>OY992897.1:39023102-39393102 GCA_963921405.1 Cepaea hortensis | reverse complement strand
CCCTAGTAAGGCGATATATCGTCCTGCTGTCCACATGGGAGTTCACACGTGTCGATATATTATCCTTCGGCGCTGAATAAGTTAAACACCACATCTCCATGTCCAGAAAGTTGTTCCTGATGTCTTCGTTCACATTCCATGATGCAGAACGCATGTGGAGTCTCCGTGGCCATGTGGTAACGCCGCCTGTCTCGCGCTCCGAAGGTTGTGACTTCGATTCTGGTCAACGTCGTTCAGTTCACGAGTGCACATTACTAGGAGACTCCTAGGGGTCGTCACTGGAGCTACGGAGTTCGTGCTTTGTGTGACGTAGGCCTCCCTGCGGAAAGAGGCCGAGCCGTATGCGATAAAAACCCGGTGCAATTATGCCGATGCTCTTGCCTTGTAATTTTATTTAGAACAGATTCTGAATAACATTTCCCTACTCCCTTTGCGGCTCCGTGGCGAAGGTGTTACGAATGCTATTCATGATCCCGCATACCGCGTTCGAAATACAGCTGCGGGCGATTTAGAAGCAGACCGCCTTGCGTTGGTTTCCATACAATGATATGAGTGTCGGTCGTTCAGAAAGCAATGACGAATTAAATTGTCGTATGACGTAAACTTACCCAGGAATCACAAACAGCCAAAAATATGCTGGAGTTCACTGCTGCGTCCTGTAATAAATATGTCAATGCAGATTGTTTTGATCAGGCTATTTTTGTATTTTAGGGCAACTTTATATTTTCGTGGAAAGAAAATTGTAGAAACGCTGGCATCGTCTGATGGGGCTATTTTTGACCAGGGTCAACTATTGTTCAGGAATGCCGGGCGGTATACCTGCAGTTTATCCAACAAGATAGGGGAATCGCCTTTGAGCAAACCTGTTGATGTTAAAGTTGCAGGTGAGAAATTACTCTATTTCTTCTTGTTGGCATTCCGTTTCTCTTCTGATTTTATATATTTGGTTTGTTGGTGGCCATAAGTGTCCCAGCTCTCACTTCCCCACCATAAATTTCACCTCGAGGTTAAAGTTAAGGTGAGTAAATACTCCTCTCTTCTTTCATTCCGTTCGTTCATAGCGGCATTCCGTTGGCTAAAGGATACTCCTGCAACACACGTACTCATTACGGATTCAAAGAGTATGCTTAGCAAGGTGGAGAAAGGAATGTTTCGTGTGGAATGGCTCTCGTCGCTTCAGAGATCACAGATTGTGAGAATTGTATGGATATTTTGCCCTGACCATGCGGGTGTGCGGAGGAATGAACAGGCTGATAGGCTGGCAGGGAATGCACCTCTTTGTGGTATATTGCCTATGGACAAAGGGGAGGTGGTTGTGCGTTTGCAGGACCAGGTGGAGAAGGTGGATGAACAGATTGAGAACCCATATGTCGAAAGAATGAGATTGCGGGGGATCGGCAGGGGTTCTGGAAGAATCTCAAAACTGAGAGGGAAGACCAGGAGAACTTTTTATCAGATAGCAGTGGGAACGATTAGTAGTATGACTCTTCGCTGGCTGTTGAACGAGGGGACGGAGCACTTATGGGAATGTCCTGAGTGCAGTGACGTCGGTTCTTAACTCAACTCAACTCACCTCACCTCAACTCAACTCTTCGTTCATTGTTGATCCTGTCTGCTCTAAACATTTTGTCGTGGTTTGCTTCGTAGTGGATTGCTTTCATCACGCACGTACACGTCTAATACTGCTGGAGTAGCGTACCATGTATTACAGACATACACCCCTATAACTGCTTGAGTATTATCCTATATATCATAGACATACACCCTTATAGCTGCTTGAGTTTTGTCCCATAGATTACAGACATACACCCTCATAACTGCTTGAGTATTGTCCTATAGATTACAGACATACACACCCATGACTGTTTGAGTATTATCCCATAGATTACAGACATACATACCCATGTGTGCTTGAGTATTATCCCATATATTAGAGACATACACACCCATGACTGCTTGAGTACTGTCCCATAGTTTACAGACATACACCCTCATAACTACTTGAGTATTGTCCCATATATTAGAGACATACACCTCCATAACTACTTGAGTACTGTTCGATATATCACTCACATATACCCGTGTAACTGCGTGAGTCTCCTCCCACATATCACACACACATATATACCCGTGTAACCACTTGAGTCTCCTCCCACAAATCACACACATATATCTGTGTAACTGCTTGAATCTCCTCCCACATATCACACACACATATACCTGTATAACTGCTTGAATCTCCTTCCACATATCACACACATATATCCGTGTATCTGCTTGAATCTCCTCCCATATATTCTTTTGTTTTTGTATGCATATATTATTTATAGGACATCGCTGTAACACCAGCATTTTACTGCTGTTGTTGATGTCTTGGCAAGTTTTACGTTCAGTAGTTTGCCATTGCTTTCTGAAAGACCGATTTCCATACCAACACTTTAAAACCACAGCGCGACACGGTCTGCTGCCAAATCGGTCGCAGCTGTATTTCGAACGCTTGGTAAGCGGCTCACGAATCGCGTTCGCAAGCCTTTACCACATATCACACACATATATATATATGTGTGTAACCACTTGAGTCTCCTTGAAGCTGAAACATACAATACACATATTCACACAGTAATTTGAAATGTCTACCACGAGCATTTTAAACTGACTATCGTGTCTTCGTGATTGCTTGGTTTCTGATGACTTGATGTTATCATTTACAGCCTGGCGTCCGGGAAGTGCTGTTTTAGACCTCAAGACATTTATCATTGGACGTGGACAAATCAGTTACGTGAATTGTAAACCAGTTGATTTGGCCTTTAGGAACAGGTTCAAGATATACCACTGCACGTTGTACCTTAATGGTCACAGGCGAGTCAATGTGTTTGTTTCATATCGCTAGTTAGTTAGTTAGTTAGTTAGTTAGTCGACAGATCATCCTCATTGCACATCGAACCATTCAGTCCATAAGTGCTCGGATCCCTTTCTCAGCAAATCCCGCAACGTGTAGCGGCTAACGACGCCAGTTCTGTGTTGGTTTATCAATCTTCTTTGGCTTCCTGCGTAGTGTTCTTGTTTGGCCACCCCTCTTTTAATTTGCTGCTCTCGCAGTCTGGCCATTGTTGTAGATTCACAGTCATCACTTGGTTCTTGCAAAAGTCTTACTTCTCGTAGAGCATTCAGAATGTCGGCCTGGTCCATGGCGCGTCCGCCCTCCACAGTAGCCTCACCTGCGAGCTTGTCAGCCCGCTAATTTCCTTGTACTCCCGCATGCCCTGGCACGAAGATGAAACAAATCTTTGCCAGTCGAGACCGCTCCAGAGGCAGCAACCATTCTCTTCGGATCGACCCCTCCTCTATCCTCTTGATCATGTTCATTGAGTCGCTAAGGAAACAAGCCCTAGTGAATGTCTGTGTCTCGAGCCATGTTATTGCTTTACTTACTGCCATGACTTCCATGGTCAGGCTACTTGTGGTTTCAGTGAAAGCACCAGAGTCCTCCTTCACAATTCTAGAAGGTAGCGCATCGCCCTGCATGCTGTATCTCTTGTACATCCAAGAATAATGCGCATAGCTTCATTCTGTATCCTTTCCATCCTTTCTATCTGCTTATGGCTGAGAGTCAGGATTGCCATTGCATACTCCAAAACAGACATGACCAGCCCCTCGTACAGAAGACATAGATGGCGCTGCTCACAGTTTGCTGCCGCCATCACCCGCATCGCTGCCAAACCCCGCTTGGCCTTTGTTATCACCTGGTCTATGTGCACATTATAAGCAAGGCTTCGATCAAACCGTATCCCCAGGTAATTCATTGCCTGCGTTCTTTCCACCGTCTCTGAACACAGCATTACAGTTGGTGTTGGAGTGTTGACAATATGATTTCGCTTGAGCTTCCAAATCCTTCTTGCAACATGTATTGCTTTGTTGTTTCTTATCTCTGTCTGTGTGTGCGTGCGCACATATATAAGATATCACAAGGACTTCTAAATTGTGTTAGTTACAAGTATTTTGAGAAGTAAATACCTGGATGGCTTGACCAAGTGGCAAGGTTGAGACAAGAACACAGAGCTGATCCACGGTTCTGGTGATTGTGTGCGATGGCGAACATGACCGCCCACGCTTATCGGTATGGCACATGATGATGATGACATATTCTTTAAAGGACGTTGTAATCAACCCCAGCATTTATTGGCTGTTTCTGATTTATTAGGTAATCTTTCCGTTCAGCATCATTGCTGTCTGAACTGGCGATGCTCATACCAATGAAATCAACGCAAAATAAACTGATTCCAAATTGCCTATTGTTGATTTCGGACCCTTTATCCGGTATCTCGGGGATCGATGATACTGCGTTCACCAACCCCTAAGCCACAGACGCCGAGCGGTGTTATAATTGTTATGACTGTAAAGTAGCATCCTTATTTCCTAACCCAGGAATGTTTCATGCTTCACGCTGGCACCTTGTCGTCTTGATGGATGATAGTTTGTAGAATGGAGTTAAACCTTTCCGCAGCACAAAGCCTGGGCTGAGCTTATAGACCATGTACTACTGCTACTACTAATACTACTACTACTACTACTACTACTACTACTAATACTACTACTACTACTACTACTACTACTACTACTACTACTACTACTACTACTACTACTACTACTACTACTACTACTACTACTACTACAACTACTACTACCACTGCTACTACTACTACTACTACAACTATTATTATTACTACTACTACTACTACTACTACTACTACTACTACTACTACTACTACTACTACTACTACTACTACTGCTGCTGCTGCTGCTGCTGCTGTTGCTGCTGCTGCTACTACTACTACTACTACTACTACTACTACTACTACTACTACTACTACTACTACTACTACTACTACTGCTGCTGCAGGAAACTACTCCGGGACCCAACATGAGATGCCACCACGAAAGAGATAACAAACTCAGACACACTCTAAACAGCTAACAAACTTAGACACACTCTAAAGAGCTAAATAAAAACTCAGATACACTCTAAAGAGCTAACAAACTCAGACACATTCTAGAGAGCTAACAAACTCAGACACACTCTAAAGAGCTAACAAACTCAGACACACTCTAAAGAGCTAACAAACTCAAACACTTCTACAGAGCTATCGAACTCAGACACATTGTAAAGAGTTAACAAACTCAGACACACTCTTCTGGTCAAGATGGCGTTGGGCGGTAGCGTGTTTTGAAACCGCTCCTTTTTTCACGCAGTTGATGGATAATTTCATATCGTGTGTGTAATCTCTGCGCTAGAAATGTAAATCAGGAGTTTCCTCTCAAGATGTTCGCCGGTGCAACGGAGTTTCGTGCATCTGTGCGAATCAATCTTGAGTGTTTTTCGCAGCATGTTTAGGTTGCTGTGTAGTACACTAGTGGTGTGTAGTGTTTTTGGTTATCTTTATCATGGCAGACCAGCGTTTGTGTGCCGTACAAAGGGTAAAGAACCCACCGACTAGACGAGGTCCAAGACGTAAACGACAGGGATGACGGGCCGGAGCCAGGCGTCACAGGCGAAAATGCGACCGTCTGGGCCTCAAGAATACGCGTGTTCTATATTAGAACTGTGCCAGCTTAAAACAACGAGGCCCAATTTTGGAAATCATGGCATACATAGGGTTGCCAGACGTCCGGCAAAGAGAGGACATGTCCTATTTAGCATAATTTCCTCCGTCCGGCAGGCAAAGCTAAAACCTTTAAAATATCCGGCTTTTTAAATATTGTATGTTATCATTTTGTATGTATTGTTGTTAAAACTTACAATGTATCTACACTCTACAGTGTGTTTACATTCTTTATTAAAACCCATTGCTTAATAATATTTATTTAATGTTCCTATTTATACCAAAAGGAAACACCAATTATTTTTATAATTTGAATCTAACTGTTGCTCTATTCGGCAACACTAACAATGCTGTAATCTCAATGGTCAAAATGTTAATGTTATTTCCGGTTGCGGTAGCAGAGACGCCACTTAAAATAGTTTTTTTTAAATTTGTAATTTTTGCCGTCTATTTTTATGAAAATGGCTTCTACAAAGAGAAAATGCAAATTCTCAAACACTATGAAAAATAAGTTTCCATGCTTCGTTGAAAGACGCAACGAGAATGGGGCAAAGTGTACGATTTGCGATAGTTACTTGTCCGTTGCCAATAAAGGAACTATTGACTTGGAGCGCCATGTTGACGGTGAGAGACATAGAAACCTAATCAAAGTGTCCGCGTCATCTAGCATATTGAGGTCTTTTTTTTTTTCAGCCTAAGTACTCAAATGTCTTGCTGAAAGCGCGTGCGGCTGAAGCAACTTTGGCATTTCATACAGTTTGTCATCATCAGTCTTACAACTCGATGACCTGCACAGCTGGTTTGATGCACACATTATTTGAAGATCCAGAAATTGCTAAAAATATTGCTTGTGCAAAAACAAAGACTGAAGAAATAATAAACCAGGTGATTGGCTACCCACACCGCTGATGAATTGGATAAATCTTTAAGTGGTATATCATGTTTCGGTCTTTCGACAGATGCTAGCAATCACGGTTCGCAGAAAATATTTCCGATCGTTGTTCAGTATTTTGACTGGAAAGCAGGTGGAATCCAAACTAAGATTCTCGAGTTAGACAACACACCAAATGAAACCTCAGAAACTATATCACGGTATATTTTGAGAACACTCCAAAAACATGATTTGTACTCCAAATGTGTTGCTTTTGCTGGTGACAATGCCAATGTGAATTTTGGAGGCATTAACAGAAGAGAAGATAGAAATGTGTTCTCGCATTTGAAGGAAGCCTTGAGCAAGCCATTCGTAGGCGTTAGATGTTCTGCTCGTGTTCGGCACAGCTGCATCCAACATGGCGCAGATTTAATGCAGATTGACGTTGAATCTATTGTCTTGAAGATATTCAATTACTTTTCTATATACATTGTCAGAACATAAACTTTAAAGGATTTTTGTGACTATGTCAACATTAACTATCAGAAATGGTTCAGTTTGTTTCCAGCTGTTAAGAGGCTGTTTACTGCTTTGAAAGAATATTTTCTTTCTGTAAACCAACCACCTGCTATGATAAAATATTTATTGGCAGCTATTGTAATAAAATTGTACTGATTGTGGGTTTAATCTGGAACGATTTAAATGAAACATTCAATATGTCATCCTTTGTCCTCCTTTTTATCTTATTATGTCCTCCTTTGTCCTCCGTTTTGTCTTATTATGTCCTCCTTTTGGTGCCCACGTATCTGGCAACCCTAGGCATACAAAAACGATATAGTAGCGCTTCAGGAGACGAGACTGGGTGTTAATTAACTCCATATAGCCGGCTTCAAATGTTATTACAACAGGCGACACCTGGGAATGGTGATTCTGATTCGAGACAGCACAGTGGCTTTAGAGCTGGACATGTCCAGGTGGGACAGTGACGAGATACAAATACAGAATATTAGAGTTCAGTCCGGTATACCATTCGTGTTGGTGAATGTTTATGCCTGTAACGCGAGTGTGGATTCCCAGAGATGGCAGAGTATGAGTGACATATTATGTCAGGAGAGGAATGTCATTTTCTGCGGCGATTTCAACGCTAAAGGCAAATAATGGGGTAACATTTCTTCCAACACACCAGGGGAGGAGCTCGAGGCGGCACTTGAAATCAGTGACCTTGTTTGTATCAACAGTGGCTGTGTCACCAGGACAGCAAGTCGTCCAGGTGATGAGGACAGTGTTATTGGCCTGGCGCTGGTTTCTCCGTCACTCACTACAGTATGTAGATGGGGTGTCCTAGGGCACCATGGCAGCGACCATCACCCGTGCAGCATATTGGTGAAGAACGGCAGAACCAAGCAGCACAAGTCAACAGTCAAGACCTTCAAGTATGACAGTTCAGGGCAAGATATGATGAGTAAAATAAGGCGCGACAAGCGCATGAATCATCATGGCAGGATAAAACAGCTGCGAGTAGCCACCTTGGTGGAATTGTGAGATGGAAAAGGCCTGGATGGATAAGACTAGTGCTATAAGGAAATGGTAAAACGCAAGGAAGAACAGAATTGCCCATCCTAGTCTTATCGGGTACTTGGAAAGAATGATGGACACAAAAGATAGCTATTTCAAAAACCTGGTGAAAGTGGTTAAAAGTTAAAATTGGGCAGAGTTGTATCAAAGAATAAGCACAGACAAGTCACTGAAATTGTTCTGGCGACTACATAAATGTATGAATGGGGTAGTCAAGAATAAGAGTGTTCCTGACTTCCAAAGTGCTGACCTTATCTGGCAGAGGTCTGACGAGATTAAGGGCAAAGCCCTTTTTGAACGCTATCTAGAGCAGAGCAACCAGACAGACATGAGAGGCCGAAATCTTTCCAAGGCGGTTACCTCAGATAGGTGTAAGGCCCAAGAACATTGCAGTTGAAGACACAGTGACAGCGAAAGAGATCAGGGCTGTGCTTCGACGAACAAAAAATAGTACACTAGGGCCAGATGGTATAAGGTATGACAACATCAATATGTGTACCGACAACGAGCTAGAGGAACTAGCAGATATGTACAACAACAGCATAGGGACATTAAGGAAGAGTGGTTACACAGCTATCTGATTCCCTTGCCGAAGCCTGGCAAAGACCACACAAAAGTTCAGGAATATCGGGTAATAACCATGCAGAATACAATAGGCAAGCTGCTCGAGAAGTTAATTGCCAGGAAAATATCAAGTCAGCTAGATAGGAAAGGTTGTTTCCCACCTAGCCTGGGAGAGTACCGTCCAAATAGAGAAATCTGATCCAACGCAGCAGTTTATGCCCATGATGTCTATGAAGGTTTCCACTCAGGCATTGAAACATTTGCTGTGGATTGCTGATCTTGAGGATGCGTACAACAGATTACCATTGGATTTCTTAATGTTTCAGCTTCTTGAACTCAAGATAAGTCCAATTCTCCTTAGTTAGATCGCCGCAGCTCTCTTCCAACGGAAAGTAGTTTTAAATGTGGCAGTTGGACCTCTGAACCAATAACAATATATCCGGGCCTGCCACAGGGATCACCATTATCTCCGGTGCTGTTCAACGCCTACACTGAGAATTTCCGGCGAGCAGATCAGAGGACCGGGGAGGACATTTATCATATGCCGACGATGTGTTAGTGTATCGTCAGGATAAGGATAGAGATCGAGTTGCTGAGGATCTACAAACAGAACTAAATCGCATAAGCACTTGGTGTGTGGAATTTGGGGCAAAGGTCAACCCAACGAAGGCAACAGTGACATGGTTCTCTTTGAATAACCATATTGTCAACACTCCAACACCAACTGTAAATATAGGTTCAGAGACGGTGGAAAGAATGCAGGCAATGAACTACCTGGGGATACGCTTTGATCGAAGTCTTGCTTATCATGAGCACATAGACCGGGTAATAACAAAGGCCAAGCGAGATTTGACTGCAATGCGAGTGATGGCGGCGGCAAACTGTGAGCAGCGTCATCTATGTCTCCTTTACGAAGGTCTTGTCCTTTCTGTTTTGGATTATGCGATGGCGATCCTGACTATCAGTCGTAAGCAGATGGAAAGGATAGAAAGAATACAGAACGAAGCTATGCGTATTATTCTTGGATGTACAAGAGATACAGCATGCAGGGCGATGCTCTACCTTCTTGATTTTCCAACCATTGAAGAGAGAATACAAGTTTGCAGAGCACGCGCATACCTCACAGTCAACGCTAACACACAACATCCACTGCACAGTGAAATTAAGAAGGTAAACAGGTGCGTTCACTTGAGGACTTAGAACCTGGCGAGGAGTGGGTACGAATGCCAACAGATTTATGTACGTCCTTTTCTGTTTGAATCCAGCTTCTGTGGAGGCGGAAGTACAGGTTTTGATCTTCGAGAATTCGAAGGAGGTGATGGGTGTTGCTGTCATTTACACAGATGTGTCGGTCGTTAGACGAGTGAGAAGTTCATGGGCTTTTATGGCTCAGGCCGGAGAGAGAATTGTGAAGGAAGATTCTGGTGCTTTTGCTTTGACCCCAAGTAGCCTGACTATGGGAGTCATGGAGGTAAGTAAAGCAATAACATGGCTCGAGACACAGACATTCACTAGGGCATGTTTCCGTAGTGACTCAATGAGCATGCTCAAGAAGATAGAATTGGGGTGGATCCGAAGAGACTGGCTGCTGTCTCTGGAACGGTCTTGGTTGGCAAAGATTAGTTTCATTTTCGTGCCAGGGCGTGCGGGTGCACAAGGAAATGAGCAGGCTTACAAGCTTGCAGGTAAGGCTACTGTGGAAGGCGGACGGGCCATGAACTAGGCTGATATTCTGAATGATCTACGAGAAGTAAAACTTTTGCACGAACCAAGTGATGACTGTGAATCTACAACCATGGTCAGACTGCGAGAACAGCAAATTAAAAGAGGGGTGGCCAAACAAGAACACTACGCAGGAAGCCAAAGAAGATTAATAAACCAACACAGAACTGGTGTCGTTAGCCGCTACACGCTGCGGGATTTGCTAAGGAAGGGATCCGAGCACTTATGGACTGAATGGTTCGATGTGCAATGAGGATGATCTGTCGACTGACTAACTAACTAACTAACTAGACACACTCTAAAGAGCTAACAAACTCAGACACGCTCTAAAGAGCTAACAATCTTAAGAGCTATCGAACTTAGACACACTCTAAAGAGCTAACAAAATCAGACACACTCTGTAAAGCTAACAAACTCAGACACACTCTAACATTCACAGATACCTGGATGATCAAGATTGTACCTTTCTACTTCCGCACGCCGTTACTGGGTCATACTCATGTTCCACATCAAGTGTCAACACAACTGGTGTCCCTGGATCTCCAAGTGCCATTACTTTCATTGGTGAGTGACCCAACCGACTTAATTAATTTTTTTTTTCGCATATCATTTACAGGACATTGCAGTCAACATCAGCATTTTTTTCAGCTGCTGTTGATGTCTTGGCAAGTTTTACGTTCAGTAGTTTGCCACTGCTTTCTGAACGACCGACTCCCATACCCTCCGAAAGTAACCAACGTGACACGATCCGCTGCAGAATCTTGCGCAGCTGTGTTCCCACGAGAGTATACGGGATTACGAATAGCGTCATTAACACTTTGGCCAAGGAGACCGGCTAATTTTTTTAAAAACCAAGATTAAGATTCAGTCATCATCATTATCGTCATCATAATCATCTTCCACTTTTGCCGCAAGGCATTGGCAAGGAATAATTTACGCTCCAGCGCCCGATGGGTGACACTGCATAGTGTCATTCCGTGTGATTGTACATTGTCTTGATGTCGTCAATCAATTTTCTTCTTGGGCGTCCTCTTGCTCTCGTAGCAGACCTTCTTTGATGTAGGACCAGTGCTGGTAGTTGATGGTGTTGCATTCTAATGACATGGCCAAACCATTTGATCTTCTGCCTTTCAATATATGTTGCACAAGGTGTTGATCCTACTGTCTGATAACACCATTTCTTACTCGGTCTTGAATAGTTAAGATGGCAGCTCTCCTCAAGCATCTCATCTCACAGGTGTTGATTTTCCGTAAGTGTGATTTGGATAATGTCAAAGTTTGACATTCTTAGCATAAGATTGGCGTGAATGTGCTATTTATTATCTGTCGTTTTGCGGACATACAAGATTCAATAAGTTGGAAAATTTAAATATTGGCAGTATAGAGTTGTCACGTGAGGGCTGGGGCGATTTCCATCTCGCGAAACGTACGCATAATGTGTGCAAGTAAAACGCAATTTGTAACAATTACGTTGGAGTGTGCGGGAATTAAATTTCCCGGCCTACAATCGACACGGGACGTAGCCACAGTTTGTTATAGAGCTGTGCGCGTGCACAGAGTGAACACGAAAGGTCTCAGGCTTGGGATTAGCTAAATCACAAATTGTCGTACTCTGAGATTTAGCCACCCCCTCCCCCCCCCCCTCCCTCCCCAATTCAAGCCAAGCTGTCCTACGTTTTGCTATCTCCTGCAGATCCCTTCATGTCTTCCCAATATTATGCATCTCTGTCTGTAATTCTTTTCTCCATGTAACCGCTATTCCGTTTACCTTGTGGTCCTTGCGCCCTATCGTCGCCCACCTCCAGGGGTTTTAAGCGAAAGACAGGGCTCAGGTAGCAGGTCAAAATAAAAACGCAATCAAGAGATCCACATCAATATCCACTAAAGGGAAGCCGTCCAGGAAAGAGCACGCTTCAAGGCTATAGGGTCCCTGACTTTTACTTACTGCTCAACACACGCAGAATATTATGAGGGAAAGTCATTAAGTAATAGGAATGTTATTATAAAGTACATGGAAGAGTATGAACAATTATTTCAGGACACAAACTGGCTCTTAAGCAATACACCACGTAGGGGTCGAGCGAATCGTGCAGTTTGCGCATGCGCAAAAGCGATTACAAAATGGCTGCCCTACTATCGGTTTGCACCGTGGAAGAACGTTATTTCTTCTGTGTTTTTTTTCCTTCAAAGAGTGTGAAACAATGTGTTATCTACAGAAGAATTATGGTTTAGTATGGAGACAGTTGTGTGAGTCAGGGAAGGGTGTGTCAATGGGTAGACAGATTTCAAATTAAACACTCGTTGTCTCCGGTTAAGAAAAGACGCAGGGGTCCGCTGGAAACGCCATGATGACCATCTTTTGGCTTATCAAGGGCTCAGTATCTGTGCATTTGCAGGAAAGTGATGAGAATATGATTAGTGCTCGATACGGTGACTTGTTAGTGGACAAATTTAAGCCCGCGATACGATCGAAATTCCGGATGGTTCTCTCAACACGAGTGTTGTTGTTGCATGACAATGTCCGCCCTCATACGGTTGCGCATAATTTACATCATCTGCAGTCTGAGGCTTTGGAATATCCAGCATACAGTCCAGACTTTGCGCAATTGGACATTCACTTGTTTGGAGTCTTAGAAGAACATTTGCGGGGTCAGAGGTTAGCAGGTGACAAATGGGTACTGAAGAGGTAATGTGCAAAATTGGTTTAAGGCTAAATCCAAAAACATTTCCTCCCTAGAAGGCATCAACAAGTTTGTGGATAGGTGGACCAAGTGTGTTGTCAGGCAGGTGTACTATGTTGAGAAATAACAACAGAAAATTGTTCGTTCACACTACTGTAAAACAACGTTATTCTTAGCCAAACAAACAGTACGTTTGGACCGAACAAAAATGGATGGCCGAAAATGGATAGTAGGCGGCGAGCCACTGTTATAACCTAAAAGTTGTTAATAAGGTAGCAGACATGTTGTATTATATATCAAATTAAAAGGGGTTACTTAGGAAAAACTACTTTATTGATATTGTAATTGAGACAACGTTTTGCAATGACAATATTTCGGCGAAATATAAGCTCGTGGCATATATGGAAAGTCGCGTAAGGTGATTAATCATCCCAAGACATTATTCACATGCTTGTTACTAAATGACTTCCCCTCGTACAATTTGACATAAGTATTTCAATGCATTCAGCCTCCACTACTGTTAATGTCTGTGTATTCCTGCCACAGATCTACCAAAGATTAAACCAGTCAGCCAGCAGCCGCCTGTGCCCAACCAGAACTACTCTCTGCGGTGTGATACCGATGCGCCAAACAACTCCATAGAATGGTACAAAGATAACTCACCACAGAGAGTTGCCTTTGGTGTTAAAGTGCTGGTTATCCGTGTTCAAGACTCATCAGAAGGGAGCAGATATCGTTGTAGAGTCAATGACCGCCAAAATGAAACATGGAGTCAGACATTTGTATATGAAATATGGAGTGATTATTACACATTGCACCGTGAGTGTTTACTGTACCCTGTTATGTTTTGCATAAAGCAAATAACTTTTGTACTTTCGTTATGTATGTTGGCGATTGCTATGTACCTTTACTTCTTCAGGTGCTTTTGGTGACGTGTTCAAGTAATGCGACTTTATACTGTGCTGTGACCTGTTGCTGTACTTTGACTTGTTGATGTACTGTGACTTGTTGCTGTACTTTGACTTGTTGATGTACTGTGACTTGTTGCTGTACTGTGACTTGTTGCTGCACTGTGACTTGTTGCTGTACTGTGAGTTGTTGCCGTACTGTGAGTTGTTGTTGTACTGTGACTTGTTGCTGTACTGTGACTTGTTGCTGCACTGTGACTTGTTGCTGTACTGTGAGTTGTTGCCGTACTGTGAGTTGTTGCCGTACTGTGAGTTGTTGTTGTACTGTGACTTGTTGCTGTACTGTGACTTGTTGCTGCACTGTGACTTGTTGCCGTACTGTGAGTTGTTGCTGTACTGTGAGTTGTTGCTGTACTGTGAGTTGTTGTTGTACTGTGACTTGTTGTTGTACTGTGACTTGTTCCTGTACTGTGACTTGTTGATGTACTGTGATTTGTTGCTGTACTGTGACTTGTTGCTGTACTGTGACTTGTTGCTGTACTGTGACTTGTTGCTGTACTGTGAGTTGTTGCCGTACTGTGACTTGTTGCTGTACTGTGAGTTGTTGCTGTACTGTGAGTTGTTGCCGTACTGTGAGTTGTTGCTGTACTGTGAGTTGTTGCCGTACTGTGACTTATTGTTGTACTGTGACTTGTTCCTGTACTGTGACTTGTTCCTGTACTGTGACTTGTTGCTGTACTGTGACTTGTTGCCGTACTGTGACTTGTTGTTGTACTGTGACTAGTTCCTGTACTGTGACTTGTTGCTGTACTGTGACTTGTTGCTGTACTGTGACTTGTTGCTGTATTGTGACTTGTTGCTGTACTGTGAGTTGTTGCCGTACTGTGACTTGTTGTTGTACTGTGACTTGTTGTTGTACTGTGACTTGTTGCTGTACTGTGACTTGTTCTATGACTTGTTGCTGTACTGTGACTTGTTGCTGTACTGTGACTTGTTGCTGTACTGTGACTTGTTGCTGTACTGTGAGTTGTTGCCGTACTGTGACTTGTTGTTGTACTGTGACGTATTGTTGTACTGTGACTTGTTCTTTTACTGTGACTTGTTGATGTACTGTGACTTGTTGCTGTACTGTGACTTGTTGCTGTACTGTGACTTGTTGCTGTACTTGTACTGTGACTTGTTGATGTACTGCGATTTGTTCTGTGACTTGTTGCTGTACTGTGACTTGTTGCTGTACTGTGACTTGTTGCTGTACTGCGACTTGTTGCTGTACTGTGACTTGTTGCTGTACTGTGAATTACTGTTGTACTGTGACCTGTTCTGTGACTTGATGCTGTACTGTGACTTGTTGCTGTTCTGCGACTTGATGCTGTACTGTGACTTGTTCTATGACTTGTTGCTGTACTGTAACTTGTTGATGTACTGTGACTTGTTGCTGTACTGTGACTTGTTGCTGTACTGTGACTTGATGCTGTACTGCGACTTGATGCTGTACTGTGACTTGATGCTGTACTGTGACTTGATGCTGTACTGTGACTTGATGCTGTACTGTGATTTGTTCTATGACTTGTTGCTGTACTGTGACTTGTTGCTGTACTGTGACCTGTTCTGTGACTTGATGATGTTCTGTGACTTGTTGCTGTTATGTGAGTTGATGCTTTACTGTGACTTGATGCTGTACTGTGACTTGTTCTTTGACTTGTTGCTGTACTGTGACTTATTGCTGTACTGTGACCTGTTCTGTGACTTGATGCTGTACTGTGACTTACTGCTGTTCTATGACTTGATGTTGTACTGTGACTTGATGCTGTACTGTGACTTGTTCTATGACTTGATGCTGTACTGTGAAGTGTTCTATGACTCGTTGCTGTTCTATGACTTGTTGCTGTACTGTGACTTGTTGCTATACTGTGACTTGTTGCTGTACTGTGACTTGTTGCTGCACTGTGACTTGTTGCTGTACTGTGACTTGTTGCTGTACTGTGAGTTGTTGCCATACTGTGACTTGTTGTTTACTGTGACTAGTTCCTGAACGGTGACTTGTTGCTGTACTGTGAGTTGTTGCTGTACTGTGACTTGTTGTTGTACTGTGACTTGTTCCTGCACTGTGACTTGTTGCTGTACTGTGACTTGTTGCTGTACTGTGATTTGTTGCCGTACTGTGACTTGTTGTTGTACTGTGACTTGTTCCTGTAGTGTGACATGTTGATGAACTGTGACTTGTTGTTTTACTGTGACTTGTTGCTGTACTGTGACTTGTTGCTGTACTGTGACTTGTTGCTGTACTGTGACTTGTTGCTGTACTGTGAATTGTTGCTGTACTGTGACTTGTTGCTGTACTGTGACTTGTTGCTGTACTGTGACTTGTTGCTGTACTGTGACTTGTTCCTGTACTTGTGACTTATTGTTGTACTGTGACTTGTTGATGTACTGTGACTTGTTGCCGTACTGTGACTTGTTTCTGTACTGTAAGTTGTTGCCGTACTGTGACTTCTTGTTGTACTGTGACGTATTTTTGTACTGTGAATTGTTGTTGTACTGTGACTTGTTCTTGTACTGTGACTTGTTGATGTACTGTGACTTGTTGCTGTACTGTGACTTGTTGCTGTACTATGAGTTGTTGCCGTACTGTGATTTGTTACCGTACTGTGACTTGTTGTTGTACTGTGACTTGTTCCTGTACTGTGACTCGTTGCTGTACTCTGAGTTGTTGCTGTACTGTGATTTGTTGTTGTACTGTGACTTGTTGTTGTTCTGTGACTGGTTCCTGTACTGTGACTTGTTGCTGTACTGTGAATTGTTGCTGTACTGTGAGTTGTTGCCGTACTGTGACTTGTTGTTGTACTGTGACTTGTTCCTGTACTGTGACTTGTTGATGTACTGTGACTTGTTGCTGTACTGTGACTTGTTGCTGTACTGTGACTTGTTGCTGTACTGTGACTTGTTGCTGTACTATGACTTGTTGCTGTACTGTGACTTGTTGCTGTACTATAGCTTGTTGCTGTACTGTGACTTGTTGCTGTACTGTGACTTGTTGTTGTACTGTGACTTGTTGCTGTACTGTGACTTGTTGCTGTACTGTGACTTGTTGATGTACTGTGACTTGTTGCTGTACTGTGACTTGTTGCCGTACTGTGACGTATTTTTGTACTGTGAATTGTTGTTGTACTGTGACTTGTTCTTGTACTGTGACTTGTTGATGTACTGTGAGTTGTTGCCGTACTGTGACTTGTTGCTGTACTGTGACTTGTTGCTGTACTGTGATTTGTTGCTGTACTGTGACTTGTTGCTGTATTGTGACTTGTTGCTGTACTGTGACTTGTTGCTGTACTGTGAGTTGTTGCCGTACTGTGACTTGTTGTTGTACTGTGACTTGTTCCTGTACTGTGACTTGTTGCTGTACTGTGACTTGTTGCTTTACTGTGAGTTGTTGCCGTACTGTGACTTGTTGTTGTACTGTGACTAGTTCCTGTACTGTGACTTGTTGATGTACTGTGACTTGTTGCTGTACTGTGACTTGTTCCTGTACTGTTACTTGTTGCTGTACTGTGACTTGTTGCTGTACTGTGACTTGTTGCTGTGTTGTGACTTGTTGCTGTACTGTGACTTGTTGCTGTACTGTGGTTTGTTGTACTGTGACTTGTTGTTGTACTGTGACTTGTTGCTGTACTGTGACTTGTTGGTGTACTGTGACTTGTTGCTGTTCTGTGACTTGTTGCTGTACTGTGACTTGTTGCTGTACTGTGACTTGTTGATGTACTGTGACTTGTTGCTGTACTGTGACTTGTTGATGTACTGTGACTTGTTGCTGTACTGTGACTTGTTGTTGTACTGTGACTTGTTGTTGTACTGTGACTTGTTGCTGTACTGTGACTTGTTGATGTACTGTGACTTGTTGTTGTACTGTGACTTGTTGTTGTACTGTGACTTGTTGCTGTACTGTGACTTGTTGATGTACTGTGACTTGTTGCTGTACTGTGAGTTGTTGCCGTACTGTGACTTGTTGTTGTACTGTGACTTGTTCCTGTACTGTGACTTGTTGCTGTACTGTGACTTGTTGCTTTACTGTGAGTTGTTGCCGTACTGTGACTTGTTGTTGTACTGTGACTAGTTCCTGTACTGTGACTTGTTGATGTACTGTGACTTGTTGCTGTACTGTGACTTGTTCCTGTACTGTTACTTGTTGCTGTACTGTGACTTGTTGCTGTACTGTGACTTGTTGCTGTGTTGTGACTTGTTGCTGTACTGTGACTTGTTGCTGTACTGTGGTTTGTTGTACTGTGACTTGTTGTTGTACTGTGACTTGTTGCTGTACTGTGACTTGTTGGTGTACTGTGACTTGTTGCTGTTCTGTGACTTGTTGCTGTACTGTGACTTGTTGCTGTACTGTGACTTGTTGATGTACTGTGACTTGTTGCTGTACTGTGACTTGTTGATGTACTGTGACTTGTTGCTGTACTGTGACTTGTTGTTGTACTGTGACTTGTTGTTGTACTGTGACTTGTTGCTGTACTGTGACTTGTTGATGTACTGTGACTTGTTGTTGTACTGTGACTTGTTGTTGTACTGTGACTTGTTGCTGTACTGTGACTTGTTGATGTACTGTGACTTGTTGCTGTTCTGTGACTTGTTGCTGTACTGTGACTTGTTGATGTACTGTGACTTGTTGCTGTTCTGTGACTTGTTGCTGTACTGTGACTTGTTGATGTACTCTGACTTGTTGCTGTTCTGTGACTTGTTGCTGTACTGTGAGTTGTTGCCGTACTGTGACTTGTTGTTGTACTGTGACGTATTATTGTACTTTGACTTGGTCTTTTACTGTGACTTGTTGATGTACTGTGACTTGTTGCTGTACTGTGACTTGTTGCTGTACTGTGACTTGTTGCTGTACTGTGACTTGTTACTGTACTTGTACTGTGACTTGTTGGTGTACTGCGATTTGTTCTGTGACTATTTGCTGTACTGTGACTTGTTGCTGTACTGTGACTTGTTGCTGTACTGCGACTTGTTGCTGTACTGCGACGTGTTGCTGTACTGTACCTTGTTGTATGCTGCGACTTGATGCTGTTCTATGATTTGTTGCTGTACTGTAACTTGTTGCTGTACTGTGATATGTTGTTGTACTGTGACTTGCTACTGTACTTTGGCTTGTTCTGTGACTTTTTGTTGTACTGTGACCTTTTGCTGTACTGCGACTTGTTGCATGTACTGTGACTTGTTGCTGTACTGTGACTTGTTGCTGTACTGTGACTTGTTGCTGTACTGTGAATTGTTGTTGTACTGTGACCTGTTCTGTGACTTGATGCTGTACTGTGACTTGTTGCTGTTCTGCGACTTGATGCTGTACTGTGACTTGATGCTGTACTGCGACTTGATGCTGTACTGTGACTTGATGCTGTACTGTGACTTGATGCTGTACTGTGACTTGTTCAATGACTTGTTGCTGTACTGTGACTTGTTGCTGTACTGTGACCTGTTCTGTGACTTGATGCTGTACTGTGACTTGTTGCTGTTCTGTGACTTGATGCTGTACTGTGACTTGATGCTGTACTGTGACTTGTTCTATGACTTAATGCTGTACTGTGGCTTGTTGATGTACTGTGACTTGTTGCATGTACTGTGACTTGTTTCTTTACTGTGACTTGTTGCTGTACTGTGACTTGTTGCTGTACTGTGACTTGTTGTATACTGCGACTTGATGCTGTACTGTGACTTGATGCTGTACTGCGACTTGTTCCTGTACTGTGACTTGTTCTTTGACTTGTTGCTGTTTTGTCACTTGTTGATATACTGTGACTTGTTGCTGTACTGCGACTTGTTGCTGTACTGCGACTTGTTGCTGTACTGCGACTTGTTGCTGTACTGCGACTTGTTGCTGTACTGTGACTTGTTGCTGTACTGTGACTTGTTGCTGCACTGTGACTTGTTGTACTGTGACTTGTTCCTGAACTTCCTAAATGTGTCTTATTGAAAGACTACCTACCTAATGACACCATTGTTAATAGACAGTATTATGCAGATTCCCATTTGAAGTTAAACATTGCTGTGGACACAAGGACTAGTACACACTTACTGCACATGAAGATAAACATTGCTGTGGAGAAGAGGAATAGCACGCACTTACTGCACACAGACACCTCCATAAGCTCTCCAGTCTTGCCCCTGTAGATCATTCCAGGAGTATATCATCCCGAGTAACCCTGCCTCTGCTGGTGATTAAACCTAAAATTTTATCTTGGTAAGCAAGCGCCCTAACCACTCTACCACATTGCTCCTTTGCTTGGTATGGAATGAGTTTAATTATTGTATTCTTAACTGATTCAGTGCCTAAGGATAATATATCGACAAATGCGAACTGCCACTGGGAAAGGACGTTATATCGCCATACCAGGGTTATTGTGTTATTCTTTTCGTTTCGTGGTATCTTCATCAATTGCAATGCTCAGTGAACGGAGTTTACATTACAATACTTGTTCATTTGATCGTGTAACATGTTTGTTCTAAACTTACTTTTTGTTTGGCAATGAATCAGTTAATGTAATCAAATACAGGTAGGCCCCTGTTAACGTCGTGGTTACGTTCTTGGAAAACGCGACGTTAAGTGAAACGACGTAAAGCGAAACACTATTGCCCAAAGAATTAAATGAAATACAGTGTATTGTGTACTACAGTAATGTTTATTTTGATGGTTGTTGATATTTATTGGCTAAATAGAGGTGGGTTGGAAGGCGAGTGGTAGAGTTATTGGGACTTAGAGGCATTAAATTCTGCCTCTTTATCTGAGGATGAAACTGTAACCTCTCCCTGCCTCTTTTCCTGGTTCTTCTTTGCTTGAACAAAAAATGTGTCCAATGTCTGCTGCACAGTAACCACGCTCCTCAATCATGACCTTTAACTCTGCAGGGAAACTCTACAGCTGCAGTATCAGCACTCGCCGCTTCACCTGTTGTCTGAATGTTGTGCAGGTGTGAACACTTCTTACAGCTCTCAAACGAACCACGACTCGCTCCAAAACTATCATCAACACTGCTAGTACTGCTCTCACCCGCTTTTATAGCTAGATCTTCATAGAGAGACTTTGCTTTCTCTTGGATAACCATCTTGCTCACAGGCATATTCCGTTAGTTCTGGTCTTCAATCCAGGTGGCCAATTGGGTTTCCATGTTCTCCATAAGAGTATTTCTGGTACGAGTGATCTTGGAAGCACTCAAAGGGGTTACGTTTTTAGCACCCTCTTTGATTTTGTCAACACCTGCATGAATTGTCCCAGCCTCAAAACGACGTTATGGCGAAACGTAGCGACGTAAAGCGAAGTTAGTCCTCTATGTTACAACGACGTTATAGCGAAACGACGTATAACGAAGCGACGTATACCGAGGCCTACCTGTAGTACAATGAGTTTACTTTCATCCACAGTAAGAGCCCCAACAACTCCTACCCTGTCTGGGGGAATAACAGGCACCAATCAGCCCGGAGTACTGCTCTTCACAAAAGCCCTTCAGTTCAGATGGACTGGAAAAAACTCTGAATATTACAGTCTTTTCAAAGATGGCGTCCAGCTTGTGAGAGATCAAACCAGCGCCAACTTTCTGATATTTAGATCAGGGAAATCTGGAGCCAGTTACACTTGTACCACACGCAGCAGTATTGCTGAATCAGGGCACAGCAAGCCTGTCTATATACCTGGAAAAGGTATGACATGTGTCTTGTATGTCATCATCATCATCATCATCCAGTTCTGTCTCCGTAGTTACGCTTGACAGTAATGGAGTTAATAGTCCTGAAGTTGTCAGTCTCTAAATGTTACATAATGAAGAACATATTTTGCTATAAAGCCTTGTCGAGGGAGGTTTGGAAAAGAATTCTTGCTCGTTACATCGCACCAGTGACAATATATGTCTGTGAATGATGGGTAATTAGAAAGCAAGCGAAAAATTCATAGAAGCTTCAGCGATGTGGTTTTACAGAAGAATGCTGAACATTATTTGGACAGTCAAACTGTGTAATATAAGTTTAGAAAGAGGCCAAGACAAAAAGACAGCTTATCACGAACACTAAGAAAGGCGGTCATCATTTTTGGTCACATGCGAAGACAAAAATTAAAGCATATTGTGACAGCTGGAAAGATTTGTGGAAAGAGAGACACGGGAAGACAGAAACATTTTAGATAATACGAGGGGAAGTCAAAAGCAGGCGGCTGAATACTTATCACATAACCAATCCAGTGTCGACTAGTCTAAAAATGTAATCCTAGAATATATCACAAATATGCAACAGTACAAGGACGTGGGGGTTGTAGCTTGTAACTTTAAGTGCCTTTAATGCGTGATGTGTTATGGTATGGCATGGAACAGTGTCAACGAATGAATAGACACGTGCTGTTGGAGCAAGAAATGGAGAATCATGATCGATAACGCTCGTTGGCCAAACACGTGAAGATGATGATGAAAGTTTAGTTTTCCTGTGTAGCGTGTCTTTGGTATCACCGTCTATTGACTTACCAGCTGTGAATGCCAGTCAGCACATACAGCTCTCATAGTATCATACAACAGCAGATGACAAGGTATCTGAATATAATATGTGGTATTTTTGGTGGTGAAGTTTCTCTGTGTTTATCAGTGCATGGATGTTTTCAATGTTTTAAGATACATCAACTAAAATCGTGTTTGCCAGATGCCGTATCGAAATGCTATCGTTATGCCATAGTAATATATAATAGATAACTGTTTTTTTTTCCCTGGAAGATGAGTTAATATGAATGGGGCTACCGCATTCATCAGTTCTATAATAATGTAACAGAAGTCGAGACTCCCAAGTTCAAGGTGGACCCTTCATGGCGTAGAACCGAGTAGCTGTGTAGTGCAGTTGTTAACAATCGCAGTGAGGTCATTGTTGGCACTTCACTTGTCTGATAAACTTTGCTTTCAATGCTCCTTCTCCAGCTCGAGGGCGTTACTAGGATGACTGTTTATCAACCATCAAAAACAAAAAGAAACCACACAAAATAAATACTGAATTACAATGTTATAAGGGATTTCCGCGGGAGCTACGGCCTTCGTGTTTTGACATTGATCTCATCATCATCTCATCTTGTTCCTCTTGTGCCTCGTGGTGTCAAGGTGAATTATAAACAGTGGGAAAGTGTCCGTTTATGGGTTTCATATCTAGATTCCCATGGACTCTGTTACTCCCTCTGCCCATCTTTTACATTGTCGGCCTTTTCTTCTGGGACCATTTGTTCTGTACATCATTCTTTTTTTGTGTGGTATACTGTAAGTTGGTAGCCTATTTATTTGGCCAAACCATTTTGACATTGGTACCCGCAACAAATGTAACTAGGAGTTGAAGATGATGGAGGATTGAGAAACGGAGGGAAAGAAAGAAAGAAGCTAAAAGGGGAAGAAGATACAGATTGTCACTGAAGTTCATACAAGTAGTTTCTGCTCAAACCTCTAGTCGTTAATGTTTTTTAATGTCTCGACATGCCTGAGTACTAGTATTTGTAAATCGTCCCGACACTCATACCGCCCTTTTTACAGTACCATTTGAGAACCACTGATGTTTAAAACAAGACAATGATCTCATAATCTCACCACTTTCTCTCTGTCTCTCAGATGATGTTGTCCTGACTGCTAGCAAGCCTAAAGCCATCATAGGGCAACCTCTGATGTTGAACTGCTCTGTGAAAAACATCATGGCGGAAAACGTTACGTACAAATGGATTATTTTCAGGTATTTTTTTTTTCTGTTTGCGTAACACTTGAAATGTTGAAGTATTTTCAGATTTAAAAAAAAATTATAGCTCATACACACGCGCGCGCGCACACACACACCCGCACGCACACACACACACACACACACACACACACACAAGTGAGCACATTCATGCACACACACTCACAAACATACACAAACACATACACAAACACAGACACGCATATACACGCAAAAACGTATACACACGCGCGCATGTACACACGCGCGCAATTACACACATGCACATGTACACACAAATAGACAGGCACACAGACAGGTAGGTAGATGTGTGGATGGGTAGGTAGGGAGATATGTAGGTAGGTAGGTAGGTAGTTAGGTAGGTAGACGGACAGACGGAAGAACGGTGAATCTTCATTTGAGCTGACTCGTAAATTGTGAACATACAGTTGGTTGTATTATGTGCAGTTACGTGGACCATGCACTAGGTGTGCATTTTAAAGTTACATATTCTTTTCTCTGTATTTATAACTTTTTAATTTTTTCGCATATCCTTTAGAGGACATTGCAGTCAACACCAGTATTTTTCAGCTCCTGTTGATATCTTGACAAGTTTTACGTTCAGTAGTTTGCCATTGCTTTCTGAACGACCGGCTCACATACCTCCGTATGTAACCAGGGCGACGCGATCCGCAGCCGAATCTCGCGCAGCTGTGTTTCGTATGAGACTATACGGGATTACGAACAATGCCCTTAATACCTTCGCCAGGGAGACCGGCAATAATAATAATAATAATTATTATTATTATTATTAATTATTATTATTATTATTATTATTAAGAAAATGATTGCAGATAAAGCACACACAGAGCGTGTGAGACGTAAGATGGTGCAAAATGGTGGAAATGACCATGTTTTCACATGCACCTACTGTGGGCAAACATTTGCAGCAAGAATTGGCCTCACCAGCCACACTCGCCACCGCCATGGATCGTAGTTATTAAGCCTTTTTGAAGCACAATGTACCAAACTATCGTCTGTCAAGACGGAAAGGTGCCAATGAATAATAATAATAATAATAATAATAATAATAATAATAATAATACAATGTTCCAAAAAAGTAACGCACAGCTATCCGAGGGTACGTTTTTATGAGTTAGTAAGTAAAATTTGGTGCTAGGGTATATAAAAACCAGCCTCAAATGTTCTTTACAGTGTCAAATGCACGTGTTGACCTGAATTGCGTTCGTTATTGTAATCGTTGCCGGTCTCTCTGGCTGTGGGGTTACAACACTTTCTCTCTGTAATCCCGTTTATCACGCAGAGTCTCGCAGCGGAGCGAGAACTGAGGTGGTTCGACCCCCGCTCGTGACTTGCGGATACTGAGCCGGCCGCTCAGAAAGCAATGGCAAACTACTGAGCGTAATCTTGCCAAGAGATCAACAGACAGCTGAAAGATGCTGCTGTTGACAGCTAAGTCCTGTAAAAAAGGATACGCAAAACATTTATTTTATTTATTGTAATCGTTAAAATGCAGTGGTCAATAGTGTTTATGACTAAATTTTTACCACAGCTCATGATGCGCGCACGTGAAAGCAACAATATTTGGCGTGAACACTATTCACTGACTATGCAACTAAAACCCTATAAAAGGATAATGCTACAGAAAACAATTTAGTTCATTCTTAAGCAAACATTATGTCGTCTCTATCGATAAATTTAAGGAACTTTGCTATTGGCCGACTACATGCAGGCGAAAGTGAAAGTCAGGTTGCCAGGCATCTAAACGTGCATCAGAGTATCACCAGTCGACTTTGGCACCGGTTCCAAGCCTCTGACCCAGTTGAAGACCGGCATCGCAGTGGACGACCCAGAGTGACAACGGCAGCGGATGATCGCTTTATTCGGCTTCGTCACCTCAGAGTCATGTTTACAACATCTTCCTCAACTGCCTAGCCATTGCCTGCAGGACGTCATGTGTCTGGTCAAACTGTCCAGAATAGACTGGACTTCGGGCACAACGACCTCATCGTTGACTTATCCTTACACACCGCCATCTCCAAAATCGACTTCTTTGGGCTAATCAGTATCATCCCTAGGCCGCAGACAACCAATGGAGATGTGTCTGGTTTTGTGATAAATCTTTCTTTTTGTTGCAGCCTCGTGATAGTCGGAGGTGGGTCTACCGTGGGTGAAATGAACGTTTTGCCCACAAATGCGGTAAAGAAGCTACGCCGTACTGTGGTGGAGGTGCAATGGTGTAGCAAATGATCAGTTACAGCGGAATGAGTCAATCGATTCACATTGAAGGAGGCTTTAAAGTGCCACGATACGTCAATGAAATTCTTCGACCCTATGTCCTTCCACTTGTTGCTACCCAAAAGTCTGTGTTTAAGGACAGACTCCATTGTGCACTGCTGACCACGCAGTACCTGACTGCCAACAACATTCTCACCCTTCCCTGGCCATCCCTGTCTCCAGACATGAGTCCGATTGAGCACCTGTGGGATGAACTGCACAGATGTGCTTGTCGCCGAGACGTTGCTCCAGCCAGTCGCCGTGATCTGTTCCCGGCACTCCAGGAAGAGTCGGCACAGGCCCACATCAGACGCCTAATCGCATCCATGCCCAGGAGATGCCAGTCGCTAATCGATGCAAGAGGAGGCCACACACCATTCTCACGGGAAAGCATGTGCGCCTAAAAACTCTCGTGACCCAGATGCAAAACAACTGTCAATTGATTGTCCGAATCCTAAGGTAGTCTTGTGTGCAATTTGAACAATTAATTCGTTATATTAAAAAAGTTATTGAATATCAAAATTATGGCTATGTGTGTGCTTTCGATAGCTATGCGTTTTTTTTTTTTTTTTTTTGGGGGGGGGGGGGACAGTATAATAATAATAATAATAATAATAATAATAATAATAATAATAATAATAATAATAATAATTTTGGGTAGAAAGCATTAAGACATCTTCTAATCGCAATGTCCATTCTTAAATCTACTCTTGCCTCGCTAAAATCCCTGGCGTTAAGAAATGTGCAACTTGAATGAAGGAAACGAATCATTCTGACGTTCATCAAGGAAGTCACATAACGTGGTTCTGACACACGGACTATGAATAGAGTTGATGAAAAGCACACTGAGGCATTTCAGATGTGGTGTTACCATTTAATAACAAGAAATAGTTGGATTCAACCACAAAATGCAAACAAGTTCTGGAAAATAAAGTACAAGAGACTTCATATTTTTTTTTTTTTGGGTTGTGATTTTTGTTCGCTGGCTTGAACTCAAGCGTAGTCCATATACATGTTACTGCTTCCAGTGCACTAGAATGATTTTTGCGTGGGATTAGCTTTCCCTATTACTATTACCAGTATCCCTAGCTATCAGGCGAACCCACTCCGGCTTCTGAGGTGCTTGTAGTTTACGTCCCCAAGTCAAGGACGAGAAGACAACATTTTAGTCCAGATGACCAGTGTAGGGACTGAACCCGCTACCTCAGCATCAGCACACCGGGAGTTTAAGAGCAAGCACTATTTTCCATTCGGCCATGCTGACCTATTCTTACAGTAATACAACAGTAGGCTTTCGTTGCGTGGCAACGTTCTTAGACATGAAGAAACAACAGTAGTCTTTCGTTGCGTGGCAACGTTCTTAGACATGAAGAAACACAACAGTAGTCTTTCGTTGCGTGACAACGTTCTTAGACATGAAGAAACACAACAGTAGTCTTTCGTTGCGTGGCAAGGTTCTTAGACATGAAGAAACACAACAGTAGTCTTTCGTTGCTTGTCAACGGTTGTGATCCTAGAATCTATGCCTAGCGTACAACAGTACAAGGAAACCTGTAACTCTTAAGTGCCTTTACTTCGTGGCGTGAGGTCCATTGTGGTAGCAGAATACACGCGATATAATAAGTGGTTAGCAACAGACTGGTTTGATTGACTTGTTGCAAGTACAGCTTTAGTGCCTATCTTCTGCAGCTGAGTCGATTCTAGGGTGGAGCTGTTGATTATCAGTTATTTCAAAATATTGGCTTGTAATGTACGAGGGGTCTTCAAATGAAAACCTTAAAAGTGTGATAGAAATTATAATAACCATGCCATTGTCTTGCTTGTAACCTGTCAATATTGTTGTTAAGGATGTCAAGAGTGTTGAGCACGTAACATCACGGTGAAGACGAACATGGTGACGTCAGTATGACAGTTTAAAGATGACCACACCACTCTTGACATGCACCAAAGGGGAGTAGCGTTCTGTTATCCGTTTGTTTCGGTTTTTTTTAAATCAGTGACGGGTGAAACCTAAAGAAATTCATCGACGAATGAAGGTCCAGTATGGTGAAGCATGCCTGTCAGTCCAGCAAGTGTGTGAGTGGAGTTGGACGTTTCAAAACGGCGTGACTTCTGTGACAGACTGTTTACTACCGGGTCAGGCACACTTAGTAGTGACCCATTATAATTTTCTTCTACAGGGATCCAAGCACTTTATCGGTGCTGGAGGACTCGTCAAAACTGTTAACTGCTGCCTACGGGCACAATTCCTTCCACAATACAACTTTCATAAATGCTTTAAAACCTTTCTTCTTCAGGTCAAATATGTCGACCACAGAAGTTAACCAACAGAATCTGACCTTCACTCCTGTAACCCTGAGTGATGTGGGTCTGTACGTCTGTGAGGTTGAGACTGACCTTGGGAAAATCAGATCTATTAATTATTTTCCTATTATCAGTAAGTTCACCTTCTTCTGTGTTGTTACTGTTATGTCAGCTAACAGAAGTCTGACAAATTGTTAATAAGTTATTTCATAGGTCACTGATGATTGTTTCATTCCCACCCCCCCCCTCTCTCTCTCTCTCTCTCTCTCTCTCTCTCTCTCTCTCTCTCTCTCTCTCGCTAAAAATTCACGGTACATTAATTCGTTACGTCCTAATCGACGCCTAATGTGTTCTCTTACATTGTAATTTGGTTAGAACATATTAAAGAAACCTGGCCTCCCCAGTGGCCACTTCCACAGTGTGTTTAGCGTCTTTTAAAGTCATACACTCTTGTTGTTTCGTAGTGCATCATCGAGCATCTATCCTTCTGGAACTGAAAGAATTTTAAACAACATTATGTTTTATCTTGGCAGCCGCGCCACCCATGACGCCGGAGGTACAGGTTGAGGGCTTTGGTCAGCCAAACAGTCGAGTCTTTCCTTCACCGATGCCTGATGACGTGTATTACCCGTTTGCCTGCACTTGCAAAGGCATTGCCTGCGACCCACATAATCCTTTCAGGTATAAACATGGATAAACCCATGCTTCTCAAACCTTTCAACTGTTATCACTGGTGGTTTGTTTTGATTGAATGTTGGTTTTTACAACCTTGCACCTTGTTATAACATTCACAGGTACGAAGATTATGTAGAATGTTTATATAAAAATAGCATTTGCAAATATGTCTCTCCTCCCCCACTCCGTCTTGGAGCTTTATGTGGTAATTACCCTGGCTGCTTAAGATGCGGACGGAGCACGTGTGGAATTACTTGAGTGCTGTGACGTCGGTTCTTGAATCAACACATCTCAAGCTTTTAAATGTCCTGGGATGAATTTGTAATGTGTTTTACTCAAGGACGATAATATTGCTTTTAATTAACACTATCACCTTTGTTATATAACGGAAGTCTGACACATATTTAAAAGGTTAATTCATAGATCACTTCATTCCTCGTTGTAAGAGTGTGCATGAGGTGGGAGAAATGGCTTTTTCGGCGCACTGTGACGAGGGCATCGCAATAAGAGCACCGCGATGAGATCACCGTGATGAGAGCTATGTGATGATAACACCGTGGTGAGAGCACTGTGATGAGAACACCATGATGAGAACACCTTGATCAGAGCGTCGTGATGAGAGCACAGTGGTGAGATTACCGTGATGAGAGCACCGTGATGAGAGCTACCTGATGAGAACACCGTGATGAGACCGACGCGATGAGAGCACCGTAATGAGAGTACCATGATGAGATCGACGCTATGATAGCACCGTTATGAGAGCGACGTGATGAGAGCACCGTGGTGAGAGCTACGTGGTGAGAGCACCGCAATGAGACCACCACGATGAGCGCGACGTTCTGCAAAAGACCTGCTACACGATAACTTATGTATAAGGGGCGTTCATTTGAAATCCGTTCGTGCCGCACCGCGTATATTGCGTACGAACATGATCATGTCATAGTCATGTGATAAGTACTGACCAATGAATAAAAGAGCACGTGCTTTGTTTCTGACCGTTGAGAAAATGGCCGGGTTGATCCAAAATCCGTCCAAAGAAGCTCAAAGAGCGGTGATTCAGTTTCTTTCATTTGAAGGATGTCGACCAGTGGACATTCATGGAAGAATGCAGGTAGCGTACGGTAACAAATGTGTGTCGAAGAAAAAAACAGGAAAGGATGCATATTGTTGCAACAGAAAAAACCATCGCCAAAATTGATGCAGCAGTACAGATGAACCGTTGTCGAAGCATGCATTCGCTAGCAAAAGAATTTGATGTGTCAATTGGGACAATTCAAAAGGTCGTTCGTAAGAAACTGCAATATCGGAAGGTGTGTTCACAGTGGGGACCACGGATGTTGACCGACCACCAAAAGGAGGACGCATGGGATGGTGTTTGAACCACTTGCTGCGTTACAGAGTGGAGGGTGGTGCATTTTTATTCCGCATAGTGGCAGGCGATGAATCATGATGTTACCACTTTGAGCCGAGCAGCAAAAGAGAGAGCATGCAATGGAAGCATGCTGGATCACTAAAAGCCAAAAAATTCAATTTACAGGTTTCCGCTGGTAAGGTTATACGATGGATCTCCTTGTAAGGTATGTGCAACGTGTTTGTGTTCAGTACGTTTCTTCTCGCAGGAGCTTAATATACCTATGTGTTTCCAATTCATGGTAAGGTTATGCTGAGCGCATTTTTTCCCCCATGAAGGGCTATTGTTGGCCGACTTTAAAGAACCTGGTGTCAACATCAACTCTACCCACTACTTGCAAACACTAGACAAGCTGCAATAAGCCATCAAGAATATACTAACCGGCATACTTTTTCGCGGTGTGATTTTGTTGCACGATAACGCTAGTCCACATGTCGCAAAGATTGTGCAGGAAGCATTAGCAAGGAAGAAGTGGGAAATTCTGCAACATCCAGCCTGTAGTCCTGATTTGTCACAATGTGATTTTCATGTGTTCGGACCTCTAAAAGTTTAGTTTAGTTTAGTCGTTGGATCAACATCACGGCACACGGTTTAACCCATAAGTGCTCCGTTTTCCTCCTAACTCAAACCTGAGTCTGGAGAAACTCAGCTCAATGCACGAACTCCGTTGCATCGGCGAGGATCCTGAAATACTTTGGGTAGATTTTTAACTCGAAATTTTGCCCGGGCAGCGCTGTTAGGCTACTCTTTTTCGATTTCCAACTGACAAGGGATGTTTTACGTGCTCAACAATACACACGGGCGTCCGATCTCACTACCCAGAGACCAGGGGAAATTTTATTACTGGAAGTCCAGGTGGATTTTTTAAATAAATCCCGGTCCTCACCGGGGCCTGAACCCGGGACCTCCAGCACTCGAGGCGGACACCATACCTCGAGACCCCTCAGCCCCCTCTAAAAAAAAGGGGGGGGGGGGGGGCTCTAAAAAAAAAACTCTCAAGGGGCAACGATTTCACACAGATGCAGATGTAATGAACGCATAACCACAATCCTTTTGTGCGGACGGCATTCGCCGCCTACCTAAGCAATGGGATACTTGCCTGAATGCCCACGGCGACTTCTTCTGACCACCCCATGGTGCATAATTCATTCAAAATGAATGCTTTGTTTAATTCTACCACACCTGTTAATGTTTCTTTCATGCTTTTGTAATAAAACCATTAGAATGGGTTTCAAATGAACGTCCCTAATAATAATTCAACCCAGTGTTTTTCGCTCTCTTTGAAGTGTCCCTCGCCATCAGGCGAACCCACATCGACTTCAGAGGTACTTGTAATTATAGTCCCCCAAGTCAAGGACGAGAAGTCAACATGTCACTCCAACTGACCGGTGTAGGAGTTGAACTCGCCACAGCAGCTTCAGCGCACCGGATGTTTACGAATGAGCGCTCTTATTCATTCGGCCATGCTGTCCCCCACAACCGGTGTCGTGTGACTTCTGTCCCCCACAACCGGTGTCATGTGACTTTTGTCCCCAACAACCGGTGTCGTGTGACTTCTGTCACACACTCGTTGAACCGCGTACACACAGGGCAATGCACACGTGACAGGTTAAGTTCAAGGCCAGACGATCGACTTCATTTCACCGGGGTTTACCCCATTTGACTCGGTCTCTCTCCGCAGAATGGCTAGCCACTTGACGTGAGCATCGCACGAAGCAGGAACTCCCATAGTTCCATCGATCTAGTGCAGGGATCTACGTTAAGGTTCCAATCGTAATCTGAACGGCGCAGTTTGAAGACGAATCCATGAACTTCAGAGCTTGAGGCAGATGAGTTGATCACGTTACCACGGAAACTACGCGCAGCCACTCCCCCCACCCCTCTCCTCCCCGAAAATCTTACAATTGTGTGTATTGTTGTAGGTAGTTTAGCTCGCTCTGATCTTCTGTCGTGGGTGTGGGTGCAAGGGGACTTGCACCCCAGATCAGTGTGACTAAACATGTGACAAATACCTCTTTTAGTGCTATTTGAAGTCAAAATTCCCAGGTACTCAAGAAACAAAACAACGTTTTCCTGATGTGAATTTGAATAACAAAGACACAAACAATAGATTTTATTATTGCCTGGCATATTTTGCTGCATCTCGTCAGTGCATACTGCAGAAATGATACAACATAAACTAAACCAAAAAGATTAATACTTTATTCTGAAATAAAGAAACCACTGATTCCAACAGTAATTTGAATTGTCTACCACGGCCATTTTAAACGGAATACGGATTTTCCAAGCAAGGATGTGATGCTAATGAAGCCATTAGCTCACCTGGTCTCTTGAGTTTTTGCGCTCGCTCGATTTGAACTCAAGCGTAGTCCATACATACTACTTTTAGTAGCACTGGGCTGAATTTTGCGTGTAGATTAGCTTTCCCTGATACCAACATCACTCACCATCAGGCGCCTTCAGAGATACTTGTAATTTACGTTCCCACGTCAAGGACGAGAAGTCAATATTTTAGTAGAACTGACCGGTGTATGGGGTTGAACCCCTTACCTCAGCATCAGCACACCAGATGTTTGTGACATATATGTCATCATCTCGCAGTCTTTTCCAGCAGACGTTGCTAGGATGCGCTACCTGCAGGCACGAGGCTATTAAAAATTCGACGGGAAAATTAACAAAACGAAATTTCGTTTCGTTTTAAGTTAAATGATTGGCCGCGCCCCGGAAACACAGGCTTAATCTAGACAAAGGCTTGGTAGACAAAGCGGTCTGGTCAATCGCCATGTTTCTCCAATGGTAGCGGGTGACCCATTGTTAATGGGTTAATTATTAGCTACGTATTCTCTGCGTTTTAGGTGAGCATTATATTATATACAGCATATCATGTTAGGTATTAGGATACATGCTTTGAGGCAACTAATATCATGATTGAAGTTGTGTGTGTGAAAATTAGGAGAATCGCTTTCATTGAAATGTTGGTTTACGTCACGCAGCCTGGACATAGCCATTTTGTCCAGTCAGCCTTCATAAAGCTTACAATATAATCTTGCTATGAGTCATCTTCTGAGATGATTTTATGAACTTACTTTATTCCTAAATACTTATTTTTCACAACTGGTCTCTGTGTTATAAAGTGTTTTTTTCCTGAGTGCTTATTTTGTATTTCTGCTCTTATGATGGAGAAATATTACTATCTCACATTTGTGTACAACTTTAATATAGGTTGTTAGATAGAGAGAGAGAGATATATATATTCTCGCTTGACTTTTTCATGCACTTAGGAGTTAATCTTTTGTTTACCTGGTTGTAAATACACAGAGATTGTCTTGTAGTCTTTTATTTTCATAAATGATGTTATGATATACATAATCTCAAGTGTATGGGAAAAGATTCCCATGATTTCTCTTTTATGAGTATTTTACCTTTTATGCTCATGATTGTTACTGCTTGATGCTGTAATAAATGATGTTATAAGATTGTCATTTGGTATGATATATCTATATATCATCTCAAGGGAGTGGGAAATGACACCTGCTCTTGTGTTTTTACTTTGAGATGTTGTAATACCCACTAGAGAGTTCATACCATGTTTAGTAAAAGTCTAACAAGTTTTTCTGTTATTCATCATATATATCATATGTATATTCTATTCATGATGTTACTGCTGAAGTAGATCTTTTAACTTCACCCCCATTGGGGACAAACACATGATGATGATGATGATGATGATGATGGTGATGATGATGATGATGAGGCAAGAGGAGATGACTGATTGGTATCTAGCCTTTTTGCCATTTGTCAGTGGTAGTCACATAATGCTGTTTGTAACTATGGAAAGGAGATTTATGAATTGTTTACATGAGGACAGTGTCTCATGAACTTTTTCCATGGTGTGACAGCGGTACTATCAAAATGTTTGGATGGATTAGGTGGTGCGTAACCCCTCAGGAAGCTCCAGTATCAGTCCAGAAGAAATGTACCTATTGAGTAGATATCTTACTCACTTTTGGAGTGGGTCAAAACTCTACAGTAGGCGATAAGTGCTAGGGAACTAGCTACACTTTTTTTTTCTTCTTCCCTTTTGTTCCCTCTATTTTTAATTATGATACACTGTTATTCATCATATATATGTATAGTTTATTATGATACATTGTTATCCAAGTTTGGATTGTATAACTAATCTATATCAACCCTGTTCTTCTTCACTACATAGGCGCTAGAGATGGCGGTGGAGTATTGGCACTAGTCACCATGCTTCGCACTGGATTTATAGTCAACTTGTTTGGATTTAGAGGCAGGAAACTGGGATATCAGCCTCCTCTAATATTCTACAAAGAGTGCTGGTTACTACTACTCACCCTGAACCTGAATGTCAATGCCTGGATACTTAACGGATTTTAAATATGCTGAAGTGGCTTCCCTACCTCTGGGAACTTAAAGACGGTGTTAAGCTTTTCAATGTCTGCAAAGACATGAGGCATGCCTGGCCTAGATGGATACAGAGTATAACCTCTTCTAAAAGTCACCGCCTAATTCCACATTCAACTGTCATATTCCAGAGGCTCATGGATAGTCTGGAATTCACCATCATTTACCAGTATGGATTTACCAACTGATTGTGTGAACTCCCAGCTTCCTTTGAATCTTCTCATCCATCATATCCCAGACATGGATAATCAAGCACATTACCAACTCCCGTCAATCAAGTCGTATATTCAGCTGAAGAAAGAATAACCTACATCTTAACCCAGAGAAAGGGGCTGGAATATTCATGCCCCATTCAAGTTAGTTCTGTCAGGAAATTCTAATGGATTATGTGATGTCACTCCTCATCCAAAGAGATACTGAAAGTGTTTGTGCCTGATCCTGATCGAATCAATCACATGGACTCCTGTGTGTCACGCCACGCCAGAATGCTTCAGACTTATTTATACCTGTCTGTTATATCACCCTGGAACGCTCCTAGCCCAGTGACTTAGCAACTGTGACTTGAGAGATTACAGTATATCCACATTGGATTCATATGGATTACTCCTACATGTTTTTCGCGATGGATATATGATCCAGAAGTGAAAGTTCTGTGTGTGTGTGTGTGTGCAATCCCCAATTTTCTAAATAGGTGGATATATGCAAAGCAGCTGTTTTCCTGGATTATAGAGAGTGTGATTATGGCCAGACTTTTTCTAGTGGATAATGAAGGAGAGGAAGTCATCATCAGACCCATAAGATAGTTCTAGAGACAGATTAGATAGATTTTCTTTATCTATTTCTTTGTATGGATTATTTACTTTGTTTTGTGTTTGACACATGTATTTGATGTGAACCTTTTTTGGGGAAATATTTTTTGGGACTTCTGGTTTGGGTGTATACTTTGTGTGCATTGCCTGAATATGAATAATTTCTTTCATGTATATGTCATATTGTAGCCAACAGGGTTTTCCAGAACCCAAATGTTTTCCACAATACAATTGTTTGTTTGTTTGGTTTAACCAAGCCTTGCAGTTACTTCATTGTTAACCTGTTGTTCCAAAATTTATGTTTATAGTCCAGTTATTGTTACTTTTATGTGATACAGTGAGTTATTGTTACTGTTATGTGATACAGTGAGTCATTTTACTGTTTTTGTCTAACAGTGGCTGTTTTTCCTCTGTCAATGTAATCCAGTTGTTGCGTCTAACATTGGTTGTTGTCCCTCTGTTGTATAATACTGTGGATGTGCATGACAGTGGATACTTGTCATTGTTTATATATATGTGGGAGATTAAATGTGAGGCGGGGCACTTACACATAGACACACCCTCTGGGTAGAGTTATTAGTACTCGGGTGTCTGTGGTAGAACTTCCCGGATCTCCCAGCCTTCTATGGGAAACATTTCTTTTATGTTAGTGTTGAACTTGCACACTTTTCTGCCTTGTTCAATACTTGGGGGTTACGAGCCAATATATTAATTCCTATAGAGGGCGTGTTTGGGTTTTAGACCCCATTCATACTGAATACCCCTAGCGAAACCTGTCCTTATTCTAATTTATTATATTTACCACCTCAAAAGTGGGCGCTCGTCGCGGAATTTTGAACCCTTACCCCATGCCATGAGTGTGGGCGTTGCCCAGAAAATTTGTACCCATGTCTACCTCTCAAGTTGAGACTTTACAACTAATTGGTGGCTGGTGTTCACAAGTATGGGCTTAGACACAAGTTTTATGAACCTATGGTGTCTTAATCACAAGTATTGTTTGTTGTGTTTCAACTAATGTTCACAGGTGATGTCTTTATTCTAGAAATTGAAACCTGTGTTATTGTTTGTATATGAGAATGGTTAACTCATGTATTTTGTATCCTTTTGGTGGGAGACCTTTTCCTTGTATAGGACCTCATAAAATAAGGTCTCTGGGATGGTTAACCCATATAGGATTATTTCTGGTAGGATGTCAGGAATTCTTGATTGATCTTGTGTGATGTTGATGTTAGATGTTATTGTTACTCTGGGATGTTCTTGATTAGTATATTTTGGTAGTATGATAAATATATTACTGTACTATATGTCCTCATTTTTGCATAGACCCACATATGAATCCTGGGCTGTTTAACTATGTTGTCATATATTGCCATTTTATTTTGTGCATGCTCTGTTTGTTGGGGTCATGTACTATTGAAACTTACCCAAAGCAACAGAGAAATCCAAAAAAATTTTTAATGGCTGAGACAGATAGGATATAGCACCCCAAAATTTTTTTTTAAAGAATTCAGTAAAGATATCTTTATTTAAGTGGGACACTACATGCATAAATGAGATTTTAGAACATCAGGGGAAAATAACAATAACCAATTAAGTTGACTTAATGTTAGGGCCAATACTCCACCTGCAATTTTATCCGACATGTATAATGGAAGGAGTATGAATATTGTTAAATTGCAGTATTCGTAGCCGCCAAGCGGGAAACAGTGGATTTTTATATTCCACCCCATATGCATAACATGTTCGGAAACACTGAAAGTAGATAGATTGACACTAATGATTCATATAAGGACATAAAGACGCCTATTCAACGCTTTCAGTTTAAGGGTCTGGTATTCGTAACAGATCTTTTATTGTCCATGTGTCAGAAATGGCACTGGTCAATTTTATTATTCGGTTGTTGTAACTCTGTAGTGAACAAGGATCCATTTACTATGTGAGAGACAGCAGTTGAATTACAGGGCCCCTTTGACAAGCTAGTCCCTCTGGCATTACCAGTGACAGAGAAGCATACGTCGTTGTGTGATTGGCGAAAGAAGGATATGGTCTCGACCGTAAATTTACCCTGTTATTTTTTATTGGGATGTCATAGGAAGTTAAGAGCTACCGGAAAAAACCTGTAAGTATCTCAAATTTTTGATGTCAGAAAACAGGAATTGGTCCTCATCTGCGACATTCCCAATTTTATTCTCATCAGAGAATTAGTAACAGGCTCGGGCAGCCTTAGCTCCCATTTTGCATGTTGCTTGTACTGACTTGAAAGACTAGGGACAGCTTGCTAGTTGTCACAATATGTTCTTAAAGTCAGGATTTTTCTCCAAAACATCAAACTATTTTGGTGCTCTAGGAGATAGCCCTATTTATACAACTATTAAATTATGGTTGTTGTTGACGTACCTCTCGACAGATGAAGAGTAGGACGCCTTATTCTTATTTTTATTCATAGACCATGCTAGATTGGGCTATAGCAAGGACTATACTTTTCAAGCACTTGGAAGCCATTGGCTGAGAGTTGCTTGACTTTTTACTAGTTTAGTATTTCTTCTAGGGAGTCTAACTAGTAATATATTTCAGTTCAGAAGGAAAAGCTTTCAAACTCTTCCAGTTTCAACAGATTCATTGTTCTCCGTATTAATCGGTTACGAACAGACCTGGAGAGAAACTTAAAGGTGCCCTGATTTTTTTTATCTTGAGGAAGTTAACTCAGGAAACACCAGAATAGAGGGATATATTTATACCTGTGGCTTTCATTGCTTACAAGTAAGGTAACCCATCAGTAAACTGGGAGTGTACCGACAACTTGGTTGTTCGGATGACTATTACAGGGACCACCTACGGCTTTAAATTTATCTATGAACTGAATATAATGTGGATGGTGATACAGCTATGTGCAATGTTATTACATCTACTTAACGGTGCTTGGGTGGAAATTGTCTACAACATATTTGGAGGCAGATGACGATCAATCTACGACAATCGACGCAGAATTGCTCGCTATTTTCACCAGGAAAGCAACGTATACGTGTTGGAGGGGAGAGAATAAATGCCGGTAACTCATTCTAGTCAGTATAAAGAGCGGATGGACTTATAAACGAGCCAGGACTTTTCGTAGATTTGGCCTCAAAGCAAATGAACCTACACCTGTGCTAGTTATACTTACCCAGTTCAGTATGCCACTATGACTGATTTGAAGGAGGAGATCCTGCTGTTAGCATATTTTAAGGATGATATTCTTATTGCTAATGAAACGGTTGTCGAAGCTTTATATCTTCGTTCAAACGTCGAGAAATTGGTTCGATTGCAGTGGAACCAATACCTCATATAGAGATCTCAACGTCCACTCATATTTCAATGGAATGCTGACAACAGTGGAGAGAGTTACACTTCTTCAAGCGAAGCTAGATGAATCTTCAATGTTATGTCCAGTTGTCTTGGCAAGTAGAAACATGAATGTGGCACGGAGAGATTATTCTACAATAGTGATTAAATGTAAAGCATAATTGGAGGACCTGGAAGACCAAATGCATCAGATTAAGAAAGTGGAAGACTGTGGATGAATGTAGCAGCTCTTCCTAGGTGGATAGACCTGTCTAGGTGGGAGACTTGTGACATATATGTCATCATCTCGCAGTCTTTTCCAGCAGACGTTGCTAGGATGCGTTACCTGCAGGCACGAGGCTATTAAAAATTCGACGGGAAAATTAACAAAACGAAATTTCGTTTCGTTTTAAGTTAAATGATTGGCCGCGCCCCGGAAACACAGGCTTAATCTAGACAAAGGCTTGGTAGACAAAGCGGTCTGGTCAATCGCCATGTTTCTCCAATGGTAGCGGGTGACCCATTGTTAATGGGTTAATTATTAGCTACGTATTCTCTGCGTTTTAGGTGAGCATTATATTATATACAACATATCATGTTAGGTATTAGGATACATGCTTTGAGGCAACTAATATCATGATTGAAGTTGTGTGTGTGAAAATTAGGAGAATCGCTTTCATTGAAATGTTGGTTTACGTCACGCAGCCTGGACATGGCCATTTTGTCCAGTCAGCCTTCATAAAGCTTACAATATAATCTTGCTATGAGTCATCTTCTGAGATGATTTTATGAACTTACTTTATTCCTAAATACTTATTTTTCACAACTGGTCTCTGTGTTATAAAGTGTTTTTTTCCTGAGTGCTTATTTTGTATTTCTGCTCTTATGATGGAGAAATATTACTATCTCACATTTGTGTACAACTTTAATATAGGTTGTTAGATAGAGAGAGAGAGAGAGAGAGATATTCTCGCTTGACTTTTTCATGCACTTAGGAGTTAATCTTTTGTTTACCTGGTTGTAAATACACAGAGATTGTCTTGTAGTCTTTTATTTTCATAAATGATGTTATGGGATTTTCATGTGGTATGATATACATAATCTCAAGTGTATGGGAAAAGATTCCCATGATTTCTCTTTTATGAGTATTTTACCTTTTATGCTCATGATTGTTACTGCTTGATGCTGTAATAAATGATGTTATAAGATTGTCATTTGGTATGATATATCTATATATCATCTCAAGGGAGTGGGAAATGACACCTGCTCTTGTGTTTTTACTTTGAGATGTTGTAATACCCACTAGAGAGTTCATACCATGTTTAGTAAAAGTCTAACAAGTTTTTCTGTTATTCATCATATATATCATATGTATATTCTATTCATGATGTTACTGCTGAAGTAGATCTTTTAACTTCACCCCCATTGGGGACAAACACATGATGATGATGATGATGATGATGATGATGATGATGATGATGATGATGATGATGATGATGATGATGATGATGATGATGATGATGATGATGATGATGATGATGAGGCAAGAGGAGATGACTGATTGGTATCTAGCCTTTTTGCCATTTGTCAGTGGTAGTCACATAATGCTGTTTGTAACTATGGAAAGGAGATTTATGAATTGTTTACATGAGGACAGTGTCTCATGAACTTTTTCCATGGTGTGACAGCGGTACTATCAAAATGTTTGGATGGATTAGGTGGTGCGTAACCCCTCAGGAAGCTCCAGTATCAGTCCAGAAGAAATGTACCTATTGAGTAGATATCTTACTCACTTTTGGAGTGGGTCAAAACTCTACAGTAGGCGATAAGTGCTAGGGAACTAGCTACACTTTTTTTTTCTTCTTCCCTTTTGTTCCCTCTATTTTTAATTATGATAAACTGTTATTCATCATATATATGTATAGTTTATTATGATACATTGTTATCCAAGTTTGGATTGTATAACTAATCTATATCAACCCTGTTCTTCTTCACTACATAGGCGCTAGAGATGGCGGTGGAGTATTGGCACTAGTCACCATGCTTCGCACTGGATTTATAGTCAACTTGTTTGGATTTAGAGGCAGGAAACTGGGATATCAGCCTCCTCTAATATTCTACAAAGAGTGCTGGTTACTGCTACTCACCCTGAACCTGAATGTCAATGCCTGGATACTTAACGGATTTTAAATATGCTGAAGTGGCTTCCCTACCTCTGGGAACTTAAAGACGGTGTTAAGCTTTTCAATGTCTGCAAAGACATGAGGCATGCCTGGCCTAGATGGATACAGAGTATAACCTCTTCTAAAAGTCACCGCCTAATTCCACATTCAACTGTCATATTCCAGAGGCTCATGGATAGTCTGGAATTCACCATCATTTACCAGTATGGATTTACCAACTGATTGTGTGAACTCCCAGCTTCCTTTGAATCTTCTCATCCATCATATCCCAGACATGGATAATCAAGCACATTACCAACTCCCGTCAATCAAGTCGTATATTCAGCTGAAGAAAGAATAACCTACATCTTAACCCAGAGAAAGGGGCTGGAATATTCATGCCCCATTCAAGTTAGTTCTGTCAGGAAATTCTAATGGATTATGTGATGTCACTCCTCATCCAAAGAGATACTGAAAGTGTTTGTGCCTGATCCTGATCGAATCAATCACATGGACTCCTGTGTGTCACGCCACGCCAGAATGCTTCAGACTTATTTATACCTGTCTGTTATATCACCCTGGAACGCTCCTAGCCCAGTGACTTAGCAACTGTGACTTGAGAGATTACAGTATATCCACATTGGATTCATATGGATTACTCCTACATGTTTTTCGCGATGGATATATGATCCAGAAGTGAAAGTTCTGTGTGTGTGTGTGTGTGCAATCCCCAATTTTCTAAATAGGTGGATATATGCAAAGCAGCTGTTTTCCTGGATTATAGAGAGTGTGATTATGGCCAGACTTTTTCTAGTGGATAATGAAGGAGAGGAAGTCATCATCAGACCCATAAGATAGTTCTAGAGACAGATTAGATAGATTTTCTTTATCTATTTCTTTGTATGGATTATTTACTTTGTTTTGTGTTTGACACATGTATTTGATGTGAACCTTTTTTGGGGAAATATTTTTTGGGACTTCTGGTTTGGGTGTATACTTTGTGTGCATTGCCTGAATATGAATAATTTCTTTCATGTATATGTCATATTGTAGCCAACAGGGTTTTCCAGAACCCAAATGTTTTCCACAATACAATTGTTTGTTTGTTTGGTTTAACCAAGCCTTGCAGTTACTTCATTGTTAACCTGTTGTTCCAAAATTTATGTTTATAGTCCAGTTATTGTTACTGTTATGTGATACAGTGAGTTATTGTTACTGTTATGTGATACAGTGAGTCATTTTACTGTTTTTGTCTAACAGTGGCTGTTTTTCCTCTGTCAATGTAATCCAGTTGTTGCGTCTAACATTGGTTGTTGTCCCTCTGTTGTATAATACTGTGGATGTGCATGACAGTGGATACTTGTCATTGTTTATATATATGTGGGAGATTAAATGTGGAGCGGGGCACTTACACATAGACACACCCTCTGGGTAGAGTTATTAGTACTCGGGTGTCTGTGGTAGAACTTCCCGGATCTCCCAGCCTTCTATGGGAAACATTTCTTTTATGTTAGTGTTGAACTTGCACACTTTTCTGCCTTGTTCAATACTTGGGGGTTACGAGCCAATATATTAATTCCTATAGAGGGCGTGTTTGGGTTTTAGACCCCATTCATACTGAATACCCCTAGCGAAACCTGTCCTTATTCTAATTTATTATATTTACCACCTCACAAGTGGGCGCTCGTCGCGGAATTTTGAACCCTTACCCCATGCCATGAGTGTGGGCGTTGCCCAGAAAATTTGTACCCATGTCTACCTCTCAAGTTGAGACTTTACAACTAATTGGTGGCTGGTGTTCACAAGTATGGGCTTAGACACAAGTTTTATGAACCTATGGTGTCTTAATCACAAGTATTGTTTGTTGTGTTTCAACTAATGTTCACAGGTGATGTCTTTATTCTAGAAATTGAAACCTGTGTTATTGTTTGTATATGAGAATGGTTAACTCATGTATTTTGTATCCTTTTGGTGGGAGACCTTTTCCTTGTATAGGACCTCATAAAATAAGGTCTCTGGGATGGTTAACCCATATAGGATTATTTCTGGTAGGATGTCAGGAATTCTTGATTGATCTTGTGTGATGTTGATGTTAGATGTTATTGTTACTCTGGGATGTTCTTGATTAGTATATTTTGGTAGTATGATAAATATATTACTGTACTATATGTCCTCATTTTTGCATAGACCCACATATGGATCCTGGGCTGTTTAACTATGTTGTCATATATTGCCATTTTATTTTGTGCATGCTCTGTTTGTTGGGGTCATGTACTATTGAAACTTACCCAAAGCAACAGAGAAATCCAAAAAAATTTTTAATGGCTGAGACAGATAGGATATAGCACCCCAAAATTTTTTTTTAAAGAATTCAGTAAAGATATCTTTATTTAAGTGGGACACTACATGCATAAATGAGATTTTAGAACATCAGGGGAAAATAACAATAACCAATTAAGTTGACTTAATGTTAGGGCCAATACTCCACCTGCAATTTTATCCGACATGTATAATGGAAGGAGTATGAATATTGTTAAATTGCAGTATTCGTAGCCGCCAAGCGGGAAACAGTGGATTTTTATATTCCACCCCATATGCATAACATGTTCGGAAACACTGAAAGTAGATAGATTGACACTAATGATTCATATAAGGACATAAAGACGCCTATTCAACGCTTTCAGTTTAAGGGTCTGGTATTCGTAACAGATCTTTTATTGTCCATGTGTCAGAAATGGCACTGGTCAATTTTATTATTCGGTTGTTGTAACTCTGTAGTGAACAAGGATCCATTTACTATGTGAGAGACAGCAGTTGAATTACAGGGCCCCTTTGACAAGCTAGTCCCTCTGGCATTACCAGTGACAGAGAAGCATACGTCGTTGTGTGATTGGCGAAAGAAGGATATGGTCTCGACCGTAAATTTACCCTGTTATTTTTTATTGGGATGTCATAGGAAGTTAAGAGCTACCGGAAAAAACCTGTAAGTATCTCAAATTTTTGATGTCAGAAAACAGGAATTGGTCCTCATCTGCGACATTCCCAATTTTATTCTCATCAGAGAATTAGTAACAGGCTCGGGCAGCCTTAGCTCCCATTTTGCATGTTGCTTGTACTGACTTGAAAGACTAGGGACAGCTTGCTAGTTGTCACAATATGTTCTTAAAGTCAGGATTTTTCTCCAAAACATCAAACTATTTTGGTGCTCTAGGAGATAGCCCTATTTATACAACTATTAAATTATGGTTGTTGTTGACGTACCTCTCGACAGATGAAGAGTAGGACGCCTTATTCTTATTTTTATTCATAGACCATGCTAGATTGGGCTATAGCAAGGACTATACTTTTCAAGCACTTGGAAGCCATTGGCTGAGAGTTGCTTGACTTTTTACTAGTTTAGTATTTCTTCTAGGGAGTCTAACTAGTAATATATTTCAGTTCAGAAGGAAAAGCTTTCAAACTCTTCCAGTTTCAACAGATTCATTGTTCTCCGTATTAATCGGTTACGAACAGACCTGGAGAGAAACTTAAAGGTGCCCTGATTTTTTTTATCTTGAGGAAGTTAACTCAGGAAACACCAGAATAGAGGGATATATTTATACCTGTGGCTTTCATTGCTTACAAGTAAGGTAACCCATCAGTAAACTGGGAGTGTACCGACAACTTGGTTGTTCGGATGACTATTACAGGGACCACCTACGGCTTTAAATTTATCTATGAACTGAATATAATGTGGATGGTGATACAGCTATGTGCAATGTTATTACATCTACTTAACGGTGCTTGGGTGGAAATTGTCTACAACATATTTGGAGGCAGATGACGATCAATCTACGACAATCGACGCAGAATTGCTCGCTATTTTCACCAGGAAAGCAACGTATACGTGTTGGAGGGGAGAGAATAAATGCCGGTAACTCATTCTAGTCAGTATAAAGAGCGGATGGACTTATAAACGAGCCAGGACTTTTCGTAGATTTGGCCTCAAAGCAAATGAACCTACACCTGTGCTAGTTATACTTACCCAGTTCAGTATGCCACTATGACTGATTTGAAGGAGGAGATCCTGCTGTTAGCATATTTTAAGGATGATATTCTTATTGCTAATGAAACGGTTGTCGAAGCTTTATATCTTCGTTCAAACGTCGAGAAATTGGTTCGATTGCAGTGGAACCAATACCTCATATAGAGATCTCAACGTCCACTCATATTTCAATGGAATGCTGACAACAGTGGAGAGAGTTACACTTCTTCAAGCGAAGCTAGATGAATCTTCAATGTTATGTCCAGTTGTCTTGGCAAGTAGAAACATGAATGTGGCACGGAGAGATTATTCTACAATAGTGATTAAATGTAAAGCATAATTGGAGGACCTGGAAGACCAAATGCATCAGATTAAGAAAGTGGAAGACTGTGGATGAATGTAGCAGCTCTTCCTAGGTGGATAGACCTGTCTAGGTGGGAGACTTGTGACATATATGTCATCATCTCGCAGTCTTTTCCAGCAGACGTTGCTAGGATGCGCTACCTGCAGGCACGAGGCTATTAAAAATTCGACGGGAAAATTAACAAAACGAAATTTCGTTTCGTTTTAAGTTAAATGATTGGCCGCGCCCCGGAAACACAGGCTTAATCTAGACAAAGGCTTGGTAGACAAAGCGGTCTGGTCAATCGCCATGTTTCTCCAATGGTAGCGGGTGACCCATTGTTAATGGGTTAATTATTAGCTACGTATTCTCTGCGTTTTAGGTGAGCATTATATTATATACAACATATCATGTTAGGTATTAGGATACATGCTTTGAGGCAACTAATATCATGATTGAAGTTGTGTGTGTGAAAATTAGGAGAATCGCTTTCATTGAAATGTTGGTTTACGTCACGCAGCCTGGACATAGCCATTTTGTCCAGTCAGCCTTCATAAAGCTTACAATATAATCTTGCTATGAGTCATCTTCTGAGATGATTTTATGAACTTACTTTATTCCTAAATACTTATTTTTCACAACTGGTCTCTGTGTTATAAAGTGTTTTTTTTTTCCTGAGTGCTTATTTTGTATTTCTGCTCTTATGATGGAGAAATATTACTATCTCACATTTGTGTACAACTTTAATATAGGTTGTTAGATAGAGAGAGAGAGAGAGAGAGATATTCTCGCTTGACTTTTTCATGCACTTAGGAGTTAATCTTTTGTTTACCTGGTTGTAAATACACAGAGATTGTCTTGTAGTCTTTTATTTTCATAAATGATGTTATGGGATTTTCATGTGGTATGATATACATAATCTCAAGTGTATGGGAAAAGATTCCCATGATTTCTCTTTTATGAGTATTTTACCTTTTATGCTCATGATTGTTACTGCTTGATGCTGTAATAAATGATGTTATAAGATTGTCATTTGGTATGATATATCTATATATCATCTCAAGGGAGTGGGAAATGACACCTGCTCTTGTGTTTTTACTTTGAGATGTTGTAATACCCACTAGAGAGTTCATACCATGTTTAGTAAAAGTCTAACAAGTTTTTCTGTTATTCATCATATATATCATATGTATATTCTATTCATGATGTTACTGCTGAAGTAGATCTTTTAACTTCACCCCCATTGGGGACAAACACATGATGATAATGATGATGATGATGATGATGATGATGATGATGATGATGATGATGATGATGATGATGATGATGATGATGATGATGATGATGATGAGGCAAGAGGAGATGACTGATTGGTATCTAGCCTTTTTGCCATTTGTCAGTGGTAGTCACATAATGCTGTTTGTAACTATGGAAAGGAGATTTATGAATTGTTTACATGAGGACAGTGTCTCATGAACTTTTTCCATGGTGTGACAGCGGTACTATCAAAATGTTTGGATGGATTAGGTGGTGCGTAACCCCTCAGGAAGCTCCAGTATCAGTCCAGAAGAAATGTACCTATTGAGTAGATATCTTACTCACTTTTGGAGTGGGTCAAAACTCTACAGTAGGCGATAAGTGCTAGGGAACTAGCTACACTTTTTTTTTTCTTCTTCCCTTTTGTTCCCTCTATTTTTAATTATGATACACTGTTATTCATCATATATATGTATAGTTTATTATGATACATTGTTATCCAAGTTTGGATTGTATAACTAATCTATATCAACCCTGTTCTTCTTCACTACATAGGCGCTAGAGATGGCGGTGGAGTATTGGCACTAGTCACCATGCTTCGCACTGGATTTATAGTCAACTTGTTTGGATTTAGAGGCAGGAAACTGGGATATCAGCCTCCTCTAATATTCTACAAAGAGTGCTGGTTACTGCTACTCACCCTGAACCTGAATGTCAATGCCTGGATACTTAACGGATTTTAAATATGCTGAAGTGGCTTCCCTACCTCTGGGAACTTAAAGACGGTGTTAAGCTTTTCAATGTCTGCAAAGACATGAGGCATGCCTGGCCTAGATGGATACAGAGTATAACCTCTTCTAAAAGTCACCGCCTAATTCCACATTCAACTGTCATATTCCAGAGGCTCATGGATAGTCTGGAATTCAACATCATTTACCAGTATGGATTTACCAACTGATTGTGTGAACTCCCAGCTTCCTTTGAATCTTCTCATCCATCATATCCCAGACATGGATAATCAAGCACATTACCAACTCCCGTCAATCAAGTCGTATATTCAGCTGAAGAAAGAATAACCTACATCTTAACCCAGAGAAAGGGGCTGGAATATTCATGCCCCATTCAAGTTAGTTCTGTCAGGAAATTCTAATGGATTATGTGATGTCACTCCTCATCCAAAGAGATACTGAAAGTGTTTGTGCCTGATCCTGATCGAATCAATCACATGGACTCCTGTGTGTCACGCCACGCCAGAATGCTTCAGACTTATTTATACCTGTCTGTTATATCACCCTGGAACGCTCCTAGCCCAGTGACTTAGCAACTGTGACTTGAGAGATTACAGTATATCCACATTGGATTCATATGGATTACTCCTACATGTTTTTCGCGATGGATATATGATCCAGAAGTGAAAGTTCTGTGTGTGTGTGTGTGTGTGCAATCCCCAATTTTCTAAATAGGTGGATATATGCAAAGCAGCTGTTTTCCTGGATTATAGAGAGTGTGATTATGGCCAGACTTTTTCTAGTGGATAATGAAGGAGAGGAAGTCATCATCAGACCCATAAGATAGTTCTAGAGACAGATTAGATAGATTTTCTTTATCTATTTCTTTGTATGGATTATTTACTTTGTTTTGTGTTTGACACATGTATTTGATGTGAACCTTTTTTGGGGAAATATTTTTTGGGACTTCTGGTTTGGGTGTATACTTTGTGTGCATTGCCTGAATATGAATAATTTCTTTCATGTATATGTCATATTGTAGCCAACAGGGTTTTCCAGAACCCAAATGTTTTCCACAATACAATTGTTTGTTTGTTTGGTTTAACCAAGCCTTGCAGTTACTTCATTGTTAACCTGTTGTTCCAAAATTTATGTTTATAGTCCAGTTATTGTTACTGTTATGTGATACAGTGAGTTATTGTTACTGTTATGTGATACAGTGAGTCATTTTACTGTTTTTGTCTAACAGTGGCTGTTTTTCCTCTGTCAATGTAATCCAGTTGTTGCGTCTAACATTGGTTGTTGTCCCTCTGTTGTATAATACTGTGGATGTGCATGACAGTGGATACTTGTCATTGTTTATATATATGTGGGAGATTAAATGTGGGGCGGGGCACTTACACATAGACACACCCTCTGGGTAGAGTTATTAGTACTCGGGTGTCTGTGGTAGAACTTCCCGGATCTCCCAGCCTTCTATGGGAAACATTTCTTTTATGTTAGTGTTGAACTTGCACACTTTTCTGCCTTGTTCAATACTTGGGGGTTACGAGCCAATATATTAATTCCTATAGAGGGCGTGTTTGGGTTTTAGACCCCATTCATACTGAATACCCCTAGCGAAACCTGTCCTTATTCTAATTTATTATATTTACCACCTCACAATGTTTAAGAACGCGCGTTCTTATCCATTCGGTCATGCTGGGTAGTTGGGTATGATAGCTAGCATTATCCTGTACTGTTGATACTTTAAATTATCAGAACTATAGAACATTTTTAAAGAGTCCCGTGTCAGATACTGTTATTGTGGCGTGAAGTCTAAGATCTTTACATATTCCAGGTCGTGACAAAATGAGAGAGGGAAGCCATCTTCCATCCCCAATGTCTTTTCTTCCAGACAATTCTCTGATAAATGTGTATTGCCTAGTTCATGAGGCCTGTGTGATTTTAGACGTGGCCATGGCAATGCAGAGATTCAACGGTACAAATAAACTACGGTACAACACCGGCAGCTAGTTACAGTAGAATTGTTGAGAACATGCATCATCCCAGTAGCAATATATGGGTGTCAGTCGTGGACCATTTCGCAAACATTCAAGAAGAAAACTTGGACTTTTTAGTTCGAATGTTACAGAAAATTTCTTAGAACCGAAAAGAAGAAACAGACATTTTACAAGATCTGATCATGGAAGATGGCCCATAAACAGTGTCATGTCTGGAAAACGTTAACACTTTGGACATGTTAAATGCCACAGTGGATTGGAGAGAAGAGTGACAGGAGGCGTGGTTCCGGGAAGGAGAGGCAGTGGTCGATCAGCACTAAAACGGACACAGGACATTGCATACAACTTGGGCCTGAGAGTGCACGAGGCGTGAGAAATGGGAAGAGATAGAGAGCGTTTTCGGCCCGCCGTGATTAGAGCCGCGTTCTGCAAAGGATCTGCTTCTTAATTAGGAGGGAGAGGAGGAAAAGAAGGACAATTCGCGAGGCATACATATGAGAGATTCCTGCCACTGAAATGGTATGGGTGCAGATCGTTCAGAAAGCAATGGCAAATTACTGAACGTAAACTTACCAAGAAATCACGAACAGCCAAAGAATGGTGGGGTTCCTTTCAACCCTCAAATGGTGTAAAGGGCCTCAGCCAGCCCACACCAAGCTCTTTGTAAACTGTTTCATGATTGGTTGGATTCTGCAGCTAAAGCCTTCTACAGGATGTGTTAGCGAGTCTCCCCCAACCCTCCTTAGTCACCTCTTACGTTATGCATGGCAGGTTACAGGGTTACTGTTCTTTGCTTCCATTATGGGCCCTGGTAATACAAGGGCGAACTCAGAATACTTGTACTTGTTTTTGCGTGTGTGCAAAAGGGAGGTAGATGGAGATGTACCAGCAGGGACTGTAGCTCTAGGCTGGTTAAGTGCCGTGTGATGATAAATCGTTCTATTCAAACTTCATGTAAGTGCTGTTGGCTTATAGATCAAAGTATAGTTAAAACATCATTATATTATCTACCCCTTTATAACCACCTTTAATTTAATATATAATGCAACGTGTATGCTACTATAATAACCATTGTTATGTAATAACTGTAACCCACCCCTACTTCCCATTTCCCGCTATCCATTTGTGTTTGGTCCAAACCTATTTTTTGTTTGGCACTTAATCTGTTCATCCAGTGGTTCTCAACCTTTTCTGGCCATGCCCCCCCCCCTTTTTACCTATGTTCAGAACATCATCCCCCCCCCCTTTTCAAATTTCCTCCATATAAATTCCCCCACCCTTACACAACATACATAAAAATGGAAGCTAAATTTAATAACACATACAAGAGCAAGTCTAAACATCTACATAAAACGTGATTTGCAGGTCTACTTACGCTATAAAACGAATTTCATTAGGGCGAGAAGTACAGAACCGTAAAATTTAGAGGGAAAAACAGTATCAAGTAATGGGTTCTTGTATTAATGGGATCTTGAAATAATCTTAACCCCCCCCCCCCCCTGGAAACCCTAAAATTCCCCGGGGGAGGGGAGGGGAATTCCCCATTGGTTGAGAACCACTGTGTTGATCCTTTCTTTCAGAAGTTCCATGCGACAAGTGATTCCGTTTCAAGACTAATGTTCGCATGACTATTGTCAAAATTAGGATCCACCCTTTCCTAATAGTCAGCTGTCTTCTATGCCACAGCGACTCCTTCTTCAGGCAGGTTCTTCAAAGACTGGAGGGGAGGGGGGGGGGGGGATTTAATGAAATACGACATAAAACAAAATGGCGCAAGAGCAATTTGGTAGCAAAAAACAAAAATAGAAAAAAATATGGGGAAAGAGGCATTAATACATAAAAGTGACAGGAAGTTACAGGCAAAAACCAGTATTATCGTATTATAAAAATATATTAATATGGGGTGTATTTGTAATGACTGTGCAGTGTTTGAAAACATTGTTGGTCCAAATTTTGTATTCACCTTCTGTAAAGTTCATGCAACATAACAGGTAAATACAAAACTTGGACCGCAATATTTTCAAACAGTGCACAGTTATTAAAAATACACTCTGTATAATAATTTGTGAAAACCTGTACACTGAAGGACAGACATTTGTACACGCCTTCAGACGCATTTGGTAAATGGTGCTAGATACATATGTGTATAGACCAATATGGGTGATGTGATCATAATGGGGAAGTCAATAAGTAAGTCACAAATGGCTCTATAAATATAATTAAATATGATAACATCTTGAAACCAGTTTATTTTTATACACACATTATCCCTTTATTTCTCAACATAATTTCCACCAACATTGATGCACTTATCTCATCGTTTTATCAGTCCTCCCAAACCCGGCTGCATAGAACTGCGTGCTAAGTTTTCTAGTAAACCAAGTTTTCACTTCACATTCAACTGCGGCGTCCAGAACTTCCCACCTTAGTTGGTTAATTTTCTTCTGAGTCGAGCCGTATTTGGCTGTACACTCCGTAAGTACAGTCGCCATTTGTTTATGCGCTGCGCATGCGCATGAGACACATAGCGCCACCTCACGAACGGGAATATAAAGTTCGATGTTGCTGTCACCTAATGACACCTGTAGAAAACACCAACTACATTTATTTACCTGCCATCCTACAGAACTGTGTGACTTACTTATTAACTCGCCCTCGTATGTGTGTAGTAATACTTGTTATTTCTTAATTTTCTCAGACTATACAAAAATGGAGTGCCAGTAACAGATGTGAAATATGAAGATCTGTTTAACTTTCTGCGAGATTTTACCATCCAGAGATTCTACATTGTTAACATTACTTCAGCTAAGAATGATGGAGAATATTCCTGTACAGCTGTTAACTCAGTTGGTGAATCAGAGCACAGTGTGGCTGTTAATATTTCTACAACAGGTTTGTTGTAGAAGTTACCTAATGATTGTATGGTTGGTTGTAGAAGTTACCTAATGATTGAATGGTTTGTTGTAGAAGTTACCTAATGATTGTATGTGCTGTGTTCGTTGTAATCCATCATCTCCACGTGTTGACTATTAATAATCTACTTATAATCATGAGTAATCTAATTGTTTTGAAAGAGGCTAAGGCACAAAGACAACTTATCACAAAGACTAGAAAGTCGTGAAGGTCATTTTATGGTCACAAGTGCCTTGCCGATTGGCGTAGGCGATCATGCTTCTCCACAAATTGCGATCTCTGACGGCTTGGATCAATGCATGCGTTGACTCCCTTATGTGTTATAACACAAGACTGTCAAGAATTCTCCATCGTTGTCTTCTTCTACCTCTCTTTCCACAAATCTTTCCGGTTGTCACAACATGTTCCGGTTGTTGTCTTCTCGTAATGTGGCCAAATATGATGACTGCCTTTGTATGATGTTTGTGATAAGTTGTCTTTGTGGCTTAGCCTCTCTCCAAATGTCCAGATTGCTTATTTCGGCCGTCCAGTTAATTGTCAGAATTCTTCTACACAACCACATCTTCAAGTCTTCAGGGTATTCGTTCACTGTTTACTAATTGCCCAGGATTCGCAGCCATATATGGCCACATTATCAGATGGGAATCCTGTAACGTGTGACAATTGGGACGATTTAAGGAATGAGAAATAGGGGAACTCCGCTGCTTCAGCGATGTTGTGTTGCACTCGTGTTCTGAATGGCAATCCGAAAATGAATCAGCGTCCTTCAGAGCAGAAGACAGACTGTTTGAACAATTCGCCACGAAGCAGGGTGTTCTACCATAACGAGAGACAGAGAGTGTTGGAGATCCATTCTATTCAGCCTTTACTTGGAGATGACACTTGATTGATTGATTTAATGTTATCATTTCAGAATATCCAGTTCCCAGAATCTCAGCTGACAATACTAAAGCAACACTCGGAGGGAACATCACATTCACTTGTAACGTCCCATCTAGAATACTCGACTGGCAGATCTAGTGGCTCAAGCATTCCGATTATGTCTTTAAAACTGGCCGGACTTTCACACTGCTGTCGCTTGCAAGAGAAGATGATGGCAGGTATTCATGTCTCTACACCAACCGCACAAGTCTTGATAATTACAACTTTATAGAGAAGCGTTCCGACCATTTTTACCTTGTGTGTAAGTAACATTTCCATTTATACGAGGGTAAGTTAATAAGTAAGTCACAAATGGCTGTAGAAATATAACTAACTATGATAACAACTTGAAACCAGTTTATTTTTATGCATACATTGTCCCTTTATTTCTCAACACAATGTCCACCAACATTGATGCACTTACCCCATCGTTTTATCAGTCCTCCCAAACCGGCTGCATAGAACTGCTTGCTTTGTTTTCATTTACCTGCCATCCCACAAAATTGTGTGACTAACTTATTGACTCGCCCTCGTAACGTTTTCTACCCCGCTATGCACCGCTTTACGGGAAATCGCTAGGGGCTAAGTCCACTGAAAACCCACCTTGGCGGGAGACAATTCGCGAGTGACGCCGAAGTTGAATGTGAAGTGTAAACGTGGTTTAGAAAACATAGCACGCAGTTCTATGCAGCCGGTTTGGGGGGGGGGGGGGGCAAGATTGATAAAACGATGGGATAAGTGCATCAATTTCTGTTGAGAAATAAAGGATCAATGCATGTATAAAAATAAACTGGTTGCAAGTTGTTATCTTAGTTGGTTATTTTTCTACGGCCATTTGTGACAAACTAGAATCAACTCTGGAAATAAGATATACTATGCACTACAACATCTACTAAAATCAAAGGCGCTATCTCGTAACACCAAAATCACAATATACAAAACACTGATCAGACCAGTTGTGCTGTATGGCTCTGAAACCTGGAGTACAACGAAAGGAGACGAAGCTTGTTACAAACCTTTGAGAACAAAATTTTAAGACGCATCTTTGGACCCATTAGGGATACACAAAGTGGAGAGTGGAAAAGAAGAAGTAACAAAGACATTTATGATCTGTTTAAGTCCCCGCTAATCACTGGTATCATGAAGGCTAATAGACTACAATGGCTGGGGCATATAGAATGAATGGAAGATAATAGGGAAACAAAACTGGCTTACACTCAGGAAATAAATGACCGTAGACCCCGAGGTAGACCAAGAAGGCGGTGGAGAGATAATACATGTACAGACCTACAAGCACTTGGAATCAACGACTGGCAAGAGAAGGTCCACCAGAGAGACGAATGGAGACGGATTGTATTTGCAGCAAAGAACCTCAATGGCTCGGAACGCTGAAGAAGAAGAAGAAGATTTGTGACTTACTTATTGACTTACCCTCGTATTATATTAAATTTACCAACTATGGGCCGGCTCCGTGGAGAAGGGTAACGGACGCAGTTCGTAATCCCGCATACCTGCGTTCGAAACACAGCTGCGGGTGATTTGGCAGCAGACCGCCTTGCATTGGTGTTTTTTTTTTTTTTTACGAAAATTGTATGGGTGCCGGTCGTTCAGAAAGTAATGGTAAACTACTGAATGTAAACTTACAAAGTGATCACAACCTCAAAAAATGCTGGTGTGGACAGCGACGTCCTGTAAAGGATATGCAACTGACTTCTTCTTCTTCTTTCGTTCGCCTAAAATATGTTTATAACTGCAATGTTGTCTCTTGTATGAATCTAACAGTCTTTTTTAGTTCATTCAGCGGTCCATAGAGTTTATCTTCCACTGTTGTCTCTCTATGCCAGAAGGTTCGCCTGGATATGTTGTAGTTTGGGCAATCCTGGAGTATGTGCTCTGCTGTCTGCGACGCCAAACGACATGTGTACATGGCCGAGTCACCAATCTTGAATTTTGTATACATGTGGTTGCGTAATCTATTGTGTCCTGTTCTGAGGCGCAGAAGAATGACCTGTTCTGGTCTGTCCATAACGTGGTAGTCGTCTTGAGTAAGGTTTGGTGGCCTTCTGACTGATTTGATCATTCTTTTCTTTTGGTGGTATGTAATAGGCACATCTGGTTGTTCTTCTTGTGCTCCTTCCTTAGCCAATCGATCAGCTCTGTCGTTTCCGGGGATTCCACAGTGGGATGGTATCCACTGTATGGTGATCTTACGATGACTGCTAAGTTCAGAAAGCAGTGTCCTCAGAACTGACAATTTCCCAGACAGGAGCGCCTCTATTACGGATTTTGCATCTGTCAATATCACCACAGGTTGTGTACCATGGCTGGTATTTTGTAATTTCTCTGTGGCTATCTTGATTGCCTCAATTTCAGCATCATAGTTATGGCAGTACTTTCCTGTTGGAATTCTGGCCGTGTCTCTAGTATTATTTGGGTATTCTATATACACTCCCGCTCCTCCATTTCGAACAGCATTTTGTGCTGACCCATCTGTGTAGACTCGGATCCAGAGGTCCTGTGGGTATTCGTCATCAAGGAAGCTGAGAGTGGCTGTTCTGCGCTGTACACTGTTCTGTTCTTCCTTGTCAAATATTCCTCTCACTTTTGACTGGATTTGTAGCGATATTCTATGTTCATCTTTCCACGGGGTTCGCTCTGGAATAGTTGTCAGGGGGATATCAACTGTGGGAAGATCGATGGTTTCTCTGCAGAGTTGTTTGGCCTGGTGTATGAAACTACTTCTTTTCAACCGCCCCATAGCTAAGTTTTCAAATCTGTTCTTCATAGGGTGGCCTGGCAAGCTGAGAAACTTTTCTGCTTGTATTATTGTTTTTGTATCTCTGCGTTCTCTTAAAGCTTGTGTCCTCCCTATTTTCTCCATTGCTACTATAGGGGTTGATTTCATCCCTCCTGTGATGACTCTAAGAGCTTGATTTTGCACCTTGTCCAGCTCCTGCAATGTAGTTTTTGATGCTGAACGCCACGGCAGTTGACCCGTATTCCAAGTGTGGTCGTATGCTCTGTTGATAAACTTTGCTAAGTATTTTCCCACTGGCTCCCCAAGTGGTTCCAGTTAGCTTTCTCAGGATGGCAATTTTCCTTCTGGCTTTTGCTACTGCTTTTTTAATATGTTTTCTCCATGTCAGCCTGTCGTCGAATGTTACACCAAGGTATGTTGGTTCCTTATCTTCTCTTAGGGGTGTTCCATTTATCTGAATGCTCCCTGCCTTTTGTTTCGGAGAAAGGGTAAATAGAGTGGTGCTGCACTTGTCAGTGTTTATGCTGATACACCATCTATCCGCCCATGCAACAAATGTATCTACAGCTCTTTGTAGCAATATGGTGGCCACTGATGCATGTTCATTTGCGCTCCACAAAACCAGGTCATCAGCGTACATTGCCGCTTTAATTCCATTGGGTAGATTAGCAACAAGATTATTGATGAAGATTAGAAAAAGTGTTGGGGACAGGACTCCGCCCTGGGGAACACCGTGACGCAATAGTACTTTCTTGCTCTTGAGACCGTCTATCTGTACTCAGGCTCTTCTGTTGTGCAAGTATGCTTTTACCCATTTGTACATTCTTCCATTGACTTTACAGTTTCTCAGTTTCTTCATCAGACCCTCTTTCCAAACTTTGTCAAAGGCTTTCTTCAGATCTATCCAAGCCGCAAGTACCAGCTTCTTCTCTTGGAATGCATCCTCAACTTCTTGAGAGAAGTAGGTTGTCTGATCTTCCGTAGAGTAGCACTGTCTAAAGGCAGCCTGTTATGGCACAAGGATGTTTTCACTTTCAATGTACCACTGTAGTCTGTGATTGATGACGCGTTCCATTGTTTTGCAGAGACAACTGGTGAGGCTAATGGGTCTGTAGCTGGAGGCAATGGAACTGTCTTTCCCAGATTTTAGGAGGGGTATCATGATTGCTTCTCTCCAGACTTGTGGAACACTGCCTAAGGTCCATGTATTATTAAAGATCTGTAGCAGCTTTGCTTTGGCCTCTGTTCCTAGGTTCCTGATCATTTCATTGGAGATACCATCAGCTCCTGGTGATTTTCTCATTTTCAGCTTTGAAATGGCTAGCTCCAGTTCACTGAATGTGATAGGTGTCTCCATAACCTCATGTACAACTTCCTTCTGTCCTGTATTTTGCCATTTCTCTCGAATCTCCTGTTGTTTCTCTGGACTAATTTCAATATTGTTATCTTGTGCGAATGAGTCCGCAAAATGGTCAGCTGCTTGCTTTCCTGTTAAGGTGTTTCCGTCTTTATGTAGCGCAATTTTTGAGTTTCTCCCTGTGCCCTCATCGTTAAGCTGTTTTATTAGCCTCCATAATTTTCTTGTGTCTTTTTCAAAGTTCAGTGACTCTGTTTTCTCCTGCCAGCTTTTCCGTCTAGCCTGCAGTTGGGCCCTTTGAAATTTGGCTTTTGCGTGCTGATATTTATTGTGGTGCTCTTGGCTGGGATTGGCCTCTGCTTGTTTTCTACATATATCCACACCATTATGCAACTGTTCCAGTTCACTATTCCAGTAGGGTTTATAATGTTTACGGGCTCCTCTTGGTATTGTTTCGCGTGCTGCCTGTAGTATGCATTTCCCAAACTCTTCAACTACTTTATTTATGTCCTTCTCAGTGTTCAGGTTTCTAACCAGTATGCTAGTGCGATGCTTGTACATTGCCCAGTCTGCTTTCTTGTAGTTCCACCTCGAGATGGTGCTGCTTTCACTTACAAGCTCATTTTCTACAGTTAGAAAGACTGGCCGATGGTCACTGCCACCAAGTTGTTTCCCAACAATTCGTGTAATGTTCCACTCCAGGTCTGGTGAAAGAAATGCCAGGTCAGGTGTAGTTGTAGAGTGCCATGATCTCGAGTAGAAGGTATGTGGATCAGACGGCTTGTTAATCAGGATGAATCTATTCTCATCCTGCCAATCTTCCAATCTCTCTCCTCTCTGGTCCATGTGATCATAGCCCCAGCTCTGCGAATGGCTGTTGAAGTCGCCACACACAATCATTTTTCCTTTTAATGGTAGTGTGTCCAGTGCCTGTGGGCGGTCATTTGGACAGTAGTAATTGATCAGGTGAAAGTCTGTATTGTCTGTCTTAAGTTTAAGTGCCTGATACTCAGCCCCTTCCATGTGAACTTCAATTTGGGAAGCAGGAATGTTGTTTTTGACAAGAGTCAGTATCCCACCCCTTCGCCTGTCCATTCGGTCAGATCGGTAACACTGGTAGCCTCTGATTTTGAAGGCTATATTTTCGTTCAGGTGAGTTTCTTGCAAGCAACATACACTTACATTTTCATTGGCCAAGATGTTTTCTAGTTCTATTCTTTTTTTGGTGATACCCTCTGCATTCCAGTGCATTATTTTAAGTCTTTGTTTGGTACGGCCAAACGGTCTATTTTCAGGCCCTCTGGCTCCGCTGAACATCTGAGAAGGACCTCCCTTATTTGTGGTTAGACCCTTATGAGGCATAAGGCCCGGCACTGCACCTGTCTGTGGGACCAGAGCAGGGCGAGCACCATAACATGTAGCAGTTGTCGACATAATTCACGGCGTTATTGCGTGGCAGCCTGATTTCTGTGGTGCGCCTCCTGGCTGGCTGCCTCCGTCTTCAGCACCTATCCTTTGCAAGAGTAGACTATGGTCTTACTCGACACACGAGCACATAGTGCTGTTCCTCCGGTCTGTTATTTATAGATACAACCAAAATAATGACGTCACCGCCAGTGTACAACAGCTTTAGCCACTGCGTTTGAGAGTACCCCAGAAGAAAAGTTAATTATACTTAATGACGTATTTACAAGAAACGTTGGTATGAACAATCCAAAATATTCAACAAAGAGGCACATGATTGAAAAAGTTGCCTTTACGATTCTGTTCTTCTGTACTTTGAATCAAAGCTCTTGTATCCCGAAAACATAAATATTGTGGACAAATGCTATTTAGTACTATTGAATTTCTTCATGCGATTCTGGCAGACTCTCCTTGACCTTTACATAACAACAGAATGTTTACTATTAAAAATTGAAGTATTTCACATTTTATCAGCATATTATTTCCGAACCAAACAGCCAGGCTAGTATCTTGTTGACCAAATCAAATGTTAATGTCCAAAATGAGGGGATACGCATAATAAAACCACCTCTAGAAATAAAATCACACACAGACCTTTACGTATCACCGGCCTGTCAGCCATATTAGACCGGAACTCTGCAACTGACTTTTTTTAAACCTCCAATGGACAACAATCCCTTTGAAATTAATTTCCGAAATGTGGCTGATTTGGTCGCGGGATTAATAATTTGAGGCTGGGATGGGCCCTAATTATAACTTCGCTTATGAGGTAGAACGGAGTAGTGTGATGGAAAACTTACCATTAACATTTCCTTCTGTTTATGACCAGCTGGACATCTTTTGCCTCTTATGTAAAAGATATTTGCTTCTTGTGAAGACATTTGGGCAACTTTACCTCTTAGATAACGATACTAGCTTCTGTTTAAAAATATTTGGGTAACTTTTACCTCTAAAATAAGGATATTTACTTCTGTTGAAAAATACTTGGGCAACTATTACCTCTTAGATAAAGATACTTGCGTCTGTTTAAAAAAAAAAAAATTTGGCAACTTTTACCTCTTATGTAAAAGATATTTGCTTCTCGTGAAGACATTTGGGAAACTTTTACCTCTTAGATAAGGATACTTGCTTCTGTTTAAAATATGTTTGGGCATCTTTTACCTCTAAAATAAGGATATTTACTTCTGTTGAAAAATACTTGGGCAACTGTTACCTGCTGAAAAATACGTGGGCAACATTTAGTCTCATCTAAGAGATTTACTGCTGGTGAAGATTATTTGGAAAATGTTTACCTCTTATGTAAGTAACATATTCTTCAGCTGGTGACCATTGTGGCAACTTTTACCTTATAATGCACGATTTCTTGCCTACATATTTCGCTACATCTCGTCGCGTGCATATGGCAGTTACATCACATGTGAAGTAAATAAAGGAATAATACTTTGGTTGAAATACTGATACATAATCACTGATATTGACTCCACATACTCTACATTCGAACAATATCAATGACTATGTATTTAAGTATTTTAGCTAAAGTATTCTTACTTTATTCACTTCATAGGGAATACAACTTTTACCTTTTAGGTAAGTGAGATTTGCTTCTGTTGAAAACTACTTGGGCAACTCATGACATATGCTTTTGTTTGAGACTGTTTTGGCAACTTTTACCTTTGATATAAGTAATATTCACTTACATGTCAGGTCTTATTAAGATATGACTCAGCTACCGAATTGACAAAAAACGGTACTTCCTGCTTTATGTTACCGCCGAATGTTGGGCAGCGCTCACCAAACCCGACACCCCACATTGTGCCAACGGCTTCTACACGAGGGGTGCAATTGGGAGGGTACAAGTCGTATCTTAGTCCGAGTAAATGCATTCTAAAGACTAAATGGCATGACAGGGCAGACCAGGCCCTAAGCCTTGGTTGGCAACTGGTCTAGGATGGAAGCTCTAACAGGCGGACAGTTCGAGGATTACTTTGGTGATCCCGCAGTTTGTGCAGCTTGTCTTGTTCCAGATGTATTGGTGTTACCTTTTCTCTGGAGTAAACTAGGCAGGCCGAGAGAAGGATCATGCTGAATGGGCAATACATGGTCTCTAAATTCAGTCCAGGCTTATGTTATGGAGAGATATAATTCCAGTTTACAAACTATCGTCTGTCAAGACACCAGGGTGCCAGTCATCATTTATGTCTGCCACAGAGATGCCCTCGTGAATGTTGCTTTGGTTACAAGCAAAAGTAACAATATGAAACAGTTTCTGACATGTGAACAAATAAATCGTTAAATAAAATGAAAAGTTATAAAGTGTTACATATACTCTTTATAATTATATGGTGCAGAAACATGAGCAATAAATAAAGATCGTGAGTGCAACATTGAAGCTATTGAAATGTAGCTAAACCGACATATAGGAAAGTTCACGACAAAAGAAGTAAACGAATAAAGAAGTTTTACAAAACCAGGACTGAAAAAAAAATATTACAGATTGAGACAATTCAAGAATAATGAACGTGCAATAAGTTGCAGACTGAGATGAGAAAGATGAAAATGGTAGTCGATTGTTTTGAAAGGTGTCATTCTGTAGCAGTAGCACCCTTCTTTATGATTAACTTAGGTTTATTTTGCTAGGTGTCGGGTGTCCAATGCCGATAAAATTAGAGATAATGTATTGTAAAAAGGTAAAGGACTCTTCGAATACATTCGAATTCATCAGCAAAAATTTAGCCATGTTCTTCACTATTGGAAATATGTGTTGTGTTGACAGTACGCGAGCCTTTGCAGCCACTTCTCGTGTTCAATATTGATGAAGCAGAAAACGAATTCAACTCTTTTGAGGATTCTGGTGCAGTATTATTCAAGTTTGGGGAAGGAGACACAGTGCGTTTCAAGTAAGATCTATGTTAGTTTGTAGTTAGTTAACTATCTAGCTAGTTAGTTAGTTAGTTAGTTAGTTAGTTAGTTAGTTAGTTAGTTAGTTGGTTGGTTGGTTGGTTGGTTGGTCGGTTGGTTGATTGGTTGGTTGACTCTTTAGTTGATTGGTTCTTTGGTTGATTGGTTGGTTGGTCAACAGACCATCCTAATTGAATATCGAACTGTTAGTAAATAAGTGCTCAGCTATCCTCCGCAGTATCTCCCTAAGTTCAGCTATTCACCACACCAGCTCTGTGTTGGTTATTTATTTTTCTTTGGCTTTCCGCATGGCGCTCAACTGTAACTTGACGTCGTTTTTATCTGATGTTCTTGCAGGCTGTTCAAATGTTCAGAATCACATCCACCCCATTATTCATTTACTCGTCGTGGCTCCCCGAGGTTGTTTCAAAATGTCAGCAGGGTCCATTGCTTATACGCTCCCAATCCCAAAAGCCTATTTGCTCGTTCGTTTTCTTTGACACCTGCCTGATCCGACTTGTAGATGTGAATGAGAGAAGAATGTACTTATCAATTATATGTGGCAGGTCGTGGTGTTTGGTAGACGTATTTGAAAGAGTTTAGATTGATAGATATGCTGATGGACAGACTTCAATCAATCAATCAGGTGCCGTCTCCACAATGAAGGTTGGCTGCAATGGATCTCCAACACTGTCCGTCTCTCGCCTTGATTGTACAACTGTTGTTCGTCCATCACTTGTTGTTATCTTCCCATGTGTCTCGCTGTCTACCTCTTGCTCGCTTGTCGTCAACCTTACCCTCCACTGTGGTTTTTATAAGAGTGTTATGTCTTTTACCTTGGCCGAAATATTTCTCTTGCCTCTTATTTTTTTAATTTCTTTCATCAACTCTCTTTTCATTCTCAGTTTTTCTAGAACCGTTTTTGTTTCCATGAAATACAACATTCTTCTGCATATCCACATCTCCAGGGCCTCTATTTGACTTTCTACTTGCTACCGCGCCATATAGTAGTGTTAAATATACGCGTACATACAGATCTACAGACGGACAAATGGTTACACAGCAAGCCGCAGTTTTTCAGTGGCTAGCATGCCAACCTGTCGACGCAGTGGTCGGGGGTTTGAATGTATATCGATGTTAACATCATAAAATTTACCTCGGTCAACCTTGAATGGGAACCAGAATATGTGACGGGAAGTAAAGTCGGCCGTCGTGGTATTGACCATATCACCCCTGGAGTGTCCATTAGTTTTTAAAACATGTTGCGAGCACCGTGTGTACAATAGGCCTCAAGGCGTAAAAAGGATCCTCTTTAAATGGGTAGGTTTAGAGAAATCCACACCGTTATTTTACAGGAATAAGTGTGTTTCGTTTAATTTTATTTAAAAATGTAAAAGAAGTGTGGCCAAACATGAACACTACGCAGGAAGCCAAAGAAGATTGATAAACCAACACAGAAGTGGTGTCGTGAGCCGCTTACACGCTGCGGGATTTGCTGAGGAGGCGATCCGAGCACTTATGGACTGAATGGTTTGATGTGCGTTGAGGATGATCTGTCGACTAACTAACTAACTAACTAACTAGTGTGTTTCTGTTACAATTAACACAAATATGTTTCTTTCTGAATGCTAAATATGTGTTACAATTTGTAAAGATAAGTAGTAAATTTATTCTCTCTTATTCCGTAACCAAGAGTATATATATATATATATAATTTTTCTTCTGCCTCAAACTGAACTCTTTTTTGGTCTATATCCTCAACCATCTGTCTATGGAAATGACCACGTGGTCACATGCACCCACTGTGGACGAACATTTACAGCGCGAATTGCCTTACCATTCACATTCGCTACCGCCATGGGTAATAGTTATTATGCCTTTTTGAAGCACAAACTATCGTCTGTCAAGACGGCAAGGTGCCAATGTGTGTCTGATCTGTCTATAATTATTGTCTCTGTATGTCCACATCAAGTGACCTTTTCCCCAACAAGACCCCCTTTCATCCAGGTTGGCTGAAGTGTTTTCCTATTATTTGAAGGTTTGTTCATGATTTATTTGACTTTGCTGCCACATGTTTTCTAACAGAAAACGCTGCCAGCCCATGGCCAGCCTTCCAGTGAGTCACCTCTCATGACACACTTGATAGCTACTAACAGTGTGACTATTCATTGCTTCTCATGTTGGCCATGGGAACGCATGGGCGCGCACGCATGCATTTTTGTGTAGGTGACTGGGTAACTAGATACACTGATGGGTTGATGAACAAAGACAGCAATTTATCACTGTTATTTTGAATTGAAAAACGTGTAACACTTGCGAAACATACACTTCTTCTTCTTCTTCTTCTTCTTCTTCTTCTTCTTCTTCTTCTTCTTCTTCTTCTTCTTCTTCTTCTTCTTCTGATGTTGCTTCTTCTTCTTCTTCTTCTTCTTCTTCTTCTTCTTCTTCTTCTTCTTCTTCTTCTTCTTCTTCTTCTTCTTCTTCTTCTTCTTCTTCTTCATCTTCTTCTTCATCATCTCGTGGGTTCTTGCATGTTCACACCGACAGACGAGTTCTCGTGGTGTAGTCCACAGTTTCTCTGGAGCTCATCTTTTATCCCACACAACTGAAGGCAGTGCTGTTTCACTATGCCAGTATTAGTGTTTCTTTCACAACTGGCTTTACTTGGTGGAATTCTGGAGAACAGGGTCTGCAGTTTGATCGCACTGTCTGCATGAGAATACTAGGCACATGAAGTTACTACTACCTTATTTATCCAGATAAAGCACTTAACCACACAGTGCACTTATCCATGGAATGCACTTATCCTGACAAAGCATTTTCTGCACAAAGCATTTTTTCCGCACAAAGCTTTTTTCCGCACAAAGCATTTTTCCGTACAAATCATTTTTCTGCACAAATCATTTATCCACACACAGAACATATCCACACAAAGAACCTATAACCAAAAACCACATTAAATACCAGAGTTAAGAACACCGAGTATCATTGTCATTGTTTATTCCAACTACGCACCCACTCCCTGCAGATGTCAGTCACAGCAAGCCTACAACAGCCTGTATTCAGTGGTTTCTGAAAACATCGTTACATACACGTTGTTCAAAAATGGACAAGAAGTAGCATCGCGTAAGGCCAACGGAGATTTTGACATTTCAGGACTCGCTTTAGGAACTTATAACTTCACTTGCAAAGCACAAAATGTCATTGGAAATTCACCTCTCAGTTACCCAATCGCCGTGAACATAGTTGGTAAGTTTCTGTATTTGTAAATGGTATTGGTTAAGTTACCTTTTATTAGTAATTACATTTGGTAACAAGGGGTTGAGTTGATTTGGAAAAGAAACGACATCACTGCACTCAGGACATTGCTACACGCATTCTGTCCCCGCGTTCAACAGCCAGCGAAGAGTGATACTACGTATGGTTCCAGCTGCCATTTGATTGAACGTTCTCCTGGTCTTCCCTCTCAGTTTGGAGATTCGTCTAGAGCCCCTGCCTGGGACCATATCATTCTCTCCACATACGCGTGTTCAGTATGTTCCACAGCTTTCTCCATCTGGTCCCACAGGCGCCGATCACCCCTCCCTTGCCTGTAGGCAATCTACTACCGAGATGTGCATTCCCTGTTAGCGTGTCAGCCTGTTCATTGCCCCGCACTCCCGCATGACCAGGGCAGACAATCCATCCAATTCTCACAATCTGCGGTAACAAGGAGTCTTTATAGTGAACTGGTCAAGCCGTTTGCCTCGCGGCCTAGTGGTCAGGAGTTCGTTGTTCAACCGAGTCGTTCAGAACATGAGTGCATTGTTTTCTGGAGACACCTGGAGTCATCGCTGAAACCACGGATTTCCTGCTTCTTGTGGCGCTCTCAGGATGTCGCTTGACGTTCTACGGGGAGAGAGCGAGCCACGCGGAGTAACACTCAGTGCAAGGAAGTCGATTCTCTCAACTCTAAGCTTTAGCAGTTAGTAAATTACACATTCTTCATCCAAGTAGGGACAGATGGCGGCAATCACGAGACTCCAATCATCTCTGCCCCCCGATAGTTTTTTTTTCTCCATATCCTTTTTACAGGACATCGCTGTCAACGCCAGCATTTTACTGCTGTTATTGACGTCTTAGCAAGTTTACGTTCAGTAATCCCCGATAGTTTAGTGAAGTTGATATTTATTGTGTAGCTTTCCGCAGACATATGTCTCTGACAGCCAACAAGAAGACAACGATCATTATCTTGACAGAGCAACACAAAACACCGTGTAATCGTTGACTCCGAATGAAACTGGTCCAAATCATTCCTGTTTTCATGTGAACTGGCAGAAAAGACATTCGACGGCTGTCAAAGACTGAGGCAGGAGGCAGGAAGCCTGCCTCATGATAGAACACCACCGGGACGTGGGGTCAACCTCAGATAGAGTAAAGGGAACATAGTGCCCGGGATCAGGGCAGGATAGATGATAGAAAAGGGGGACTATTAACTAGTCCTCACACGGAGGCGTTGACCAGATAGTTAGCACTACTGGTCACGACAGAAGCACGCCTGCGTGATCGCTACGATTGCCACTCAAACCAAAAACAGCTAATAGAAGCGTGCTAACTGACCTAGCACGCAAAGAGCCGAAGGACGCCTGAAGGTCCTTCCGCGTGGCGTGTAGCGACGCGAGTGAAGGAAGTCAGACTGGGGACTGACTCTGTAGTGTTCACATCGTGTAGAATAGAAGATAGTTTTCGTATAGCCTAGTAGATAGAAATTAGCTATAGGGGTTAGGAAAACTAGATAGAGAATATTGTGACTTTATGTGTGATTAGATAGCGACTGTTTTGCAATTGTAAAGAGCCAACGGCAATAAAATGTACCATTTCATTCCTCGCACACGACTTGCAAGTTTCTTGTATGGTGTGGGAGAAGTAATCCGATGATGCCTGAAAACATGAGCTGTTGACAGGCAATAGGATTAAATGTGGTGTCAGAAGTGCTGCTTGAACCTGAGTTCAAGCTATAACACTTACCCACGGCTCTAGACTAGGGTTACAGATAGGATATTACAGAGATTAAATGTTTAATTTGTGTCAGTAACGATGACGTGTGCAGACTAGATCGAGTTGCCAGCAGAATTGTGCCTATCGTGATGAAATAATGTTTATTTGTGCTTATTAGAATGTTATATATTTAAATAATGTGTTTTTCAAAGTTGTAAGTATTCATATTATGTTCTTCTTTCATTTATTTATGTAATTATTTATTTGTTTTTGAATAATTGTGCAAAAATGATTCATGGCGGAGCAATACAAAGGTCAGCGACAGTATTGATTTTTGCAAGCTAAAAATAGCGCTGCGCCTGTGACGTGGCACGATTGACAAACAGTTGGGCCTCGCCACTTGGAATCAGCATTTCAGTGTTTACGAACTGCGAAGCTGCTGCCTGCCTGAATCTTTACGATATATTAACTATTATTTGTTTATTTAAGTTAGAAAATGAATATATTTATTTATTTACACATTATTATTATATTTATATTTATTTAAAAGCAGTTATTGATTTTTTTTCGTACTTTTCTATTTGTTTACCGTCACGAGGGCACTACTTTCGGCTATGCAAATTAGATTTTGTCTGCACCATACTTCCATAGATTAAACTAGGTTAGTAACGAAAGACATATTACTGTAGAACGAAGACAGGACATTGACATTAAATATTAATTAATCGATATTCTGTTTGTGCGTGGGCATGTCAGTGTCATTGTAACAATTTGTCAAAAATCTATTTTTCGTTTACGAGTTGTTAATTGTTGCTGCTCTGTAACCAGGGTGCACTACAGCTGATAGATAACGTGAGTGTGTGCCGATGTGCCAAACAAGGTGACCTGAGTAGAAAACTCGTGTGTATTCCGGGGTGCAAAACAACGGGACCGGTTTTGCTGACGTGTTGTTCCTTGTTCTCGGGAACATTAAGATGAGTAAAACCTACGTTTTTGGCATGCATTGTGATTAATAGTGCATCTCTTTTTCAGCGTGTATTGTATGAACAGACTTTGTGCTCTAATTTTTTGGAGAATACAATTTTCCAGATTGTAAACAAAGAGTACAATTTGTAGTGCTCAGATATTAAATAACATAACATATCAAAGAAAAATAACTAATTGAAGCAGTCAGTTCAGGTCAACGCGAGCCAATTACCCAACAGCATGGCTACTCTAGCTGACTTCATTAAAGCAGGCAAAGAATTGCAATACACAGGTAAAGAGCTAGAACAATATGCGGATCAAAGATTTAAAGAAGCAAAAGATGCGGAGACAGCTGAACGCATACGAAAAGAGTGTGCGGAAAGAGATGAACGGGCACGTGAACGAGAACATGATAAGAATGTTAAGCAACAACAATTAGAACATGATAAGAATGTTAAGCAACAACAATTAGAACATGATAAGAATGTTAAGCAACAACAGTTAGAACATGATAAGGAAATTAAACAGAAGGAATTAGAATTAAAACAAAGAGAATTAGATCTAAAGCAAAAAGAGATAGATGAAATGGCAAGAGTTAAGGAAAAACAAATACAAGTAGAATCAGAGACACAGTTAAAGATGAAAGAGATGGATGTAGACTCACACGCAGAGATCTCTGCCACTAAACTTAAAAGTCAACAAGAAGAAAATAAGTTCAACAAATACAAAAATATTATCAAACCATATTGTAAAGACGATTCAATATCTGCTTGGACAGAAAATGTCGAGTATCAGTTTAAATATCACCAAGTTCCTTTAGAGATGTGGGCTATGATTTATACGAAGAACCTGAGTGGTGAGCCCCTTAAAGTGATAGAATCTATACCAACCGATCTTAGATCTGACTACCAATACATCCGTGATAGGATTATGCAACACTTTTTACTTGATGCCCCTGGGTATCAGGTTCAGTTCTCAAATTTAAAACCTAAACCTACTGAGACTTTCATTGACTACGTCTCAAATGTTCAAAGTGTACTAAATATGTGGCTTAAAGCGGCTAACATAGGAAAAGACTTTGATAGATTGAAAAATTTAATAACTATGGATAAAGTAATATCCACGATACCATCCTCTTTTGCTAAAGTTTTGCAGCAGTCAGACATTGAAACCATAGAACAGTTTGAAAAGAAAGGGTCGGCATATTTTTCTTCAAACAGAAATATTTTTAAAACTTCAAATGACTCTGAAATAGTTTCCTTTGTAAAAGATCAATCTAAAAACTATCAGAGCAATAGAAAACCATTTAATAAATTTGATAAGAAAGATAGAAATATTTCAAAATGTATCCACTGTCACCTTTTACGTGACACTTATTCAATGTGTGACAAATCGCCAAGTTATCCGGCACATCTTGAAAATGTTATTAAGAAGCAACAGAACAAAAGATCTGCATACCGGCGTGCCGTTAAATGTTTTTTTTTTGTTCCAGCTACGGCCATTATTCAAATAAGTGCCTAGGCCGCCAACGTATGAAAGCCAACAATGCTATTTTACTTGATACATCTTCTGATAGTGGTAGTGAGACTGAGTGTGAGGTTGAAAATGAATTACCTGTTAACCAAACGGAAGAGGTGTGTTGTGTAAACGATATGTTGAGTTTTGACAGTTGTGAGCGATGTCACCAATTTCATGCTGACGGAAAATTAGAATGTGGACATACAGTTCCATTCTCATCTGAGAGTGTGAATGCAGCCTTAGCCTCCAGAGGCAATTTAGAGTTCCACAATGCAATGGTCAATGATAGACCATGCCAATGTTTGCTGGACAGCGGTAGTACCCTTATTGGTCTCAGAAAGGAACTGGTGAGTCAAGAGGATTATACAGGTGACTCTGTCAAATGCCGAACCTTTTCCGGTAACATTGAAATTTACCCTTTGGCCAAAGCCCGTATTAACACTCCTTTCCTTTCGGGTACATTTACTTGTGCTATACTTGACAACCCTTGTACTGATTTAATTCTGGGTTGTTTGCCCCAGCTAAAACAATGTACTAGCGATGAAATAACTGCATGGAACCAACTGAATACAGTTAATGCAACAACCAGAGCAGACACTATAAAACATCAAGACACGCTTCAAGATGAGAGACTACTAGTGCTTTCTCCATCTAGCACTGATGATACCAACAGACAAAAATTCATAGAACAGCAGAAAGCTGATCCTAGTTTGTCTCCTTATTTAAAAGTACTGAAAGAACGAGCAAAAGTGACAAAGAACGCATCATGGTTCTTCAGATTAAATAATGGCATCCTTACTAGATATTATACTACTGGTAACCATGAGATTCAGCAAACGGTGTTACCTGTACAACATCGCATAACTGTGCTAAAGATTGCACATGAGTCACCGTTTGCTGGCCATCTTGCATATGACAAAACCAGGGCCAGAATTCAGGCTCATTTTTATTGGCCAGGTTTTTGCAATGATATTAAATTATTTTGTCGTTCGTGTAATGTCTGTCAACAGTTAGTACGAAAGGGTAAACATGCTACAGCTGAAGTACAACCTTCTACACTGGCTTCTAGGCCATTTGAGAGTGTGGCGGTAGATATTGTTGGACCCCTGAATCAGGTGTCCAGCAAAGGAAATCGCTTCATATTAACGATGGTCGACCTATGTACTAGGTGGGTTGAGGCAGTAGCTTTGAAGTACATCACCTCCAAAGATGTTGCCAATGTATTTCTACACCTGTTCTCACGATTCGGATTTCCACGGACCATTTTATCCGATCGTGGAACTCAATTCATATCGGCTGCAACGCAAGCCCTTACAAAAATGTTAGGGATTAAACAACATTTCACGACAGCGTACCATCCAGCCAGCAATGGGATAGTAGAAAAAATTAATGGAGATCTTAAGCATATGCTGGCTAAGGTAACAGCAGAAAACCCAGCTGATTGGGATACACTGTTACCAACAGTGCTGTTCGCCTATCGGGAGATTCCCCATTCAAGCACGGGTTTCTCACCGTTTGAATTAGTGTACGGGGCTAACCCACGTGGACCCCTAACCATTTATCATCAGGCAATAACAAATTCTATTCAAATTCTCGAACCAAAAACACCTTATGAAATGGTGACTGAGACACGAGATAAAATCATAAAATCGTGTATTATAGCTAAGGCAGCTTTGGAGAGGAAGGGTCAAATCTACCGCCAATATGCCAACAAAGGGGCGAGAACAATTGAACTTGAACCAGATCAAGACATACTTCTCTTGCTTCCTGACAAACGAAATTTATTATTGACTTCATGGCAAGGGCCATTCAAGGTGGTACGTAAAATTTCAGATGTTGACTATGAAATATCAATAAACGGAAACTTAAAGATATTCCATGTCAACATGTTGAAACCTTACTATTCACGACAAGAGACAGAAGTAGAGACAGACGAACACAGTGCACCCACACCAAGTGATCAGACGACAGACATACACAACGCAACTACACTAGTTAGCGAGACTGGCATATCCGACGAGCATACACTTAGCGAGAATACAGAATACACACTTAGCACCACCACCGTACTGAATCAGGTAGACGACGACGGAATGGAACTACCAGTTCCTATTGTAGACAAGACTGCTACATTAGATAGCATACATATAGAACAGGGACTAACAGACAGTCAACGACGACAATTAGTAGAATTAGTGACGGAATACAAAGACATATTCTCTGACATTCCAGGTAGGACGGACAGAATCGAACACTCCATTCTTCTTTCGGACTCTAAGCCTATTAAATGCAGGCCGTACTCAATCCCACTAAGCTATAGGGAAAATCTAAATAAGGAAATTCTCAATTTAGAGGCTAGTGGGATCATCCAGAAATCCACCTCTGAGTACTCTTTTCCAATTGTTCTAGTTAAGAAGAAATATTCTACAATTCGTCTGTGCGTGGACTATCGAAAGCTCAACAACGTCACCAAGATCGACTCAGAGCCAATTCCTTCCTGCGAAGATCTTATTCTTGACATGTCCACCTCCAAAATCTTTTCTAAATTAGATCTCACTAAGGGATATTGGCAAGTCCCTATGAAGTCTCAATCCATCCATCTTACTGCTTTTTCAACTCCTTTAGGACTTTACGAGTGGCGTTTTCTTCCTTTCGGACTTCGAAACGCTCCTGCCACTTTCGTACGCTTAACTAGAGATCTACTTCATGGAGTGACGAATACAGTGACCTATATAGATGATATATGTGTCCATACTGATGACTGGACAACACACCTACTGAAACTGAGACATGTCTTTAATAGGTTGCGACTCTTCGGGCTCACTGTCAAACCGAGCAAAGTCGAATTGGGCCTAAAAGAAATGGAGTTTTTGGGTCATGTCATTTCTCAAGGTCAACTAAAGACTGACCAGAAAATTATTACCAAAATTATGAATCTGACCATGCCTACCACCAAGAAACAGGTCAGAAGCCTTTTGGGGTTAGTGAATTACTATAGTAAATTTATTCCAAATTTAGCGGAGATTACAAGTGTATTTTCCAATGTTTTAAAAGCTTCTGTAAAATTGGATGTTAAAGATGCATTATTAATTTCTGCATTGTCAAAATTGAAAATTTTGTTTAGTAATGTTCCAATCCTCCGCTTGCCTAATCCGAGGCCCGTTTATTATCTTAGGACAGATGCCAGCAGGATCTCCATCGCTGCAGTACTAGGCCAATTTTATGAGGGCATCTTCCATCCGATTTGCTACGTGAGCCGTAAGATCACACCCACCGAGTCCAGATATTCCATATCCGAGTTGGAAGCCTTAAGCGTCATCTATGCGGTGAGAAAGCTGCATCGATTTCTGTCGGGTGTGCACTTCATTGTCCAGACTGACAACTCCCCAATAACGGTCATACAGAGTGGTGTACATCGAAATGACCGAATATACAGGTGGTCGCTAATACTACAAAATTACACCTTTAGTATAGAGCATATTAAGGGGAAAGATAACATCTTGGCTGATACCCTTAGTCTATCATCTGATGTAGCAATACCAGAAATTGCCACATAAGAGTTAAGAGTAATAGATGTTAATTTAGTACAGTCAAATATTCTATGTGAAATATGTTAGAAATACATGAATATTATGTGCTGAACTAAGTACCAAAAACATTGACCTGCTATGTGTCCGTAGACATCAAAAGTAAGAACTTTACTCTGGGAACAAATATATCACCTTGTGAACTAGGACAGCTTATTACTTGCTAAGCTCCATATATGTTCCAGTGAATGAGTTGTGTTAAACAGAGAAAAACAGTGTCAGATGATTATATACATACAGACACGAAATCAGTGGTCTAGTTTACAAACGAACTCTACAGGTGCAATACCCACAGAACAAATATGACTGTGTAATGGATTTCAAATACCCAGAACAATTGTATAGAGATTATGCCAATGAAAGCATGTTTCTGAACATTAATGGCAACGACTAACCTGAGGTATTTAAAAACCATGTATATAAAATTTAATGTGATATGTATCATAATGTTTTAAAATAGTGATAAAATATAGATAGATTATGTCATTTTAATTCATAGTTAGATTTAGATAATATAATACTTTTTCATTTTAGTTTATATAGATTATTAATTTGCCCATTTATTTAGCTTTAAAAGTAGATTAGGATAGTAATTTAAACATGACAACTAATTATAAGAAGTTTAGACAGGAATAGTATCATTCAGTTTATTATATTTCACTTTGTTTCATTTCATTTGATTTCATTCCATCTTAACCAATCCATTTAACAAACGTTATCATTTAGTAGCATGATTAGGTTACACCATAATAGAATAGAAATATTATACACTTAAATATACATCAGTTACACCATATAGAATAAGAATATCAATCATATAGTTTGTTTCATTTAAATACATTAGATAGAATATGTTATATTTCACATCACCCATTTTAGAAAGGGGCGTAACTTATTACATTTCACATCACCCATTTCACAAAGGGACATAACTCATCTCACATCAATTTCATTTCACATAGGTAAATTACATCCCTTAAATTAGATAAATATTAGGAGTAATGTAAGCTTATTTTAGGATTAATGTGACAGATAGATTAAAATAGGTAACGCATTAAATTTATATTTATAGAACTAGTATTAGTATGTCAGTATTGAGAGTAATATTTCAGTAGAATAGAGTGATTAATAATACCAGGGTACAAACCATCAACTTTTTTTTTTCTTACATGTAAATATGTTGTAAATACTTGACATGTGCAACGGTTATTGCACAGTCATTAGGCTCAACTCTGTCAAACTGAGCCAGGCTTGTACAGTGTCACTCCAAGGTTTTTAAATAACTATGAGAGTGAAACTTATGTGACAGAAATGAAGGTAAAAGATGTGTGACAAAGGTGAGGGTGAAAGATGTGTGACAGAAATGAGGATGAAAGAAGTGTGACAAAAATGAGGATGAAAGATGTGTGACAGAAATGAGGATGAAAGAAGTGTGACAGAAATGAGGATGAAAGATGTGTGACAGAAATGAGGGTAAAAGATGTGTGCCAATAGTGAGGGTAAAAGAAGTGTGACATAAGGGAAGGTGAAAGATGTGTGACAGAAGTGTGAAAGTGAGAACAAATGTAAAATATACAGGAGAGAGTGAGAACAGTCAGCGGATTTTTTTTTGCCGCTCAACAAAACTTTTTATTTTGTTGCCGTCAAATGTTGGTTTCAATGTTGAAAATGTGTTGTAATGAATGTATTTTGTGTAGTTTAGTTTAGGATCTTAGTGAAAGTATTTTGAGTCTCATAAGACAGAAATGTAGTCACAGATTTGTATTATACACATGTTTGTGACCACAGTTAAATGAATTATGGCACTTGAAAAACTAAGTTATATACACATGATAGTTAGATACACATGTTAGAGGGTAGATTATACGTTTAATTACATCCAAACACACAAACAACCAGAAAAACAAACATATAAATTGCATACACTTTTATTAGATCAAAGGGAGATATAATAGGGGACATAATAGACAACGAAACACTAACTTAACAGTGAAATATGACTTTACACGCGGAAGCGAGATAGGTAAAGCCTGTCGCTCACAGCTTGTGTAATGGTTGTTTAATATTATATGGGGGACATGAAGCAATTCATGTGTTGACCTTCAGAAAGTCAACTTTGTATGGGTAGTGAGTTAATTTACTATTTGAGGGCAGGTCTTATAAGACAACGGTCCGGTTCAGACATACCTCTAATTAATATAATATTGCGATTGAGAAGAGGGCTCACGCCATCCAGACAAGTTTGTGGCGATTGCCAGTAGCCAAGTAAAGTGATGCTACATTGTGACATTAGTCAGTAGGTCTATTTAGTAGCCCAAAGCCAGGTTATCTACAGTCTTTGACAAAAATTAGACACACTAATTTTTTAGAAACCTCTTGCGTCACAACCAATGAGTCAAAGTTGATGACGCAACACAGGAGGGGAGGGTGTGTGTCAAAGACTGAGGCAGGAGGCAGGAAGCCTGCCTCATGATAGAACACCACCGGGACGTGGGGTCAACCTCAGATAGAGTAAAGGGAACATAGTGCCCGGGATCAGGGCAGGATAGATGATAGAAAAGGGGGACTATTAACTAGTCCTCACACGGAGGCGTTGACCAGATAGTTAGCACTACTGGTCACGAAAGAAGCACGCCTGCGTGATCGCTACGATTGCCACTCAAACCAAAAACAGCTAATAGAAGCGTGCTAACTGACCTAGCACGCAAAGAGCCGAAGGACGCCTGAAGGTCCTTCCGCGTGGCGTGTAGCGACGCGAGTGAAGGAAGTCAGACTGGGGACTGACTCTGTAGTGTTCACATCGTGTAGAATAGAAGATAGTTTTCGTATAGCCTAGTAGATAGAAATTAGCTATAGGGGTTAGGAAAACTAGATAGAGAATATTGTGACTTTATGTGTGAATAGATAGCGACTGTTTTGCAATTGTAAAGAGCCAACGACAATACAATGTACCATTTCATTCCTCGCACACGACTTGCAAGTTTCTTGTATGGTGTGGGAGAAGTAATCCGATGATGCCTGAAAACATGAGTTGTTGACAACGGCGCCCTTCGATATAGTCGTATTTCTTGTCAATTTAGGACTGAATGCTGGCCCACAGATTTATTTAGGAGCCTCAGTCAGCTCTCAGTTACAAAAACACACATAAACGTCCACACAGAGTTATTTGGGAGCCTCGGCCAGCTCTCAGTTACAAAAACATTCACAAACATCCAACAGACATTTTTGGAACCATTGGCTAGCACATTCGCTTCCTGGCCCAGTGGTCACGTATATGATTCCTCTTCGAGGCAGTGTTTTTTCCACTGATCTGTTTCTTTTTATTATTTCCATATTAATATTAAGAACTTTCTTTTTGCTATTTTTATTGTTCTAGCAGAACTTGGCCCGCCATTTGTTTTCTCATCTTTAATCTTTTAAATAGTCTGTACTGTTTACATCTGTTATTCAATTTACTTTATAAAATTATGAAAACAAACATTCAAAGATAACATGTAATGTTTGTGAGCATTTGTCATTTGTAAAGCTGACATTTTTACAGCGTTGCTGTATATATGGGTTGTCACTTAAGCATGTTTCAATAAACCGAAATAATAGGGTCGTAAATCATATGAGATTTACATGCTGAATTCTTCTAGATTCTTTTTATTCTTATTGTTCTAGTCCTTGTCGTTTGGCGTTGGTGATCACGTCTATCCAGTCTTCTGTAACGTACACTTCAATCATTTCAAATACCCATGTTCCCCCATGCCATGATTTCAAACTGCCCAGTATCTTCTCTTTTAATCTCATTAACTCCACTTTTCCCGTTGTGACGACATACTGCAGTTGTCCCTTTCTCGTGACATGCCTAACGAATGCGGACAGTCTTCTTCTGATGCGAGTAACCAGTTCTCTTTGTGAGTTAACTCCTTTCAAAATATCTTCATTGCTTTTCTATATGTCCTGGTTCTCTCATCATTCTTCTATACAACCACATCTCCGCAGTTTCCACATAATTCCTCAGTTGCTTTCTAATTGTCTATAATTCTCTTCTATAAATTATGAATGGCATATATAACTCTTTATGTGACCTTTTTATCAATTTACCAAGACATATTGAAGAGAATATTCTGAACACAGACATTTAATGTATTATAAATATAAAAAATATTATTCCTTTCACATAAACAACAAGTTTAACAAGTAACTGACCAATGTCCACTGTAACCCTCCTTCCACAGCTCGACCGGTCATTAATGTATCGACAGCCTCACCCGCAGTTGGCACAAATGTCACCCTTACCTGTAACACCGGGTACGCATCTGACGGCACTGACATCATTTGGAAGAAGAACGGAAGACGTCTCTCGTTGAACTCCACAGACCTGACTTTAACACAGCTGAGCCAGTATGACGCGGGCAGGTATACCTGCAGGCAGAAGCTTCGATCCTGGTACCTTCCCAAGAGCCTCGAATACACTCTCTATTGTAAGTGTAACAGAAGATTTATCTAAGCGTTACATCCTCGTTATTCTCATTCGCACCATCAAGAATTACATCTCTGTTTTCATTTGCACAATTCTTTTTCCTCAACTGGCCGAGTGACTAGAATATCGGGTTCTTCTATCGAGACCTGGATTCTAATCCCCGGTAAGGTCTGGATTTTTTCTGCCGAGGGCCAAAAAGACTTCCCGGTTCACAGCGTCTGCCAGGTGGCCTTAATTCCTCAGGCTCAAGACACGCCCCCCCCCCCCCAACCCCCTTTTCTGTCCTACAATGCAAGATACTATAGGCAGTAGAAGACCGTTTTGTTTTTGATTATCCAATTTATGTCCTTATCCTCTTAATGTCATATGAGTAAAGTAAGCGAAGGGCCCTATTTACATGCCCTAGGCTTACTGGACATGTGGTGCTGGGCATATAATGTATAGACCAATCGCCAGTTTCCGGACAATGCGGTCAGTATCAGCCCAGCCCAGTAGTTATAAATGTGGGATTCGGGTAGGATTTGAGTTATAAATGTGGGATTCGGGTAGGATTTGGTGGAATAGGTGCGGTGGGGATAGTAGTGGGTATGGGTTAGTGAAATTAGTTGATAAGGGTGGTTATTAGTGCTATGTAGATGTTCATAGTAGCTTATTCACTAACATAACACGTGTTACAAATGAAACCTTGAAAGCTAAAGATCGCTGATTGTAATGGATATAGTGTAGTATCATTCGGTGGTAAGGGGTGGGTGCCAGGTATTAGTGGTCAACAGATGGTCAAGCAGTGGTCAAGTGGTGGTCAAGTCAGGACATTTTAGGGAAAGGTGGTTATAATGATAGGGTGATGCTTAAAGGGTGGTAAATTAGTGGTCAAGTAGTGGTCAAGCAGTGGTCAAGTAGTGGTCAAGTGGTAGTCAAGTGAGGAAATTTTAGGGAAAAGTAGTTGTAATGATATGGTGATGATTAAAGGGTGGTAAATTAGTGGTCAAGCAGTGGTCAGACAGTGGTCAAGTGAGGAAAATTTTAGGGAAAATTGGTCGTAGTGACATGGTGATGGTTAAAGGATGGTAAATTAGTGGTCAAGTAGTGGTCAAGTGAGGAAATTTTAGGGAAAAGTGGTTGTAATGATATGGTGATGATTAAAGGGTGGTAAATTAGTGGTCAAGCAGTGGTCAGGCAGTGGTCAAGTGAGGAAATTTTAGGGAAAAGTAGTTGTAATGATATGGTGATGATTAAAGGGTGGTAAATTAGTGGTCAAGTAGTGGTCAAGTAGTGGTCAAGCGGTGGTTAAGTGACGAACATTTTAGGGAAATTTTAGGGAAAAGTGGTTATAATGATATGGTGATGATTAAAGGGTGGTAAATTAGTGGTCAAGTAGTGGTCAACCAATGGTCAAGTAGTGGTCAAGTGAGGACATTTTAGGGAAAAGTGGTTATAATGATATGGTGATGATTAAAGGGTGGTAAATTAGTGGTCAAGTAGTGGTCAACCAATGGTCAAGTAGTGGTCAAGTGGTCGAGTGACCACTTAAATTGTAGAGGACAATGTCCCTAAGATTATGGTAGTGGTTAAAGTGATCGATGACATGGTCAAGTAGCGGTCAACCAGTGGTCAAGTGGTCGAATGAACACTTAAAAGGTAGAGAAAAGTACGTATATTGAAACGGTGATGGTAAAATGGTCGACAATGTGGTCAAGCAGTGGTCAAGTAGTGCTCAACCAGTGGTCAACTGCTCAAGTGAGAACATTGTAGGGTATGGTACGTGTAGTGAAACAGAGATGGATAAATTAAGTAGTGACGTTGTCAAGTAGTGATCTAGTAGCGGGCAAGTACTGGTCAAATGGTCGAGTGACCACTTAAATTGTAAGGGAAAGTACGTGTAGTGAACCTGTGTTGGTTAAAGTGATCGATGACGTGCTCAAGTAGTTGCCAAGTAGTGGTAAATGGTCTAGTGACTACTTAAATTGTCGGTGAAAGTAGGTATAGTGACATGGTGATGATCAAGAGTTGGTCAAGTGGTGTTCAAATAGTGGTCAAGTAGTGGCCAAGTAGTCGAATGACCACCTAAATTATAGGGTATGGTACGTGTAGTGAAACGGTGATGGTAAAATAAGTAAGGACATAGTCAAATAGTGGTCAAGTACTGGTGAAGTAGTGATCAAGTGGTCGAATGATCACTTAAATTGTAGGGTATGGTATGTGTAGTGACATGATGATGGTTAAAGTGATCGATGACATGATCAAGACGTTATGCCGACTGCTAAGTTCAGAAAGTAATGTCCTTACTATCGGCAATTTCCCTGACAGGAGCGCCTCGAGCACTGATTTTGTATTGATCAATAGCACCTAGTGGTACAGTCAACACACATGGACAATAGTTACATCCGGTCAAAGATGGCGTCGCACCCTATCACACATGGGTAATTGCTACAACCAAACTACGTCTCATTCACTAAAACTGGTCAAATATGGTGTCACATCCGGTCACAGGGGTAATGGGACATCTGAGACACGTGGTTAAGAGGGAAACTATAGAAAAAGGGTGTCCTATCGGTTGTCGAGTCAGGGAACCTAACCCTATGATGATCACTGTGTATAGGAGTGAATACACTGCATCATCAACACTGCATCATCAACACTGCATCCGAAGGGTAAAATGGTCACCCCCTTCTCTCTCTTTTCTATAACCGTGTAGTACTAGTGTTATCCAGTTACACCAAAGGACACGCGAGCATCAACACAACAAACTGCCCCGTTTCAACCTTAGGCAATGCACGTAACATGACAGGTCACATGTCCGCCGTCATAACCAGCGACGTTATCACGTATCAAATTAGACATCCACACTTTCATTTCCTTTCTATGTGGCCATAGTGTCTTTACATCTTTCTCCAGAAAGCCATTTCCGAGACCAATATATGTTTTTTTCAGTGTACCTGCTCAGTGCCACACTTCACAACCAGACAAAAGTACACCTTCTATGTACCAATTCAACCGTCAAATAAGAAAATATGTTAAGCAAAATATTAAAATTATTGGTCAAATACAGAAATAGCTCGTCCAAATTTATAAAATGTACGAACATTTGTTAACCTATTGGGAAAAATATCAATCAAGTAGGAAAGTTTGTTAGTCAAATAGAAAAAATATTGACCACATAACGATATATCTTGTCCACACTATGAAAAGTAGGGAAATTTGTTAGTCAAATGAGAAAAAAAAAAGATTAACCAAGTAACGAAATACCCCCACCAAACTTATGAAAATACGAAACTTTGTTAAGCAAGTATGAAAATGTATCGACCAAACAGAGAAATATATCACCCAAACTTATAAAAACTAGGAACATATGTTAACCAAATGGAAAATATCTTGGCCAAATAGGAATATTTGTTAGCCAGATGGGGAAAATATTGTCCAAGTAACGAAATACATCGTTCAAACCTACGAAAAGTAGGAAACTTTGTTAATTAAATGTGAAAATTTTGGCCAAATTTCAACCAAACTTATAAATATTTCAACTAAACTTATAAAAAAGTAGGAACATTTGTCAGCCAAATGGGAAAAAGGTCGGCCAAATACAGAAATATCGCAACCAAACTTATAAAAAGAAGGAAAATATTGACCAAGTAACGAAATATCTCGTCGAAACTTATAAAAATGTAGGAAACTTTGTTAACCAAATGTGAAAAAAAACAAAACAAATATTGATCAAGTAAAGAAATAACTCCTCCAAATTTATGAAAAGTACGAAACCTTGGTACCCAAATGCGACAAATGTAGGTCAAATACTGAAATATTTTGTCCAAACTTATGAAAGGTAGAAAATTGTCTTAACCAACTGGGGTAAATATTGCTCAAACTAAGAAACATGTCGACAGAAGTAGGAAATTACGTGAACCAAAGTAATAAAATTGTTGGCCAAATAGGAAAAAGTATCGGTCAAACTTATAGATGTCTCGTTTAAACTTATAACATGTATGAAAATGTGTTAGGTAAAGGTGAAAAATATTGGCCAAGTAATGAAATTTCGCATCCGAACTTATAAAATGTACGAGTTAACCAAAGGCGAAAAGGCCAAAATACAAAATGTCTCGACCAAGCTTATAAAAATCTAGGAAAAAATATTACAACTAAAATATTGATCTAAAGGTATAAATCCAAACATTATAAAAATAACCAAATGTGAAAAATATCGTCCAAAGACAGAAATATTTCAACTAAACTTATAAATAAATCAACAAAACTTGTGAAAATTTTGGTCAAGTACAGAAATAGCTATGGAAAAAGTAAGTCCACAAAACTAAGGAAAAAAAAATGTAACTTCTGTAGTCAAATGTGTCTTGAAGTTTTATCTGAAAAGACATTTCACAATACATAATCACCACCACTTTCCTTGTTTTACGTTACCGAAGGCCTTCACCGTATCTGGTACAGAAACCCTTATACATCACTCATCTCTCCACACTCTTGGTTTCTTTCTAATACAAAGTGGTCACATCACCAAGAACTTCAAACCTCCATTGTACACGTGCTCCATTGAAACACCCATGACAGTTAACAACATGTATGGCCATGTAATCTGTGAGTCCATCGGGGATAGTTCATCCGAGTACTCGTCACCAAAGATCCATTTCCCATGGCTGACATCTTCAACTTGCTATACCACATCTTATTCTAACATATACTTTACATGAAATTTCCCAAATTTGGGGATCTATTAAAGAATACGTAATGAGATACACAATGACACCAAGAACATATCAGACAAAACAACTCACAAACCAGACTTAGAACTAAAACTTAAACCATATCAGATGAACCACCCAACAAGTACTACTAGAACTCAAAACATAACGATATTAAGGAAACGCATACTTACACATTGTCAGACATTAGATTTAAATCCCCTACTACTAACATATCACTGGTGTCGAATTCCCGTTTCACAAAAACACCCTCTTGTCAGTTGTTAGTGAAAACCATTACACCAGTCCAGATTTGTGACTCGTAGAATCTACACTCACACAGGATCTATTAAAGAATACGTATGAGATACACCAAGACAACAAGAACATATCATACAAAACAATTCACAAACTAAAACTTAAACCATATCAGATGAACCACCCAACAAGTACTACTAGAACTCAAAACATAACGATATTAAGGAAACGCATACTAGTTTATTTCTGTTTATAACTGTTTTAATATGGCAGAGAGAAACATGGTAATTAGACTATACCTGCCTTCTTCACTGCTGTCCTTTGTTCGATGACTTTTCTTCTGTGCTTGTCCTTCAGGACTGGATTCAAATTTTTTTTTCCAAGTCTTGTACACGCCTTTCAAAATGCTCACGTTCTCTGATTACATGGTGCCAGTTACCATTGCGTTCTTCGGTGCCAACAGTATGGACTGTCAAGAAGTGAGGTCCTGATGCAAAATTAACCTGTGGAGGTAAATAAAACACATTGAAACTTACAAGACGGCCACACATACTACTTCACTAAAGAAAAAACAGTAAAAAATATTCATGATGAGAAGTGGTAAAAGGCATCAAAAACAGACTGTCGACATTCTATTGGTCACGTCTTGAGAAAAGGTAAAGGTATAGTCACTGATGGTTTGTAGTATAGAGAGATGTACATAGAAAACATGTATAGCAGCTAGGTCTTCTGTATTAGACATGTTTACAAACATACACATGTGAACTATGATCATTACTACCCATACACACCTTATTCGTTGATGACGAACACCTTCGGACACCGACAGTAGGATAGTTTTCGTTCCACAATACATTAATTTTCTTGAGAGACTCTGGGGCATGACTACTATCCAAAAGGTCAATATCTTCATCTGAAGACGAATCATCACCCCAAGCAAAGGTTGTCTCTGGTACATCTAATGCTGGCTGGGTGCCACGAGTAGGTTTCTGGCAGAACAATTTTTTTTCTCGATTGATTATGTTTGTAAGTGTGGTTGAGATATTTCTTATTTTGGTCTTTTCATACTTGGTTAACTCCTACTTTTTATACATTTGACTGAAATATTTCTGTATTTGTCATAACTTCTTCTAAGACTTTGTTCATGTCTGGTAATGTAAGCTCTGTTCCATCAAGAAAAAAGACAACGTCATGAACACAACCCACTAAAGAAAATCAACAAAAATCTTGGTTTCAATATTTATTCATCAAAACAGTTTAGTGATATATCGTAAGAAAGAATCAATGACATACATATTTTGGTGATTAAATATTGAAGCCAAGATTTTTGTTGATTTTCTTTAGTGGGTTGTGTTCATGGCGTTGTCTTTTTTCTTGATGGAACAGAGCTTACATTACCAGACATGAACAAAGTCTTAGAAGAAGTTTTGACAAATACAGAAATATTTCAGTCAAATGTATAAAAAGTAGGAGTTAACCAAGTATGAAAAGACCAAAATAAGAAATAACTCAACCACACTTACAAAAATAATCAATCGAAAAAAAAAAATTGTTCTGCCAGAAACCTACTCGTGGCACCCAGCCAGCATTAGATGTACCAGAGACAACCTTTGCTTGGGGTGATGATTCGTCTTCAGATGAAGATATTGACCTTTTGGATAGTAGTCATGCCCCAGAGTCTCTCAAGAAAATTAATGTATTGTGGAACGAAAACTATCCTACTGTCGGTGTCCGAAGGTGTTCGTCATCAACGAATAAGGTGTGTATGGGTAGTAATGATCATAGTTCACATGTGTATGTTTGTAAACATGTCTAATACAGAAGACCTAGCTGCTATACATGTTTTCTATGTACATCTCTCTATACTACAAACCATCAGTGACTATACCTTTACCTTTTCTCAAGACGTGACCAATAGAATGTCGACAGTCTGTTTTTGATGCCTTTTACCACTTCTCATCATGAATATTTTTTACTGTTTTTTCTTTAGTGAAGTAGTATGTGTGGCCGTCTTGTAAGTTTCAATGTGTTTTATTTACCTCCACAGGTTAATTTTGCACCAGAACCTCACTTCTTGACAGTCCATACTGTTGGCACCGAAGAACGCAATGGTAACTGGCACCATGTAATCAGAGAACGTGAGCATTTTGTAAGGCGTGTACAAGACTTGGAAAAAACATTTTGAATCCAGTCCTGAAGGACAAGCACAGAAGAAAAGTCATCGAACAAAGGACAGCAGTGAAGAAGGCAGATATAGTCTAATTACCATGTTTCTCTCTGCCATATTAAAACAGTTATAAACAGAAATAAACTAGTATGCGTTTCCTTAATATCGTTATGTTTTGAGTTCTAGTAGTACTTGTTGGGTGGTTCATCTGATATGGTTTAAGTTTTAGTTTGTGAATTGTTTTGTATGATATGTTCTTGTTGTCTTGGTGTATCTCATACTTATTCTTTAATAGATCCTGTGTGTGTGTAGATTCTACGAGTCACAAATCTGGACTGGTGTAATGGTTTTCACTAACAACTGACAAGAGGGTGTTTTTGTGAAACGGGAATTCGACACCAGTGATATGTTAGTAGTAGGGGATTTAAATCTAATGTCTGACAATGTGTAAGTATGCGTTTCCTTAATATCGTTATGTTTTGAGTTCTAGTAGTACTTGTTGGGTGGTTCATCTGATATGGTTTAAGTTTTAGTTCTAAGTCTGGTTTGTGAGTTGTTTTGTCTGATATGTTCTTGGTGTCTTTGCGTATCTCATTACGTATTCTTTAATAGATCCCCAAATTTGGGAAATTTCATGTAAAGTATATGTTAGAATAAGATGTGGTATAGCAAGTTGAAGATGTCAGCCATGGGAAATGGATCTTTGGTGACGAGTACTCGGATGAACTATCCCCGATGGACTCACAGATTACATGGCCATACATGTTGTTAACTGACATGGGTGTTTCAATGGAGCACGTGTACAATGGAGGTTTGAAGTTCTTGGTGATGTGACCACTTTGTATTAGAAAGAAACCAAGAGTGTGGAGAGATGAGTGATGTATAAGGGTTTCTGTACCAGATACGGTGAAGGCCTTCGGTAACGTAAAACAAGGAAAGTGGTGGTGATTAGGTATTGTGAAATGTCTTTTCAGATAAAACTTCAAGACACATTTGACTACAGAAGTTACATTTTTTTTTTCTTAGTTTTGTGGATTTAATTTTTCCATAGCTATTTCTGTACTTGACCAAAAATTTTCACAAGTTTTGTTGATTTATTTATAAGTTTAGTTGAAATATTTCTGTCCTTGGACGATATTTTTCACATTTGGTTATTTTTATAATGTTTGGATTTATACCTTTTGATCAATATTTTAGTTGTAATATTTTTTCCTAGATTTGTATAAGCTTGGTCGAGACATTTTGTATTTTGGCCTTTTCACCTTTGGTTAACTCGTACATTTTATAAGTTCGGATGCGAAATTTCATTACTTGGCCAATATTTTCACCTTTACCTAACACATTTTCATACATGTTATAAGTTTAAACGAGACATCTATAAGTTTGACCGATACTTTTTCCTATTTGGCCAACAATTTTATTACTTTGGTTCACGTAATTTCCTACTTCTGTCGACATGTTTCTTAGTTTGAGCAATATTTACCCCAGTTGGTTAAGACAATCTTCTACCTTTCATAAGTTTGGACAAAATATTTCAGTATTTGACCTACATTTGTCGCATTTGGGTACCAAGGTTTCGTACTTTTCATAAATTTGGAGGAGTTATTTCTTTACTTGATCAATATTTGTTTTGTTTTTTTTCACATTTGGTTAACAAAGTTTCCTACATTTTTATAAGTTTCGACGAGATATTTCGTTACTTGGTCAATATGTTCCTTCTTTTTATAAGTTTGGTTGCGATATTTCTGTATTTGGCCGACCTTTTTCCCATTTGGCTGACAAATGTTCCTACGTTTTTATAAGTTTAGTTGAAATATTTATAAGTTTGGTTGAAATTTGGCCAAAATTTTCACATTTAATTAACAAAGTTCAAAGTTTCCTACTTTTCGTAGGTTTGAACGATATATTTCGTTACTTGGACAATATTTTCCCCATCTGGCTAACAAATATTCCTATTTGGCCAAGATATTTTCCATTTGGTTAACATATGTTCCTAGTTTTTATAAGTTTGGGTGATATATTTCTCTGTTTGGTCGATAAATTTTCATACCTGCTTAACAAAGTTTCGTACTTTTCATAAGTTTGGTGGGGGTATTTCGTTACTTGATTAATCTTTTTTTTTTTCTCATTTGACTAACAAATTTCCCTACTTTTCATAAGTGTGGACAAGATATATCGTTATGTGGTCAATATTTTTTTCTATTTGACTAACAAACTTTCCTACTTGATTGATATTTTTCCCAATAGGTTAACAAATGTTCGTACTTTTTATAAGTTTGGACGAGATATTTCTGTATTTGACCAATAATTTTAATATTTTGCTTAACATATTTTCTTATTTGACGGTTGAATTGGTACATAGAAGGTGTACTTTTGTCTGGTTGTGAAGTGTGGCACTGAGCAGGTACACTGAAAAAACATATATTGGTCTCGGAAATGGCTTTCTGGAGAAAGATGTAAAGACACTATGGCCACATAGAAAGGAAATGAAAGTGTGGATGTCTAATTTGATACGTGATAACGTCGCTGGTTATGACCTCGGACATGTGACCTGTCATGTTACGTGCATTGCCTAAGGTTGAATCGGGGCAGTTTGTTGTGTTGATGCTCGCGTGTCCTTTGGTGTAACCGGATAACACTAGGACTACACAGTTATAGAAAAGAGAGAGAGAATGGGGTGACCATTTTACCCTTCGGATGCAGTGTTGATGATGCAGTGTTGATGATGCAGTGTATTCACTCCTATACACAGTGATCATCATACGTTAGGTTCCCTGACTCGACAACCGATAGGACACCCTTTTTCTATAGTTTCCCTCTTAACCACGTGTCTCAGATGTCCCATTACCCCTGTGACCGGATGTGACACCATATTTGACCAGTTTTAGTGAATGAGACGTAGTTTGGTTGTAGCAATTACCCATGTGTGATAGGGTGCGACGCCATCTTTGACCGGATGTAACTATTGTCCATGTGTGTTGACTGTACCACTAGGTGCTATTGATCAATACAAAATCAGTGCTCGAGGCGCTCCTGTCAGGGAAATTGCCGATAGTAAGGACATTACTTTCTGAACTTAGCAGTCGGCATAACGTCTTGATCATGTCATCGATCACTTTAACCATCATCATGTCACTACACATACCATACCCTACAATTTAAGTGATCATTCGACCACTTGATCACTACTTCACCAGTACTTGACCACTATTTGACCACTATTTGACTATTTCCTTAATTATTTTACCATCACCGTTTCACTACACGTACCATACCCTATAATTTAGGTGGTCATTCGACTACTTGACCACTATTTGAACACCACTTGACCAACTCTTGATCATCACCATGTCACTATATCTACTTTCACCGACAATTTAAGTAGTCACTAGACCATTTACCACTACTTGGCCACTACTTGAGCACGTCATCGATCACTTTAACCAACACAGGTTCACTACACGTACTTTCCCTTACAATTTAAGTGGTCACTCGACCATTTGACCAGTACTTGCCTGCTACTTGATCACTACTTGACAACGTCACTACTTAATTTATCCATCTCTGTTTCACTACACGTACCATACCCTACAATTTTCTCACTTGAGCAGTTGACCACTGGTTGAGCACTACTTGACCACTGCTTGACCACGTTGTCGACCATTTTACCATTACCGTTTCAATATACGTACTTTTCTCTACCTTTTAAGTGTTCATTCGACCACTTGACCACTGGTTGACCGCTACTTGACCATGTCATCGATCACTTTAACCACTACCATAATCTTAGGGACATCGTCCTCTACAATTTAAGTGGTCACTCGACCACTTGACCACTACTTGACCATTGGTTGACCACTACTTGACCACTAATTTACCACCCTTTAATCATCACCATATCATTATAACCACTTTTCCCTAAAATTTCCTCACTTGACCACTACTTGACCATTGGTTGACCACTACTTGACCACTAATTTACCACCCTTTAATCATCACCATATCATTATAACCACTTTTCCCTAAAATTTCCCTAAAATGTTCGTCACTTAACCGCCGCTTGACCACTACTTGACCACTAATTTACCACCCTTTAATCATCACCATATCATTACAACTACTTTTCCCTAAAATTTCCTCACTTGACCACTGCCTGACCACTGCTTGACCACTAATTTACCACCCTTTAATCTTCACCATATCATTACAACCACTTTTCCCTAAAATTTCCTCACTTGACCACTACTTGATCACTACTTGACCACTACTTGACCACTAATTTACCATCCTTTAACCATCACCATGTCGCTACGACCAATTTTCCCTAAAATTGTCCTTACTTGACCACCACTTGACCACTGCTTGACCACTAATTTGCCACTAATTTACCATCCTTTAACCATCACCATGTCGCTACGACCAATTTTCCCTAAAATTTTCCTCACTTGACCACCACTTGACCATTGCTTGACTACTAATTTATCACCCTTTAATCATCACCATATCATTACAACTACTTTTCCCTAAAATTTCCTCACTTGACTACCACTTGACCACTACTTGACCACTGCTTGACCACTACTTGACACTAATTTACCACCCTTTAAGCATCACCCTATCATTATAACCACTTTCCCCTAAAATTTCCTCACTTGACCACTACTTGACCATCTGTTGACCACTAATACCTGGTACCCACCCCTTACCACCGAATGATACTACACTATATCCATACAATCAGCGATCTTTAGCTTTCAAGGTTTCATTTGTAACACGTGTTATGTTAGTGAATAAGCTACTATGAACATCTACATAGCACTAATAACCACCCTTATCAACTAATTTCACTAACCCATACCCACTACTATCCCCACCGCACCTATTCCTTCTATTCGTACTAATGTACACCACCAATGCGCTAACAGTTCAAAATATTTTAACTCACCACTCACCCACGTTTTTACAACCCGTTACTTAATGACTTTTCCGTATGCACCCCCTCCACGTCTGTTATGAACCGACCACCGTCACACCCGCCGGAGATTTTCCCACACTTGCCGACTACCTTTCAGAATTTTCCACTATGCCGCTACTTATTTAATATGCATTGTATTGTTTATACATGATTTAATAAAAAATTATTATATACCTGATAGTGTTTAAACCCGAACCGCCTAACCTCACCCCACGCGCCCACCTCCTCGCCACCACCCCGCACCCCGTCGTTATTTATTTTTATTTTTTATTTATTTTATTTTATTTTATAATAATTAATTAAAATTTGTATACACCCACTCAATAGTTATCTGCCCTTAGAAACATAAAATCTTAGAATTATTGCCCTTAGATATGACCTAGATATCACCCCTTACCCCACCCAACTACATGACCGAGGGGGAGTGAAAATCAGCCGAGGTCAAGGTCAATCCACAGGTCAATCCACCAAATCCTACCCGAATCCCACATTTATAACTACTCAGCCCACTTGGCTTCCCATTACATTCCCCTGTAATTATTTTAGGCTGTGGTGAACTGGCAGATGGGTCCATTTTAAAAGTCCGTCTGATTATGGATTGGAACCCATGACCACTGGGTAAACAGGCAAGCATGCTAGCCACTGCGCTTGCCTTGACTCCCGGGAATCTACGCAAGCGTAGCGATGGCCAAGATTCAAATATGTGCATACCAGAAACAACCATAAATACTAATTTGTGGGTATGTCTTCCAATTGTGAATATTATCCTGGGCTGTGGCCTACAGATGTTGATTCTTTAATTCATACTCATAGCCTACAGATGTTGATTATTGAACTCATACTCATGGCCTACAGATGTTGATTATTGAACTCATACTCCTGGCCTACAGATGTTGATTATTGAACTCATCCTCATAGCCTACAGATGTTGATTATTGAACTCATACTCATAGCCTACAGATGTTGAGTCTTGAACTCATACTCAGGACATACAGATGTTCATTACTGAAATCATACTCAAGGCACACAGATTCATATGAGTATATATTTTCTTCTGTTGTTTTTTTTCACAGTTGGAACAACAGTACACACCCCGGAAATCTTTGCAGTCAGTACCACTGAACTGGATGTAGGATCCCCGCTGCGTTTGTACTGCCTGACAAAAAGTCCCACATCCAATGCGACAGTATTTTACAAGAATGGCTGTGCTGTCAGAACTGTTGACACAGCAGAGTACGACAGTGCTGGCCAGGTGCTGTACACATATTCCGTTCTGTACACTACAAGCAACGATGCCGGAAACTATACATGCCAAATACAAAATGGACAAGGAGGGGTCTTATTTAGCGAAGCTCTCACTGTCAGTGTTGCCGGTAAGAGTGTGCGTGTGCTTGTCCCTTGTTGTTCCGTGTTGTCATGCTGTCGTTAGGGATCATGTCTGGGCATATATGTGCATACTTCCCTCCCTGGATCCCCTGTGGTCCATCTGTTTCAGATGAAACCTGGTCTGGAAAAGACTTTTTGTTTTAAAACTAACCTCTTCTTTTGGATTTTGTTCTTGTTGTATATTGCTCCCCGGCTCTGGGGCGACGGGCTTTCGAGCGCAGTGCGTAAGCCCGCATACCGCTTTCAAAACACAGCTGCGGGCGATTTGGCAGTAGACCTCCTTGCGTTCGATTGCATACAATAGTATGTACAATCAACAGGCGAGAGACAGACAGTGTTGGAGATCCATTGCAGACAACCTTCATTGTGAAGGCAGCACCTGATTGATTGATTGAATTATTGATTGATTGATTGAATGATTGATTGATTGTTGACTAGAGCCACTCTAAATGGAGATTGATAAGATGGGGGTAATTCTCAAGTGGCCCATAGCATTAGTCTAGTAAAACCAAAGGACCCATTTTCCATGCTTTAAGAACCATTGGTCGTACGTACTATAGTCTGTCCAGAAATGAATGCCTTCATTCACCTTCAATTATTTTGAAAACTGTCTGTTGCATCGTTATGAAATTGTTCCTGCCGTCTTTTATTTACCCCCACCCAAGTAATATGTCTTTGATAGGTCCAAAAAAGCAACTTAAATCATGGAAAGCGGCGATATTTCTTTGATGGTTTGGTGAAAAACTAGTGATTTCTCGCTAACAAACTTGTTTTACATTAATGCCCCGTTCCACTACGTGAGGCTCTTGTCATAAGGCCAATCCCATGTCCCACGAGAAAATTAACTATTCAACGCTAATGTTTCCGTTTGTTTCCGTATGAAGACGTAATACATTTAATAATGTGTACTTCATCTCTGACCCGTAAATTATATACAGCGTATAAACAAACTTTGAAATCTGCTGTACAATCTCCAGAACAAAACTTTTTTTGTGTTGGGTGGACATAATGATAAGGTTATTTGCTAAATCTCATCATTTTCCCTCAGTTGGTTACTGAGACATGGAATTTTATATTGGGGCAGACAAAAGTAAACAGACTATAGTCCCATATTCTATAGACCAAGCACCACTCAGAGTGAGGCGGTCAGTATCATGCTGACCACCTTTACTTGCCCACACACTGTCTGGTACCCGCTTTACGCACGATATACGTGGAACTCGCGTTACGCACGGTACATATCTGGTACCCGCTTTACGCATGGTATATATCTTGTACCCGTTTTACGCATGGTATACGTGGAACCCACTTTACGCACGATATATACCTGGTACACGCTTTACGCACGGTATACATGGAACCCACTTTACGCACGTTATATACCTGGTACCCGCTTTACGCACGGTATACGTGGAACCTACTTTACGCACGGTATATACCTGGTACACGCTTTACGCACGGTATACATGGAACCCACTTTACGCACGTTATATACCTGGTACCCGCTTTACGCACGGTATACGTGGAACCTACTTTACGCACGGTATATACCTGGTACCCACTTTACGCACGCTATTCGTGGAACCCACTTTACGCATGGTATACATGGAACCCACTTTACGCACGTATACGTGGAACCCACTTTATGCACGGTATACGTGGAACCCACTTTACGCACGGTATACGTGGAAGCTACTTTATACACGGTATATACCTGGAACCCACTTTACGCATGGTATACCTGGAACCCACTTTACGCACGGTATATCTGGAACCCACTTTACGCACAGTATATACCTGGTACCCGCTGTATGCACAGTATGCCTGGAACCCACTTTACGCACGGTATACCTGGAACCCACTTTACGCACGGTATACCTAGCTATCCGAGGCAGAGTAAGAAATGTTGTAATTAGATAATCAGTGGGATCAAAACTTGTACTACACATATTGCAAGGCATAAGATCAAATTGTTCGGCTATCTCGCTAGAATGCAACTACCAGCACTTGCGCTGCACCAAAGAAGATCTGATATGAGAGCAAGAGGACGCCCGATAATAAAATGGATTGACAGCATTAGAGACATTGTATAACTACATGGAATGAAACTATCCAGTGCCACCCATCGGGCGCGGGAACGCCAACTTATCATCCCCACGACGCTTGACGGCAAAATGAACGATGATCTGGTAACCAGAGTAATTTTACAGATCCTCGATGTGAATTCGAACTCTGGCCCGTTGTGTACCAAGCGTTCTTTAAGAATGTGTTCCTTAATTTGTCAGCTACATTCATAATGTGGTAAAGTTCTATTACTTTTCTCCTCAAGGATCTGCAACAAACAACAGTGGAAACAACAACAACTGTGGAAACAACAACAGTGGAACCAACAACAGTGGAACCAACAACAGTGGAAACAACAATAACAGCGGAGCAACTGCGGTAAGTGAATCATGTGGTTTTATTTCAGTTAGAATGCAGAACAGCATACATTCCCTCCCTATATAAATCTCCTTCTGTGCTTTCTCAACACATACAGAGTTCTTCCAGATGCTCATTCTGGAAACCTCCCTGGGTGAAATGAAGCAAATCTGTGGTCCGCACTTCTTGTGGCTTTCTCCACATGCCGACATAACTCTGCTTGACGATCCTGTTTTCCTCTTGTAGGGCTGTGTTTTTCTTTATTGTTTTCCTCTTGTTGTGCTGCGTTATTCTTTATTGTTTTCCTCTTGGTGGGCTGACTCATTCTTTATTTTTTTCTTCTTGGCGGGCTGAGTTATTTTTTATTGCTTTCCTCATGGTGGGCTGAGTTATTTTTTTATTGCTTTCCTCATGGTGGGCTGAGTTATTCTTTATCGTTTTCCTCATGGTGGGCTGAGTTATTCTTTATTGTTTTCCTCATAGTGGGCTGAGTTATTCTTTATTGTTTTCCTCATGGTGGGCTGAGTTATTCTTTATCGTTTTCATTCATCTTTAGCCTTATTCGTGGTTGGATGGGTTTTCCAGCTAAAGTTTTCCTACAGGATGAGGGAGCAAGCCCCGAACCTATCTCTACTTAGTCGCCTCTTATAAAAATGTATGACAGTGTCACCATTCTTTGCTCCCCTGTAGGGCCCCCACACCACACAGGTGACAGTGTCACTATTCTTTGCTCCCCTGTAGGGTCCCCAAACCACACAGATGATAGTATCACCATTCTTTGCTCCCCTGTAGGGTCCCCACACCACACAGTTGATAGTATCACCATTCTTTGCTCCCCTGTAGGGTCCCCACACCACACAGGTGACAGTGTCACAATTCTTTGCTCCCCTGTAGGGTCCCCAAACCACACAGATGACAGTATCACCACTTTTGCTCCCCTGTAGGGTCCCCACACCACACAGGTGATGAAACGTATGTGATACTAGTTAACAGAAGTGATGGCAAGGCACTAGGGACATATCCATAAACATTTAATCACACTCAAAAGACATCAAAATGTACGAATACTAATCACCCACATTGCACTGTGGTTGAACAATCATGTTAAAGTGTTCGCGCATGTAGCACTAGATCTAGTCTGTTGTTTCTGTAGTCAGCATAGTGTCATCTCTTTGTGTGCTGCGTCACTACACAAAAGCGTTTGTTTGAGCCCTGTCACTATTCCATATTTATTTATTTAAGAGAGAGAAAACAAGCGCCCGATAAAGGGTGACATGGTCAGTCAATTTACCCAGACTTATCCACGGTATGATACATGTCTAGGGTAGTGTATCCATACAAGACTTTTTAGGTGGCATATATATATAGACATGTTACTGGCCTTGGTTCCAAAAGTAGATGGTGGACAAATCCAGGAATATGATGGTGGACACATCCAGGCAGATTATGGTGGCCAGGTCCAGGCAGATGATGGTGGACAGATCCAGGCAGATGATGGTGGGCAGATCCAGGCAGACTATGGTGTACAGATGCAGGCAGATGATAGTGGATAGATCCAGGCAGATTGATGGTGGTCAGATCCAGGCAGATGATGGTGGACAGATCCAGGCAGATGATGTTGGCCAGATCCAGGCAGATGATCGTGGATAGGTCCAGATAGATGATGGTGGCCAGATCCAGGAAAATGATGGTGGACAGATCCAGGCAGATGATGGTGGATAGATCCAGGAAGATGATGGTGGACAGATCCAGGCAGATGATGGTGGACAGATCCAGGCAGATGATGATAGATAGATCTAGGAAGATGATGGTGGACAGATCCAGATAGATGATGGTGAACAGATCCAGGAAGATGATGTAGGACAGATCGTGGATAGATCCAGGAAGATGATGGTGGACAGATCCAGGCAGATGATGGTGGACAGATCCAGGCAGATGATGGTGGATAGATCCAGGAATGTGATGATGGACAGATCCAGGCAGATGATGGTGGACAGATCCAGGCAGATGATGGTGGACAGATCCAGGCAGATGATGGTGGACAAATCCATGCAGATGATGGTGGACAGATCCAGGCAGATAATGGTGGACAGATCCAGGAAGATGATGGTGGACATATCTAGGAAGGTGATGGTGGACAGATCCAGGCAGATGATGGTTGACAGATCCAGGTAGATGATAATGGACAGCTCCAGGCAGATTATGGTGGACAGATCCAAACAGATCATAATTTACAGTCCAGAGAGGTGATAATGGACAGCTCCAGGCTGATGATGGTGGACAGATCCCGACAGATGATGGCGGACAGATCCAGGCAGATGATGATGAATAGATCCAGGGAGGTGATCAGTAGAACTAGGAGAGAGGAGTACACATTTAGGCAGGTGGCGAGTAGACTCAGACAGGTGGTAAATGAAAGATTCAGGAAGATGGCTGGCAAATCCGAGGAGGTGATGATGAACAGCTGGGAGTATCGGCTTCATTGCACCGGGTGTTATCCCATCAGCTCGGTCTGTCTCTGTAGAGCAGCAAACCGTCTGCCGAATGCGTCGCAAAGAACGCGAACTCCAAAACTCCGGCGACGACCCCTATGGGTCTCCGGAAATACTACCCGCAAAGCAATTAAAGGAGCCCGAAAACTCACCCCGACTCTCCGACAACGAAACAGATGCTGACTACTTTATCACGGAGACTCCCAGAGTAGGTATATTATGGCTTACTCTATGTAATTTTCAGTTGCTGCAACTTGCACACGGGATCTCCAGTTTGTTGTCCTTATCTGAGCCAAGTACCAATCTCCCTACCCAACAGACATAGAGGCATGTGATATTAGACACAAAATCGATCTTGTAAAAATTCAATCATGTGCTGAAATTTGAACAACCTGGAATTTCTTAACCTCAGCTGGGCGCTGTAACATCTCAACCACTCCACTCCATTAAGCTGTTGTAACACCTTATACATTTGCATAGTTAGTAAAGTGTGAAATGTGTGATAAGTTATACATTTCAATAACATGTTCTAAATCCATGTTTGTTTTTTGTTATACAGCACAGGAACTGAATGTAAGTTGTTTTAACTTTTTAATTGTTGTCGTAAAGATAAAAACATAGTTTTAAATTACTTTTAAAGACCATATCACTTGCACACAGACTAGAGACAGTTACACGGTATCCGCGTCCCTCTCTTGTCATTATTCCATTCAGTATAGTGACTTGATATGTTCAAGACGACTGAAATAGAATCTGGAATGCAGTGAACGATCAAGATGATCATTATATGACTTGTCTTGCTCTGCACGTTAATGGTAGTCACATTTTTAGCCTTTCGACTACTCTGGGATTCCTAAAAGATTGATTAACTGTCTCCACGCATGACCAGCTAGACATCCACTGGAAAAGTTTCTTCAGTAGCCAGGTCTATCATCCACATGAGCCCACAGCTATGGAATGTGGGCAGAATTCGTATCTAATCATTGAGAGAACACTATGGGCCTGTGATATTTTACAGATGGAGTAGGTATTGGAGTGGTTTTATATCTTATCATTGGTTCAACGGCAAAGAGTGTTTATCATTCTTTCTGTTCATTGAGCAACCGGTGTTTTATCTGAGCAGTCTGCCGAATCCAGTCTTCACATACTTGGGGAAACAATCCTTAGATCTCCAAGGCGTTATTTAAACCATTGGCCACTCTTGTTTGATCGTACCAAGACCATGGCTATGGGGGTAACCGAGGACGCATACTAACACTGTTAGTAACAGTTGCTGGGAGCCACAAGTGAGAGATAAGTGCTAGGTAAGGATAGGCTGCAGGTCCTGACAAGATAACTACAGAGATGATAAAATCCTTATCCAGCTTTGGCATTGAAACTATCACAGAATTATGTAATCTTATATATAAAAAAGACTTGTGCGTATGTATCTCTGTATGTATTTATGTATCTCTGTCCGTATGGCCTTTATTTGTTCGCGAACGGCCCATCCGATTGAGATGAAATTTTCTACACGCCTTCCTTTCATTCCAGAGCTGACAACTGTGATATTTTGTTAGTGTGAAATCGCCTGCTTACTCAGTATTATTTCATTTTTCATTTTTCATCATAATTTCATATATTTCAGGGGACCTAACTCTGTAAAAGTTATTTCAAGGGGCATAACTTTTCTGTATAACTTATAGTCATATTGTGGCATCGTTTTCAAAGATTTATAAACTCTTTGTCCATAGTTATGTACCGGCATATGAGTTATAATAAATAATGATACAATCTGTAAGGCATTTTCAAAGTTTTCATAAAAATGATGCACAATGCATAACATTGTAACTCATCTTTTTTTGCTTAAGAAGTTACTGTAGTCATGCAGGTGATTAGAAAGAGTTTTCATTAAAAATAATGGATGGTGTGTAGAAGAACGTTCTTTTAAGTTACTTTTTTTGTTGTATGAATTTAATGAAGCCGGACAGGGTCAGGCAGACAGATAGACAGACAGATAGACAGTCGGGAACGGGAACTTATATGACTACTTATATGAATTAAATGAGATGCTCCACATCAGGAGCTGGGAAATGCCGGGCCGGGTCAGACAGACAGACAGACAGACAGACAGACAGACAGACAGACAGACAGACAGTCGGTAACGGGAACGAGAACTTATATGACTACTTATATGAATTAAATGAGATGCTCCCCACCAGGGTCTGGGCGAAGCCGGGCAGGGTCAGCTAGTGATATATATAATACTGGGTACATCCCCAAGGATTTTAAAACATCCATTTTCATCACACTACCGAAGAAGCCAAGAGCTGTTGAGTGTGAGGATTACAGAACTGTTAGCTTAATGAGCCACATAGCTAAGATACTACTCAAGGTCATACAAGAAAGAATTCAACATAAAATAGATGAGGAAGTAGCTGAAGAACAATTTAGGTTCCGCAAAAACAGCGGCACCAGAGAAGCAATTTTCTGTTTGAGGATGTTAATTAAAAAATATGAAGACGTTCAAAAAAGTATATATGTTTGTTTTATAGACTACAAGAAAACTTTTGATAGAGTGCAACATGAACGACTAATTACGTGCCTTCAAGATATAGGAGTAGACGGAAAGGACATCAGACTTATTAGTAACTTGTACTGGGAATAAGTGGCGTCTATTAGATGCGGTAATAACTATTTGTCGCCTATAGAGATATAAAGAGGAGTACGGCAGGGATGTGTACTGTCCCCAAGCCTCTTCAACCTATACACAGAAAAAATTTTTAAACAAATTGAGATGCCTGGACTCAACATCAATGGAAGAATCATAAACAATCTTAGATATGCTGACGATACCGTGTTACTAGCAGAAAGTGAGCAAGAGTTGCAAGACCTAGTGGAAGAAGTAAACAGACACAGCGCAGAATGTGGCACAGTGCAGATGTTAAAAACAGGCACAGTGCAGATATCAACATCCGGAAAACAGAAACTATGATAATTAGCAGTGAAAAGGAAAAGTCATCAATGAACATGACAGTAAACGGGCAGATACTAGAACAAGTAACAAGTTTCTCTTATCTTGGACATATAATAACAGATTATGGCAGAAGTGAAATGGAAATCAAAAAGAGAATAGGAATGGCCAAAAATGCTTTCAACGGCATGAAATCAGTATTAACATCTAGAGCAGTGGTTCTCAACCTTTTTTGGCCCGTGCCCCCCCCCCCCCTTCACCATATTTTTATAACGTCATTCCCCCCCCCTTGCTATCAAAAATTTGGCCCGTGCCCCCCTTCACCGTATTTTCAGAACGTCATTCCCCCCCCCCCCTTCATATTTCCTATCTAAAAATCACCTCACCCCTACACAGTATACGTACAAATGGAAGGTAAATTTAATAGCATATACTAAAACAAGTCTAGACATCCACATAAAACATGATTTGTGGATCTACTTACTTTATAAAATGAATTTTAGAAGGGTGAGACATACATAACTGTAAAGTATGAAGGGAAAAAACAATATCAAGTAATCGGTTCTTGTATTAACGCGATCTTGAAATGTTCTTCATCCCCCCCCCCCCCTGGAAACCCTAAAATTTCCCCCTTGGGGGAGGGCGGGAAATTCCCCACCTGTTGAGAACCACTGATCTAGAGAGATTAATAACGCATTAAAAATTAGAATTTTCAAATTCCACGTATATTCAACGCTACTGTATGTCGCTGGAGCCTGGACATTGAACAAGCAACTAGAAAGTCGCATAGAAGCCCTGGAGATGTGGATATACGGACGAATAGGTCGTATTTCATGGAAACAAAAACAATCAAATGCAGAGGTCCTAGAAAAACTGGGAATGAAGAGAGAGTTTGATGAAAGAAATAAAGTGGAAACGCGTGAAATATTTTGGCTACTTTAAAAGACATGATACTCTTATAAAAACCATACTGGAAGGCAAGGTTGAGGGCAAGCGAGCAAGAGGTAGACAACGATGCAAGTGGGAGGATAACATCAAGAGATGGACGAGCATCAGCCTGACAGAATGTAAAATCAAGGCGAGAGGAGATCCATTGCTGCCAACCTTCATTGCGGAGACGGCCCCTGATTGATTGATTGAAGGACCAGGGGTGAAAGAACTACCCAAATACGGCTAGATGTAATATGGGGTGTTCTCACTGCAGTTGCAGCCCACATTTCAAATGTTGGATCCAGCAAACATCTGTGTATAAAGTTTCATTGTCAAATACCTAGACTTATCATGACTGAGCCGTAGGTCAAATAGACTTATCATGTCTGAGCCGTGTATGTCTTCGGGTGGTTAACAGATTCAGTACCAAACAAAAAACTAAGTTTGGATAAAACAAATATGTATGGCGGAAAATGGGAAGTAAAAGTGTGTCAGTTATGACTTAAAGGTTGTTAATATGGTAGCAGACATGTTGGATTATAACGCAATGACAATATTTCGCGATTATAATCCCATGGCAGATACTAGAAGTCTCTAAAGACGATTAATCAGTTAAGCCTCCTGCCTCGCACTCCAAAGCTCGTGGGTTCGTGTCCCGACTGCGTCATTCACTCCCAGAGTGTAACTTTCTCGGAGCTTCCTGGCGATTGTCTCTGGGGTTACAGAATGCGTGCTCTTCCGACGCATTCGACGGGCCATCCTGCGGGAAGAGACCGCGGCCATACGAGATATAACTCGCTGCAATGAAGTCTATCTTTTTGCCTGTAAACCCTTTCTGTTGTAGATTCTTGTATTTTTGAGAGAGAATACACGCGATGTATGTAAAGACCGCCACTTGGTATTTAAAATACAAAATGCTAGGTGTTCACCCTTTTAACAAAACAAATCAGAATTGATTGAACCAGTATAATTCTCTTCACTTTCACAATAAAATGTAATGTTAAACTTAGGATTAGCCTGTGTCTCTAAACATTTAGGTCATCGGCCATTTTGACAACGTCCCAGAAAATGACATTTTGATTATACCATTACCCGCTACCCCGTTTAGCCTCAAAGAGAAGTTATATTAAGATCCATCCTTTGATTCAAATTAAAAATCCTGTAACTGAGTCAGCCTCAAATAGCGGCGCACCACGGTTCCACTCACACAGGATATTAATTTGAAGATGCTTGTTGTCCAAAGCGGGTAATACACATGGGGGAAAGCACAGTTCTTGTAAATTGTGTTGTATGGTGTTTCTCTTATCAGTTTACGATTTTCATTAGTTTCTTGTTGGACTGGCTTATTGGGTGTTTTCATACACACACACACACACACACACACACACACACACACACACACACACACACACACATATATATGCGCGCGAACACACACATACTCACATAAGTCCCGTGGCCGAGCAGGACCATAACTAACGTTTTATAGGCCTAAATGCACAGGGGAATAGGTAGTCAGACTGTTCCTCCTATTGAGAAATTCGAAAACCAGCATTGAACACACGTCCTAACGCGTTCATGCCAATCGCCAGGGTAACACCCTAACACCTGAACCAAGGCGCTAGCGTAGACGTATAACTGTACTTATTATGTATTCACAGAAGCTGTCTTGTTACTAGTTGGGAGTTACTACTTTGGGAGTCTCTGTGGCGAAGTGGTCAAGCCGTTTGACTCGTGTTCCGAAGGCTGTGGGTTCGAATCCGGGCCGCGCCCTTCGGTTTACGAGTTAAATGTTTCGGAGACTCCTGTGGGTCGTCGCCAAAATCTACGGAGTTCGTGCTTTGTGCGACGCTTTCCGTTCTGCGGAAAGAGACCGAGCCATATGGGATAAAACCCGGTGCAATGAAGTCGACCCTGTCGACTTTTAAGCGACTTTTTTTTCTTGTTACTAGTTCTTCTGGGGCCATGTTACTTATAGTTACTTGACTCCTTGACTACGTCACGTGGTAAGGGTTCATTAACGCTTTACTTTCCTCTATTATCTGCCATGTTGTGATTTCAACCACAAAACGTTGTCTGCTGTTTTTATGTGAAGTGTCAGTAGGTAACCAATTTAGAAAAAGGGAATGTACCATGTCTATCATTTTACTTAAATACTGGCAAGCAATGTGTAAAAAGTCCCTGACATTTTAGCATGACAATACAAACTGGTAGATTAGCTAGGCTCTGGCAGACACTGTACCTTGTTAGGGTTTTACCCAAAGATTCCAAACTCTAGTCATCTGTAGTCGTGTACATTTGTTCTTCTTGTGAAGCTGTGTTTCTACAAGTTAATTCAATTTGACCCATACTTCAGTAAGGTATGTTTTGTAAACAATAACTTTAGTAAACTGTTGTAATTAAGAGTTATCATCAGCTGCTTGCTGCTGGTAGAGACAACAATTTGTTTATAAGTATCATCATCATCATGTGGCAGGTACTTTCACAGAAAGCAGATCTCATCACGTCCTGCCCAAGTGTCCCCATCGATTGCGAGTTTTCCTGCCACATGCACACTTATGCCAAGATGTATGTAATGCGACGAGTCACTTTTTGTGCTGGTCAACGCGCAAAAAAGAGGAGGTAGAAGAAGGGAAACAAGAGGAAGAGGGTGACGATAACAATGGGAAGCCTGAAGAAGCAAAATACTGTTCTGTAATACATATCCATTCTATTTCCATGCTGTCATTACCCCTACCACGTTCAGCCTCAGAAGAGAAGTTATATTAGGGTCCATTGCCTGGCTCAGATTAATAATTCTGTGGCCTATTCAGCCACAGTTCAGACATTAATGTGTGTGTGTGTTTTTAATAAGGGTTCCCCAGGGGCCAGAGCCGCCCCATGATGTTCCACGTCCCGGTGTGTCATTCGGGTGAACGCCTCTGTTGGTGGGACATACATTTGAAGTTGATTGTTGTCCAAAGGGGTTAATGTTGACTGTTCTTATCACAAGAGGGTGTTGTTGCCCGTATATACTGTAAGGGGAGGTAAACACAAATACAGTGATACAGCTTGGCGTCCATGCAACCGAAAGCCACATTAACACAGACGTGTTTTAGAAAATCAAAGAATATTTAAAGGAACAATTGCCTACGATCACAGTGAGGTTGAATGAAATGAAAGAGTCCTTTACTTCTTACTAAAACATAATGAGGATAAAGTATTCAGCCCACATTATCTGTAACTAAGGTAATAAGCCCACATAATCTGTAACTAAGGTAATAAGCCCACATAATCTATAACTAAAGTAATAAGCCCACATTGTCTGTAACTAAGGTAATAAGCCCACATTATCTGTTACTAAGGTAATAAGCCCACATTGTCTTTTTTTGCATATCTCTTACAGGACGTTGCAGTCAACACCAGCATTTTTCAGCTGCTGTTGATGTACTAGGCAAGATTACGCTCAGTACTTTGCTATTGCATTCTGAGTGACCGGCTCACATACCCCCGTAAGTTACCAGCTCGGCGCGAACCGCTGCCAATTCTCGCGCAATTGCGTTACTAACGAGAATAAACGGGATTACGGAGAAAGACGATGACACCTACGCCGGGGAGACCGACCGATATTATCTTAATTAAGGTAATAAACCCACATTTCTGTAACTAAGATAATAAGCCCACATTATCTGTAACTATGATAGAAAGCCCACATTGTGTGTAACTAAAGTAATAAGCGCACATTACCTGTAACTAAGGTACTAAGCCCACATTATTGGTAACCAAGGTAATAAGCCCACATTATTTGTAACTAAGGTTATAAGCCACAGATGGCCTCTCATGCCTGACTACTGAGTTGCTGACCCCACAACCTGTCTTGGAAAATTAAATGCTTCCATGGCTTTTGAAAACAGATGGCCACAACTATATTTTATTGCACTTTTGTTGCAGCTCTATAGTCCAAGGCAGTGATTCTCAACCTTTTTTGGCCCGTGCCCTCCTTCACCATATTTTCAGAACGTCCTCCCCCCCCCCCCTTTTTCGTATTTCCTACCTAAAATTTGGCCCGTGCCCCCCCCCCCCTTTTCACCATATTTTAAGAACGTCATTCCCCCCTTTCGTATTTCCTACCTAAACATCCCGCCCCCGCCCCTACACAGTATACGGAATAATGGAGGCTAAATTTAATAGCACTTTCTAAAACAAGTCTAGACGTCCACATAAAACGTGATTTGTGGGTCTATTTACTTTATAAATTGAATTTTAGAAGGGTGAGACGTACATAACCATACAGTATGAAGGGTAAAACAATATCAAGTATTCGGTTCTTGTATTAATGCGATCTTGAAATAATCTTAATTCCCCCCCCCCTCCCCGGAAACCCTAAAATTCCCCCTGGAGGTGGGAATTCCCCACCGGTTGAGAACCACTGGTCCAAGGGATAAACAAGGGTGTGATGATGATGAAATCCTGAAACTTATTCTAATACTAATAACATGTTAAAATGAATAAATTGTATAACTTTCAGCATCAAGGAAAGTAAATGTTCATTTCACAACAAGCAGCCAATGTAACGTGTGTCTTCAGAACATGACTCCTGTCTTCAGAACATGATGCCTGTCTTCAGGATAAGAATCCTGTCTTCGGAATATGATTCCTGTCTTCAGAACATAATGTTTGTCATAAGATAATAATGATCGTCTTCACAACATATCACCTACAGAATATGATGTCTGTTATAGGATAATATGAATGTCATTAGATAATAATGTCTTAGATTTAAAATGACACGTCTGTATTTATAATAAGATGTGTGTATTTATAATAGAATACTATGCTATATTTAGAATATGCGCTGATCTTTATATGATGTTTATATTTAGAATATAATACTTTTATTTAGAATAGGATACTTATATTTAGTATATGATACTCATATTTAGAATATCATACTAATATTTAGAATATCATACTTATATTTAGAACACGATGCTTATAGTTCGGCGCTCAGCAAACCCGGCATCCTTCTCTGTGACAACGGCTTTCAGGCGGGGGGGGGGGGGGGGGTGTGGTGTTGGTTAATTGGGATGATACCAGTCTTATCCTAATGCTAGTAAATGCAACCTACAGACTAAATGTCATGGCAGATGGGCTGTAAGCCTTGGTCGGCATCTGTCTAGGACAGTTTGAGCATTGCTTTGCTGATCCGGCAGTTTCTCTTGTTCCAGACACGTATTGGTGTTACCTTTCCTCTGGAGTAAACTAGGTAGGCCAAGAGAGGGATCATGCTGCATGAGCAACACATGGTCTCTACAATTCAGCCCAGGTTTTGTGCTATAGAAAGGTATAATTCTATCCCTGATCACCACCACGCGTTGTAGTTTTTATTCTTTTTTTTTTTTTTTTGAAGCACAATGTAACAAACTATCGTCTGTCAAGACGGAAAGGTGTCAGTAGTTGTTTATATTTAGAATACGTGCTTATATTTAGAATACGATGCTTATATTTATAATATGATGCCTGGCTTTGGAGTATGATGTCTGCATTTAGAATCTTGTAGATTTTGTAAATGAAAAGTTTAGCTCTGAATACTTTGAGAAAAATAACTTTTGATATATGTTTGAAATATATAAGTACAAAAGTCAACATCCTAAGTGCACCACATGCAGGTGGCCAACCCAAGAATCTTGCCGATATTACTAATGCCCTTAGAGAGATGTCGAGAGCGGAGGACTTTGACGGGAGTGAATCCACATCATTGTCTAGAATGAGAGACTTAGAGGTAAAAACTGACAAGGCCAAACACAAGAGGTATGTCATGAGAATGAGAGGCCTCTTCAACCAACACAGAACTGGCAATATTAGACGCTAAGGCATATGTTCGGGTGAGGATCTGAGCACCCACAGACACGTCCGAAGTGCAAGAATTATACCCCAAAAGATAACTAACTAAACTAACACCCTAAGTCTTCATAACGGAAAGACATCACTGAGAATTAACTCAGCAAATGTACGTACAAATACAACAATTTGACCAGTCATGGTTGAGAGGTCATATTTGAGAAGTCATGGTAGACGGGTAATGGTTGAGAGGTAATGTTGACCTCCTCAGGATCAGAAGGTACCAGGTTTGATATTAGGGCGGGGCTGGGCATTTCCCCATGAACTATTGATCGGTACCTAATGATACCACACGTATCCCTGATTTCCTGGGTTGTGAGATCCGATACCTAGCCTGATCGGATTCATTCATTCATTCAGTAGCATGTCCTTTGCAGAACCTCGCTCCCATAATAACCTTCCGGAAAACCTCTCGATCATAAGCAAGATGTCCAGCGTCTGATACACCCATCTGGAGATCATCCGTCACATCCTGCGCCCATCTTCTCTTTGCATATACCCTTCCATTATTGTTCTCTCCAAACTTTCGTAACGTTTCAAGTGACCAAAATATTTCAATTTTCTTTGTTTTATCGTCTTTAATAGCCAACCTTCTTCAATATTCAACTCTTGAAGTATGGATGCATTTGTTCTTTTCTTTACCCAAGATATTTTTAGAACTCGTCTATAACATTTATGTTCAAAGCGTTTATGCGCTGTTCAGCTTGTTTAGTAAGTGTCCATGTCTCACAGGCGTATGCTGCAATGGGAAAGATGCATGCTCTTAAAAATCTAATTTTTGTAGTTCTGTCTGTCCCACTCCATAATTTATTCAGCTGTTTTAGTCTTTGAAGAGCAATTGATAGTCGCCGTTTAATTTCTTTCATTGTATCACCGTTGTTGGTAATCAATGACCCAAGATATTCAAAATTTTCCACCTCCAATTTTTCCCCATTAAAGTATATTTCTTCCTCCATAGTAGTTTTATCTGTATGCATTATCTTTGTTTTTGCTATGTTAAGATACAAGTTGTGATTTTCACTATTCAATTGAGTTGAGACTATTAGATTTTCTATGCCATTCTGTGTTGTGGATAGTAATACTGTATCATCAGCATATCGAATCTCCGGTATGTCATGACCGCCGATATTTAGGGCATCATATAGCTCCCTGTTTATATCATCTCTTACATTTCTCTTTATATTTTCGGCGTACAGATTAAACAAATAGGGTGACAGCACGCAGCCCTGACGGACTCCTTGCTTGATGTCAAACCAATCTGATACCTCGCCATCTATTCTAACCGCTGCTTGCTGGTCTAGATAGAGCATTTTTATGAGTTGTACTACATGTGATGGAAAGCCCATATTCCTCATGATTTCCCAAAGTTTCTGATGCTGTACACAGTCAACTGCCTTTGAATAATCCACAAAACATGAGAATAGGTTTACATTAAATTCTCTGCACTTCTCTATTATTAAACGCATGTTGAATATGTGATCTCTTGTTCCTCTTCCTTGTCTAAATCCAGCTTGAACCACGTTAATCTCTTTTTCCATTTTCTTACGAAGTCTTCCCATTATGACTTTTAGTAGAATTTTACTTGCATGACTGATCACGGCAACAGTTCTATAGGCCTGATCGGATATGGTGGAAAAATAGGAGGTCCTCTGTGCAAGTTAAGCACGTTAAAAATCCCAAGGCAGCTGCCAACTGAGTTGGAAATTACAAAGAGTATGCAGCAAGACTACCACACTGGCAAGTGTTACAAACGAAAACGTATCCACGGGTACGTACCCACGGAAAACAGCAGAGGAGGACGAAATTGAAGATTTTTACAACACACTACAAGACACATTAAATAAGATTGGTCATAATGATATAACAATAATAATGGGAGATTTTAATGCAAAAGTAGGTGCAGGAAGAGCTGAAAATGAGAGACATGTTTTAGGAAAATTTGGATTAGGAAATAGAAATGGTGCAGGTGACAAATTAATTGAATTTTGCACAGAAAATGAGTTAACGATAGCCAACACGCTTTTTAAACAACATCCAAGAAGACTCTTCACATGGAAGTCTCCAGGTAGTATTACCAAACATCAGATAGATTATATTTTAATACAAAGAAGATGGAGATCAGGCATAACATCTGCAAAAACCCAACGTAGTGCAGGCTGTGATACAGATCATCAGTTATTAGAAGCAGATCTGAAATTAAAACTCAAAAAGCTTATCCGAGGACCAAGGACACTTCGTTTTGATCTCACAAAAATACCGGATGCATACAACGTAGAAGTTAGGAATCGTTTTGGGGTCTTGATGTCTGTACATGAAGAAATGACACCTGATGAACTGGCAGTACAAGCTAGAGATATCTTGATAACTGCAGCCAAAGATTTAATTCCGACCAAGAAAAAGCAACTTAAGCCATGGATTACATCAGACACATTAGAATTAATAAAACAACGAAGGGAACTGAAACAGAAAGGAGGTGAATCAGATAACAGCAGGATGAAGTATACATCTTTAACTCGAGAAATAAGAAAGAACACAAGAAAGGACAAAAATCAATATATACAAGATTGCTGTACCAGAATAGAGCAATATCATAAGACTGGAAGAGATTATGAAATGTTCAAAGAAATGAAGTTATTGACAAGATATGTTCAACCTCAATTGAATGTTATCTGTGACAAGATGGGAAATACCTTAACAGAATCTAGACAAATTCTAGAAAGATGGCGGGAGTACTGCAGTGGAATGTATGATATGAGTGACAGTGAGGATATGAATGAGATACATGAACCAATGGCAGCAGAGACAGAACCTGAACCCTCATTAGATGAAATTGCTTGGGCTATAAAGAACCTGAAGAATGGTAAATCACCTGGATGTGATGAGATACCAGCTGAACTAATTAAAGCGACAGGAGAAGAAAGCATACACATATATCATGCATTATGTACAAAGATTTGAAAATATGGTATATGGCCAAAAGATTGGAAGAGAACTATCTTCATGCCAATACCAAAAAAGGGCAACCTGAAATTATGCACCAACTATAGAACTGTTGCCCTGATCAGTCATGCAAGTAAAATTCTACTAAAAGTCATAATGGGAAGACTTCGTAAGAAAATGGAAGAAGAGATTAACGTAGTTCAAGCTGGATTTAGACAAGGAAGAGGAACAAGAGATCACATATTCAACATGCGTTTAATAATAGAGAAGTGCAGAGAATTTAATGTAAACCTATTTTCATGTTTTGTGGATTATTCAAAAGCATTTGACTGTGTACAACATCAGAAACTTTGGGAAATCATGAGGAATATGGGCTGTCCATCACGTGTAGTACAACTCATAAAAATGCTCTATCTAGACCAACAAGCAGCAGTTAGAATAGATGGGGAGATTTTTGGTTTGACATCAAGCAAGGAGTCCGTCAGGGCTGCGTGCTGTCACCCTATTTGTTTAACCTGTACGGAGAAAATATAATGAGAAATGTAAGACATGATATAAACAGGGAGCTATATGATGCCCTAAATATCGGCGGTCATGACATACCGGAGATTCGATATGCTGATGATACAGTATTACTATCCACAATACAGAATGGCATAGAAAACCTAATAGCTTCAACCCAATTGAATAGTGAAAATCACAACTTATATCTTAACATAGCAAAAACAAAGATAATGCATACAGATAAAACTATTATGGAGAAAGAAATATACATTAATGGGGGAAAATTGGCGGTAGTGGAAAATTTTGAATATCTTGGTTCATTGATTACCAACAACGGTGACACAATGAAAGAAATTAAACGGCGACTATCAATTGCTCTTCAAAGACTAAAACAGCTGAATAAATTATGGAGTGGGACAGATAGAACTACAAAAATTAGATTTTTAAGAGCATGCATCTTTCCCATTGCAACATACGCCTGTGAGACATCAACACTTACTAAACAAGCTGAACAGCGCATAAACGCCTTTGAATATAAATGTTATAGACGAGTTCTAAGAATATCTTGGGTAAAGAAAAGAACAAATGCATCCATACTTCAAGAGTTGAATATTGAAGAAGGTTGGCTATTAAAGACGATAAACAACGAAAATTGAAATATTTTGGTCACTTGAAACGTCACGAAAGTTTGGAGAGAACAATAATGGAGGGGTATATGCCTGGGAAGAGAGGAAGAGGAAGGCCAAAGAGAAGATGGGTGCAGGATGTGGCGGATGATCTCCAGATGGGTGTATCGGACGCGGGACATCTTGCTTGTGATCGAGAAGTTTTCCGGAAGGTTGTTATGGGAGCGAGGTTCTGCAAAAGGACATGCTACTGAATGAATGATTCTACCGACAGGCGCTTGATTGATATCAGGTTAGCCGTAGCCGGAAAAGGTGATGTAATATCCGGGCACTACACTGCTTTCATTTTTTATGCGCCAATCCAAAACGAGAAACTGAACTTTGCTAGTCACTATAACGACGAACATCCACTCACTAAATAACTATTTTTTTTTCGCTTATTCTGATCGAAGCAAGAGCGCTCTCGGGTAGCCTATCATTCGGCAAGGCTGCTAATTGAGGAATTTGATTTGATTTTATATCGTGGCCCTTAAAAAATATTTTTGTCTAAAATTCTCTCTCGGGCCGAATATATTTGTACAACGGTTGAGACCTCTCGGGCCTGATATGATTGTACGCCGGGCCTGGTGTGGTCCGCGGGCCTTGAGTTTGACACATGTGATTTAAAGCATCCTCTGCTCTAACCCGGTTTCTGCCTTCGCCCTCAATGCACTAAGTCCTTTACCAGCCTTCACCACCAACGCCTCCACATGGTCCTTAAAAGATATGCACCTGTCAAAGGTATTTCCCATGTATTTCAATTTACTCTCTCTACTGAGAGGACGTCCATTCAATGTAATACATGAACTTCACAATTCGGTTATCCAGGGAATACCACGCAACCGATGCCTTGTCTGAGTGTATAACGGCCCCTGCGTCCCCGCACCTCTCAGCCACGTTGTTTACTGCCGTCTGTAAGTCTGCATCCAAACTTCCCCTGCCTCTTCCCTCTCTGTACACCAGCACATCATCTGCAAATGTCTAGATTCTACCAATTCCTGATGTCTCAATAGCGGGCACTTTGCTGGTGTAGATATTAAAGAGCACTGGGGACATGGCAGATACCTGTGGCAGCCCAGGTGTAATAATACAGGGGTGAGAAGTCCATGAACCCATGCGCAGTGCAATTTTACGCTCATAAAGGACTGCGGCAATCCATTTGACAATCCAAGGGCAGACCTCCATGTCCAACAGAGTGTATATCAACCGATCATAACTGACCCTGTTGTAAGCATCCTCTAGGTCTAGTGCCACCGCCACTGTTTCTTGTTTATCCCAGAAGCCCTCACAGACATCAAATGCAAATGTTGCCGCATTGGCCCAGGTGTCCTTCCCAAGCCGGTTAACTCCCAAGAGCTTTGGGAAACAGCGACTTTCCAAGTGGATGCTTCTAGTAAGGGAGGTAACCGTCTTATTTATAAATACTCTGCTCTGCTAAAGGAGACGACTGCATTGTAACAGTAACTGCCAATAAGGAAGTATAATAATCGTTCACAGTACAACTCAAGTAACTGGATAAGGAAATATTGAAGTCTGGAACTAAGGTGCAAGAAACGGTGCAAGTCTGTCTGCAAGGTACTGGATAGGTGAAAGCAGTTTTTCATCAATAGCTTTGCAGAAGACATGTTTGATACAAGATGTAAGATTGAGAACTTTCTATCCACTTTATCTTGAAAGGGACGTAGTCAGCGCTTCGGCGCTGCTATAACCCTAATTGTTCTCAATAAATTGTGAGTGTGCGGATGTCCAAGAAAGAAGACGTTTCAGAAAATCTTCCTATGGTCAACACAGGATAGCACGGGTGATCAGAACTGTGCACAGCCTCCAGTCTCTTGTACTGCCAAACATTTCTAATACTACTAATACTGATGTCCCCAGCCTCCTGTCTCTTGTACTGCCAAACATTTTCTAATACAGATGTCCACATCCTCCTGTCTCTTGTACTGCCACACATTTCTAATACTGATGTTCCTCAACGCCATTATATCAGACTGTCTAGCATCTTTTCCTTTAGTTTAACCCCTCATCCCTCCCGCCTGTCTTTGCCGTGTCATGACGTACTCCAGTTCTCGCTAGTCTATGAACTACCCAAACAATGTGAAATTGATCCAGTTCTATTTCTGAGTTAATGTCTTTCTAGATATCTTCATTACTTTATTTGTGTTATTCATCCATTGTGCTTTCATCGTTATTCCTTACAAGCACATCTCCGTTGCTTCCACATTATTCCTCACTTGTGCTCAAACTGTCCATGACTGGCTTCCGTACATCAGAATTGGTTCTTGAAAAGATGGCAAAGGATATCTCGACTTAATGTGAGATCGTTAAGGGCAATGCTTCATTGATGAATGTCCATAATTAGAAATTGATTTTGACGTCAAATTTACCCTTGTCTTCTTCTTTTTCCTTCTTCTTCTCATCATTATTCTTGTACCTGTCTTACACAGAACGAAGGATGTGACAGTTCTTCAAGAAACAAGTGAAAAAGTTCAACTGATTAGAGAAAGCATATGTAAACAGTCAAGGTTGTTTTCACACGTTATGAGGAGAAATAAACTAGACTTTAGTTTGACACATGTGGTCTAAAGGAAACAAACCTGACACGGCTCCTTCCAGAAGCTGGACACACTCACTTCTGAAGAGGAAAAAAGAAACATTGTGACCAAAGACTTTAATCAGAAACAGAAGAAACATTGTGACCAAAGACTTTAATCAGAAACAGACGACCAAAGACTTTAATCAGAAACAGAAAAAACATTGTGACCAAAGACTTTAATCAGAAACAGAAGAAACATTGTAACCACAGACTTTAATCAGAAACAAAAGAAACATTGTAACCACAGACTTTAATCAGAAACAGAAGAAACATTGTGGCCAAAGACTTTAATCAGAAACAGAAGAAACATTGTGACCAAAGACTTTAATCAGAAACAGAAAAAATATTGTGACCAAAGACTTTAATCAGAAACAGACGACCAAAGACTTTAATCAGAAACAGAAAAAACATTGTGACCAAAGACTTTAATCAGAAACAGAAGAAACATTGTAACCACAGACTTTAATCAGAAACAGACGACCAAAGACTTTAATCAGAAACAGAAAAAACATTGTGACCAAAGACTTTAATCAGAAACAGAAGAAACATTGTAACCACAGACTTTAATCAGAAACAAAAGAAACATTGTAACCACAGACTTTAATCAGAAACAGAAGAAACATTGTGACCAAAGACTTTAATCAGAAACAGAAAAAATATTGTGACCAAAGACTTTAATCAGAAACAGAAGAAACATTGTGACCAAAGACTTTAATCAGAAACAAACATAAAATTGGAAACATAATTATAAGACTTTAAAAATGTATCTCTCTGTTCAAAAGATTAAATTATGTATTCGTCTCACATAAACTTGTTTTCAATCCCAGTTCGAAAGCAATCATTTCTGTCTATCAATGTTGTCTGTAACAAAAGTTGTTATTGTAGAATATATGTTTGTTTATGTTGCATATCCCTTACAGGACGTTGCAGTCAACACCAGCATTTTTCAGCTGCTGTTGATGTACTAGGCAAGTTTTACGTTCAGTAATTTGCCATTGGTTTCTGAACAACCGGCTCACATACCCCCGTAAGTTACCAGCATGGCGCGATCCACAGCCGAATCTCGCGCAGCTGTTTTCCCCACTTGAATATATGGGGTTACGAACAGGGTCGTTAACCCCTTGGCCAGGGAGACCGGAGGGGACTTCACATGAAAACCTTAAATGTTTTTTTGTTGTTGGGGGGAGGGAATGAATATATTCTGAAAAAGTGTATCATTTTTCGATGTAGTCACCACTGCTTTCAATGCAAGTTCTTCAGTGCCTTTAAAGTGCTTGGATTTCTGTAGAAAAATAAATTTATAGGTTGCGTATGTAACAACTCATGCACCACCTGCTGTACCTCTTCATCTGACCGATATTTTTGAAATTTTCTACTCCACTCATACACTTGCTGGACTGACATGCATGAAACACCATACCCGACCTTCATTCGCTGATGAATTTCTAGATTTCACCCCTTCACGGTACAAAATACCAATAACAGAATGCTGCTCCTCTTTGGTGCATGTCAAAAGTGGGACAGCCATCTTTAAACTGTCCTTATGACATCAGTCAGTGTGTTCATCTGCACTGTGATGTCCCATGTTGAATGCTCTTGACATAATTAACAGCAGTGACAGGTTACTCGACAATGAAATGGTTATTATAATTTCTATGACACTTTTAAAGTTCTGATTTGAAGCCCCCTCGTACTTACTCACCTTGTTTCCTCTTCTACTCCTAAGTGTAGTGGACATTCATTATTCCCTTCCATGCCGTGATACAAGACTGTCCAGGATTTTCTCTTACTCTTTTTTCACAAATCTTTCCAGTTGTCACAAAATGTTCCAGTTGTTATCTTCTCATGTGGCCAAAAATTTAAAACTCCCTTTCTGGTGTTTGTGATAAATTGTGTTTGTGACTTAGCCTCCCTCAAAATGTCCACAATACTCGTTTTGGACTGTCCAAGGCATTTCAGCATTCTTCGATAACATCACATCTCCAAACCCTCTAGGGATTTTTTCACTTGTTTATTAATTGTCTAGGATTCACTGCCATGTATAACTGGTTCTATGTAGCAGTCTTTTTCTAAACTCCAATGACAAGGACTTATTGCATCAAATGTGCATTTGATATAAAGCAGTGTTTTGCCTGTCCTATTCTGTTCTTTATCTCTGTAATGCATCTCCCATCTGATGTTATTCATGTGCCTAGATATTTGAATTTCTGCACTTGCCTCAAAATAACCAATTTGGCTGCCTTATTTGAGTCTTTTTAGCATATTTTGAAATCATAACAAATATCCAGTCCTCTAGAGTATGTTACTGGAGAAATGCCATCATGGTTTCAGCTCAGGGTGAGAGTTCTCCAAACTACATCTCCATGGAGTAGAGGACGGTGTTGCAAAGGCAGTTTGGGGGATCAAGTATCCACCAGCATACACAGCACAATTTTACACCAGAGCAGAGCAGGACATCTGGCATTTTCTGGACTCAGGTTTTGCCAAGTAACATCAAGTTACAATTCACTCACATTATCATTATGTGTCTTGCCACCTGGCCTAGGCGTTCATTTATCTCCACAGATCTCGGTCTAAAGTATATTGGATAAATTCTCCTGATGACATTCTTCCATGCCACCGTCTCAACAAATCCAGCATCATTTTTCTGTCTGCCTTTTTTCCCATTGATCTTTCCAGTAACCATGACTCCTACATAAATCTGTCATTTTCTGGACTCAGTCAACAGGCCACTTCACATTAAACCTGACTCCCACATACATCTGTCATTTTCTGGACTCTGTCAACAGGTAACTTCAAGCTATACCTGACTCCCACACACATCTATCATTTTCTGGACTTAGTCAACAAGCAACTTCAAGTTAAACCCGACTCTCAAATACATCTGTCATTTTCTGGATTCAATCAACAGGCAACTCTCACATACATCTATCATTTTCTGAACTCTATCAACAGGCAACTTCAAGTTAAACCTGACTCCCACATACATCTGTCATTTTCTGGACTTAGTCAACAAGCAACTTCAAGTTAAACCTGACTCTCACATCTGTCATTTTCTGGACTTAGTCAACAAGCAACTTCAAGTTAAACCTGACTCTCACTTACATCTGTCATTTTCTGGACTTAGTCAACAAGCAACTTCAAGTTATACCTGACTCTCACATACATCTGTCATTTTCTGGACTCTTGTCAACAGGCAACATCATGTTAAACCTGACTCTCACATACATCTGTCATTTTCTGGACTCAATCAACAGGCAACTCTCACATACATCTATCAATTTCTGGATTTAGTCAACAGGCAACTTCAAGTTAAACCTGACTCTCACATACATCTGTCATTTTCTGGACTCATTCAATGGGCAACTTCAAGTTATACCTGACTCTCACATACATCTGTCATTTTCTGGACTCAATCAACAGGAAACTCTCACATACATCTATCAATTTCTGGACTTAGTCAACAGGCAACTTCAAGTTCAACCTGACTTTCACATACATCTGCCATTTGTTGTACTCAGTTGACAGGCAACTTCAAGTTCAACATGACTTTCACATACATCTATCATTTTTTGGACTCATTAACAGGCAACTTCAAGTTAAACCTGACTCTCACATACATCTGTCATTTTCTGGACTCAGTCAACAGGCAACTTCATGTTAAACCTGACTCTCACATACATCTGTCATTTTCTGGACTCTTGTCAACAGGCAACACCATGTTAAACCTGACTCTCACATACATCTGTCAATCAACAGGCAACTCTCACATACATCTATCAATTTCTGGACTTAGTCAACAGGCAACTTCAAGTTCAACCTGACTTTCACATACATCTGCCATTTGTTGTACTCAGTTGACAGGCAACTTCAAGTTCAACATGACTTTCACATACATCTATCATTTTTTGGACTCATTAACAGGCAACTTCAAGTTAAACCTGACTCTCACATACATCTGTCATTTAAACTGCAAATGCAGTTTTTGGGGGCTGAAGCAACCACCTGAATAATTGCACAGCCCTGAACTTCAGCAGAGCAGGACACTCATTTGTTCAAAAAGCTGGAAATGATTGTCAAAAATGAAGGTCATAAACCTCTCATGTGAATGTGGAAACCAAGGGGAAACCATCATATTAGTTTCTCAAGAATAAAGTTGATGAGCAGGCCACAAATTTAGAGAAGTGATATGTTCATAAAATTTATACCGGTCAATGGAATGAATAGCCTGACTGACTGATTTATACTGGGATATATATATATTCCCATTTTTGATAAGAAAATCATCCTGGTTCTTATTAAATAGCCAGAATTGTATTAAATGTTGTATCAAATATTAACTGTTTAACGCCAGAACTGCACTTAGCTGTAGTATCAAATATTAACTGTTAAATAGTCAGCAATGGTAATATCAAAGAAAATGATGACACCAAAATGTGACATAGAAATAGAAGGGACAATCCTTAACCAAGGGGATAATTTTAGATACCTAGAGGCATTTATAACATCAGATGGAAGATGTACAAAAGAGATTAAGAGCAGAATAGGGCAGGCAAAAGCTGCATTTCAGAAAATTAAGAGTATCTTATGCAATAAGTCATTATCACTGAATGTAGGAAAGAGAGTGCTGAAATCTATATAGAACCAGTTTTGCTGTATGGCAGTGAATCTTGGAATGTAAATGAACAAATTAAGAAGAAATTAGAAGCAACAGAGATGGGGTTCCTGAGACGAGTGTTGCAAATTCCTTGGACTGCCTGTAACTAACAATGAATGCCTGAAACAGGCTAACGACATTAGAACATTATATGCAACAATAAGAAAGAGACAAACAGCTTTCTTTGGTAATGTGATGAGAAAAGAGGCATTAGAGAACATCATGACAACTGGAAAGATCGAGGGGAAGAGAGGCGAAGGCCGACCAAGAGAAATAATGCTGGATGAATTGAGACTGTGCTTGGAGGAATACCAACAGCAGAGTTGATCCAAAACACCAAAGACAGAGATCTGTGGAGAGTCATGAACGCCTACACTAGCTAGCTTGGCACTTGATGATGATGATAAAATAGAATTCGACTTAACTGTTAAATAGCCAGAATTCTTAGCTGTAGTATGAAATAATAACTGTTAAATAGCCAGAATTCTACTTAGCTATAGTATGAAACAATAACTGTTAAATAGCCAGAATTCTACTTAGCTGTAGTATGAAATAATAACTTAAATAGTCAGAATTCTACTTAGCTATAGTATGAAATAATAACTTAAATAGCCAGAATTCTACTTAGCTGTAGTATGAAATAATAACTTAAATAGTCAGAATTCTACTTAGCTGTAGTATGAAATAATAACTTAAAAAGCCAGAATTCTACTTAGCTGTAGTATGAAATAATAACTTAAATAGCCAGAATTCTACTTAGCTATAGTATGAAACAATAACTGTTAAATAGCCAGAATTCTACTTAGCTGTAGCATGAAATAATAACTTAAATAGCCAGAATTCTACTTAGCTGTAGTATGAAATAATAACTGTTAAATAGCCAGAATTCTACTTAGCTGTAGTATGAAACAATAACTGTCACATAGCCAGAATTCTACTTAGCTGTAGTATGAAACAATAACTGTTAAAAAGCCAGAATTCTACTTAGCTGTAGTATGAAATAATAACTGTTAAATAGCCAGAATTCTACTTAGCTGTAGTATGAAATAATAACTGTTAAATAGCCAGAATTCTACTTAGCTGTAGTATGAAATAATAACTTAAATAGCCAGAATTCTACTTAGCTGTAGTATGAAATAATAACTTAATAGCCAGAATTCTACTTAGCTGTAGTATGAAATAATAACTGTTAAATAGCCAGAATTCTACTTAGCTGTAGTATGAAACAATAACTGTTAAATAGCCAGAATTCTACTTAGCTGTAGTATGAAACAATAACTGTTAAATAGCCAGAATTCTACTTAGCTGTAGTATCAAACATTAACTGTTAAATAGCCAGAATTCTACTTAGCTGTAGCATGAAATAATAACTTAAATAGCCAGAATTCTACTTAGCTGTAGTATGAAATAATAACTGTTAAATAGCCAGAATTTTACTTAGCTGTAGTATGAAACAATAACTGTTAAATAGCCAGAATTCTACTTAGCTGTAGTATCAAACATTAACTGTTAAATAGCCAGAATTCTACTTAGCTGTAGCATGAAATAATAACTTAAATAGCCAGAATTCTACTTAGCTATAGTATAAAACATTAACTGTTAAATAGCCAGAATTCTACTTAGCTATAGTATCAAACATTAACTGTTAAATAGCCAGAATTCTACTTAGCTATAGTATCAAACATTAACTGTTAAATAGCCAGATTTCTACTTAGCTATAGTATCAAACATTAACTGTTAAATAGCCAGAATTTTACTTAGCTGTAGTATAAAATAATAACTGTTAAATAGCCAGAATTCTACTTAGCTGTAGTATCAAACATTAACTGTTAAATAGCCAGAATTCTACTTAGCTATAGTATCAAACATTAACTGTTAAATAGCCAGATTTCTACTTAGCTATAGTATCAAACATTAACTGTTAAATAGCCAGAATTTTACTTAGCTGTAGTATAAAATAATAACTGTTAAATAGCCAGAATTCTACTTAGCTGTAGTATGACACAATAACTGTTAAATAGCCAGAATTCTACTTAGCTGTAGTATGAAATAATAACTGTTAAATAGCCAGAATTCTACGTAGCTATAGTATCAAGCATTAACTGTTAAATAGCCAGAATTCTACTTAGCTGTAGTATGAAATAATAACTGTTAAATAGCCAGAATTCTACTTAGCTATAGTATCAAGCATTAACTGTTAAATAGCCAGAATTCTACTTAGCTGTAGCATGAAATAATAACTTAAATAGCCAGAATTCTACTTAGCTGTAGTATGAAACAATAACTGTTAAATAGCCAGAATTCTACTTAGCTGTAGTATCAAACATTAACTGTTAAATAGCCAGAATTCTACTTAGCTGTAGCATGAAATAATAACTGTTAAATAGCCAGAATTCTACTTAGCTGTAGTATAAAATAATAACTGTTAAATAGCCAGAATTCTACTTAGCTATAGTATGAAACAATAACTGTTAAATAGCCAGAATTCTACTTAGCTGTAGTATGAAATAATAACTGTTAAATAGCCAGAATTCTACTTAGCTATAGTATCAAGCATTAACTGTTAAATAGCCAGAATTCTACTTAGCTATAGTATCAAACATTAACTGTTAAATAGCCAGAATTCTACTTAGCTGTAGTATCAAACATTAACTATTAAATAGCCAGAATTCTACTTAGCTGTAGTATGAAACAATAACTGTTAAATAGCCAGAATTCTACTTAGCTGTAGTATGAAACAATAACTGTTAAACAGCCAGAATTCTACTTATCTGTAGTATGAAACAATAACTGTTAAATAGCCAGAATTCTACTTAGCTGTAGTATGAAACAATAACTGTTAAATAGCCAGAATTCTACTTAGCTGTAGTATGAAACAATAACTGTTAAATAGCCAGAATTCTACTTAGCTGTAGTATGAAACAATAACTGTTAAATAGCCAGAATTCTACTTAGCTGTAGTATGAAACAATAACTGTTAAATAGCCAGAATTCTACTTGGCTGTAGTATGAAATAATAACTGTTAAATAGCCAGAATTCTACTTAGCTATAGTATCAAACATTAACTATTAAATAGCCAGAATTCTACTTAGCTATAGTATCAAACATTAACTGGTAGAATTATGAGTTTTAACGCTGTGATGAAAAATCTGAACAGGAATATTTACAAATCTTAAAGCGGTAGATTTGAGTGACAAATGTGACTACAATTCTAAATGATAGAATTGAGTCTTACAGTCGTAGCAGCAAATCTACACAAAATCATACAGCTGTAGAAGTAACAAGCAAATGTGGGTAGGTTTATGAACCTGATAGATGTAGTAACACATCTAAATAGGCATATTTGAATGATAAATGTAATTACAAATCTAAATTATAGATTTGAGTCTTCAAGCAGTAATAACAAATCTAACAGATAGATTTGAGTGATAAATGTGATTACAAATCTAAATGATAGATTTGAGTCTTACAGCTGTAGTAACAAATCTAAACATCCATCCATCCATCATGTGCCATGCCGGTAAACGTGGGCGGTCATGTTCTGCCATCTCACTCGATCACCAGAGTCGTGGATCAGCTCCGTGTTTCTGTCTCGACCATGCCACAAGGCCAAGGCATCCAGGTACTTGTTTCTAGGTCTTCCCCTTGGTCTGTTCCCCTCGATTTTACCAGTTGTCACCAAGTTCTCCAAATCATTTCTTCTCATAACATGCCCAAAAAATTGTGACTGTCTACGTCTAATGTCTCTAATCAGTTTACGATCTTCATTTGTTTCTTGAAGGACTTGTTCGTAGGTCTTTCTGGCTGTCCATGGTATTCTTTGCATTTTCCTCAGAAACCACATTTCTACAGCCATCAGATTTTTTTCAGCCTGACTGCTCATTGTCCAAGCATCACATCCATATAAAAGTACAGGTTCTATGTAGCATCTCAACACTCTTTTTCTCATTTCAATTGACATCTTTTTATTGGCCAGTATGTTTTTCATCTTGCCATGACGATTCTTGTTCTAATCTCTTCAAGGCATCTCCCATCAGATGTTATTACTGTTCCGAGATAATTGTAACTATTCACTTGTTGAAGAATATTCCCATTTACTTGTATATATTACATTGTGGTATTTTGTTCTTCCTAGTGATGACCATAATCTGTGTCTTTTTACAATTTAATTCTAACCCTAGTTGTTTACTGTGTGTAACAACCACATCTACTAAATTTTGCAGGTCCTGTTCATAGATTTAGGTAAAAGTGGGGCAGTGTGGTTAAAAACTTCACCAAGGAGCAAGCACGACAGGAGACTTCTGAACATCAGCCTTGCTGAATGTTTTGACCCTTTTACTTTCGTTATACACTCGGGGGCGGCGGGCCTGTCTGGGCCATGACTCTCAAACCATTTTCTCCTGTCGTGTGTATTATAGTAGTAACAAGTATATGTGGGTAGATTTATGAGCCTAATAGCTGAAACATTAAATCTATTAATGCCAGAAATACAGAACAGCAAGTTGTAGTCTTTCTACCCCAAGTCAAGCAACAATGATAAAGGATGACTGAAATATAACACTGACACCATTTCATTATAGTCGATGCTGGTTTTATTCAGGGTACTGTTGTCAAACAGGTCAGTAGCAGTCATGGCCATTTCATGTTAACGTCAACAGTAATATGACAAATAATGGAAGCAAGGCATGGATGAGAAGTTGCCGAGTTCAAATCCCAGCCTAAGACTAGGTATTTTTGCCAGAGCCATTGGTTTACAATGTTATCACACATCACTTTCATTTCATGGGTTGTGAGATCAGGTGCAGCTTTTCAGATAAAGACAAAACACAGGAGGTCCTGCGTGCACGTTGTGTTATATGTCATCTTATGACATTTGTAGATTGCAAACCATAAGTATCCTTACCTGGTAAAAGTGTTAGGAAAGATCACCTACTCATGGATAGATAGAAGTCCCAGTAACATAGTGGCTGGATCTCACCTGCCAGCCTGATGGTTTGTGTTCAATTCCACATAAGGCAGATCTGTTTGATTAATTGACCTGGACTCCCAGGCCAGTGAGACCACATCACCCACTGGGAGCCGATTAGTCAATATAAATATGGGTCTAGCACCATATGCCTCGAGGAATGTAACAGGGTCCAGCTTGCACTAGAGGTCGACAGAGCCTGTGACCTGGGATGGATTCGTCTAAGGGAAGTAAGTGTATTCCACAAACATACGATGAGGTCACACACACACACTCACACTGACCTATAAGTGCCTAACTGTGTGATCCAATCACTTCAAAAGGAAGAACGCAGATTTGAGACTTCTGTCAAGATTTCAGTTGCATAATGAATTCCTTTCAGAAGACTAACTACAAATGCTAGCAACAAATTAGCTGTACACGACAAGCATTATAGCCATCCATCAATGAAACGCAGTAGGGCAAACATTCAATTTTTCAGTTTAAAAAAAACCTCATCCACATTCTCTGACATAGCCAGTTGTATGAGTCTGATAGCTACAACGAATGTCACCTTCTAGTGTCCTTGAGTCACAAACAATCTGTTGGTATCCTTGAACACATACAATGATTTCCCATCCTGTATAGCTGCACAGGGATTTTGTTTAAACACTAGACCTAGGTCAAGCTATCCTAAAACTGGTACCAGGAACTTTACTAGGTAGTAAAGGCGGCCAGATTTTTTAAGGACCTCCTGTTTAGTTTAGTTTAGTCGATGGATCAACATCACGGCACATGGGAGCAACCCATAAGTGCTCCGTTCTCCTCCTAACCCAAACCTGAGTCTGGAGAAACTCAACTCAGTGCACGAACTCTGTAGTACCGGCGAGGCTCCTGAAATACTTTGGGTAGATTTTTAACTCAAAATTTTGCCCAGGCAGCGCCGTTAGGCTACTCTTTTTCAATTTCCAACTGCCAAGGGATTTTTTACGTGCACAACAATACACACGGGCGTCCGATCTCACTACCCAGAGACCAGGGGAAATTTTATTACTGGAAGTCCAGGTGGATTTTTTAAATAAATCCCGGTCTTCACCAGGGCCTAACCCGGGACCTCCAGCACTCGAGGCGGACACCATACCTCGAGACCACGCAGCCCCCCAGGAGGACCTGTTTTTTGCCCATATCCGAGAGGGCTAGGTGACCTCACTGTCTAAGAGATGACGGAGATGTGTGATGTCAGATACCAATGGCAACTGGGAAAATGTCCACCCCTGTGCTGGGTTCAAACACTGCTGTGAACAGCCAACCTCTCAGCCATGGCTTTCCCCATATTTTCACCTCATTACACACCACAACAGGCCACATCTTAAACATCCTGCAAGATTTGAATGTGGCAGAAACACTGTATCATGCCCAGGATGCTAAAATTTAAGGGGGCTTCAAATTAAAACCTTAAATTTGTTACGTTATTGTGTGTGTGAATATATTCTGAAAAAATTACAGAACAAATTTATCATTTTTCAATGTAGTCACCATTGAGTTCAATGCAAGTCCTCCTGCACTGATAAAGTGCTTGGATTCCTGTAGAAGATAAGTATCTGGGTCACTACTCTGTGTGCCTGACCCGGTCGTGAACACTTGTCTCAGAAGTCATGCTGTTTTGAAATTTCCTACTCCACTCATACACATACTGGACCTTCATTTGCAGATGAATTTCTCTAGGTTTTACCCCTTCACTGATCACAAATCGGATAACAGAACACTGCTCCTCCACGGTGCATGTCAAAAGTGGTGCGGCCATCTTTAACAGTCCTTATGAAGTCACTGCTTTCCTCTGCACAGTGATGTCACATGCTCAACACTCCTGACATCCTTAACAACAATATTGACAGGTTACAAGACAATAGCATGGTTATTGTATTTTCTGTTACACCTTTAAGGTTTTCAGTTGAAGCCCCCTCAAATAAACAACATAATACCCACATATATCAGTCACACCTTTAAGGTTTTTATTTGAAGCCACTTCGTACCTTGGAAAAAACAAATCATGTCTAGGAGGCAAATACTTTGGAAAAAACAGTATCATGTCTTTTTTTTTCCACATACCTTTACAAGACATCGCTGTCAACACTAGTATTTTACCGCTGTCATTGATTTCTTGGCAAGATTACGCTCAGTAGTTTGCCATTGCTTTCTGAGCGGCTGGCTCACTTATCCTGTAAGTTACCAACGCGGCCAGGGAGACTGGCAGTATCATGTGTCGTAGACTAAAATACTTTGGAAAAAACAAATCATGTCTAGGAGACTAAAAAATCCTTTGGCCATATCAAACAAATGTTAGTGATTTAGAGAGAATAGTAAAGGAAGACATGGTTACTGGAAAGAGAGGCAGGGGCCAATCAACACAATGGTGGACACAAGACATTAAAACCACCACAGGCATTCAAATGCATGAAACAGTGAACATAACGAAGGATCAAGTCTTTCCTGTCATGATTGATTGATTGATTGATTGATGAACCGACATCACAGCATTCGGAACATTCCCGTACGCGCTCCGTTCCCATCCTCAGCAGCCAGCGAAGAGTTCCAACACTGTTATGAGAGTGAGGTTGTACAAAGGATCTGTACCTAACTATGAATCGGCAACTGACCTGGCCAATGTTCACAAAGTAGAAAAGTTATACTATTGATAGTATGAACATCTCGTCCACAGAAGACATGGGGAAGCTACCACATTAAATTGACAAGTATAAGTTTATGGACAGTCACAATGTTAGATTTGTGACACAATGATATGTTTAAACAGTTCATACAAGCTTCAAGACAGAATCACCTGTCTTGACAACCAAGTCACCTGTCATGCTTCTTCAACCTTTACTCTTCAACTTTCTTCAATCTTTACTCTTCAACTTTCTTCAATCTCTACCATTCAACTTTCTTCAACCTTTACTCTTCAACCTTTACTCTTCAACTTTCTTCAACCTTTACTCTTCAATCTTTACCATTCAACTTTCTTCAACCTTTACTCTTCAACTTTCTTCAATCTCTACCATTCAACTTTCTTCAACCTTTACTCTTCAACTTTCTTCAACCTTTACTCTTCAACTTTCTTCAATCTTTACTCTTCAACTTTCTTCAATCTTTACTATTCCATTTTCTTCAACCTTTACTCTTCAATCTCTACCATTCAACTTTCTTCAACCTTTACTGTTCAATCTCTACAATTCAACTTTCTTCAATCTTTACTATTCCATTTTCTTCAACCTTTACTCTTCAATCTCTACCATTCAACTCTTTTCAACCTTTGCTCTTCAATCTCTACCATTCAACTTTCTTCAATCTTTACTATTCCATTTTCTTCAACCTTTACTCAACCCACATATGACGCTCGAAACACAGCTGAAGGCAATTTGGGAACAGAATGCTTTGCACTGGTATTTCATGGTATGAGTGCCGGTTGTTCAGAAAGCAATGGCAAACTATTGAACGTAAACTTGCCAAGAAATCACAAACAAGCAAAAATGCTGGGATTGACTGGCGTCATATACTGGGTATGCAATTAACTTACTTTCTTTAACATTTACCCTTCAACTTTCTTCAATCTTTACCTTTAAAATTACTTCAATCTTTACCCTTTAAATGTCTTCAATCTTTACTCTTCTACTGTCCCTAAATGTATTCACATTATCTTGACTTGAAGACCTGAGTCTAATGAAGAGCCTACATCATAAAACACTAGTTCCAAGATGGCTGGCAAGCCTTATCACAATCTGCCAGGTCAAGAAACTACCATACACTTCAAACTGGTGTGCATGTATAAACCTGACGGCCTCGACATGATATTCATATGATGAATGGTGAAGAAGTAAAAACTCAAAAAATAAATGTTTATTTAGTAAAGATTAATTGAATGCTTTGGTAAACAAAAGTATATTCTGCCATAAAGACTACTTACTTGTAGTAATCAAAATGTTATACATGCAAATAAACACATACACCCATCATCTCCCACAAATGCACACACAGGTATTTTTGGTCATTCATAACTGCTCATTTTTTGTAGAAATTATAATGTGAACAAAGTGAATCAAATATACAGTGAACAAAATGAATCAAATATACACAAACATAAGGAAAAAACTGTTTACAATCAACTGCATGGCATATGAACAACAAAAAGAAGAAATTAACAGTTTAATTTACTGTATGTTACCATGGCAACACTAGCAGTTAGACATACAATAACAATGATGTTGTAAGTCTATGAAATCTATGACGACGGCATTTGTACCATTTCAGTTTATGCCATGCAAGTGCTTATATATAAGGGCTTGAAAAATAAAAGCTGCACTCGCAGGCACTTGTCTGTCACTCAGAATAGAGATCTGTCTTCACCTTCTTCTTCTTCTTCTTCAGCGTTCCGAGCCATTGAGGTTCTTTGCTGCAAATACAATCCGTCTCCATTCTTCTCTCTGGTGGACCTTCTCTTGCCAGTCGTTGATTCCAAGTGCTTGTAGGTCTGTACATGTATTATCTCTCCACCTTCTATGATGTCTTCACCTTCTATAGACAAAAAATCCCCTGCCTCACCGGGAATTAGAACTCATATCCCTTGATGTGTGAGATGGAACCTAAGCCACCAGACCTCTCCTCTACTATAATAAAACTGATATAACACACAATGGCAACATAATACTAATGACTTCATATTTTACAGCTCAGTAGTACATCAGTTATGACTGCAACTCAAGCACCTGAAGATGAATATGAAAACTACTTGAAGAATGATAAACACTGTATTATCCAATACTGCATTAAACTGTGTCAAACGTGGCCTGAGACATATATGAAACTTCTAGTAAAAGGGCAGTATTTCAAATAATGCCAGAATAACAATGATACCTTTATAGAAAGGCAAAACAAACAAGTGCGAGACCATTTAACATGGTTTAAGATGTACTGGGTATCAGATGCAAACCCCATATTTTTACAGACACACTGACACTAAATGGGTCATGTGATCAGTTTCATACTGGTCACCTTTACTTTCCAGGTCATTTTCTGGGACCCAGTTTAATCTGATTGACCTGTGAGCCCAGGTCTTTTTTTTTTTTAACTGCCTTGATGGGGGTTTGAACACATGACCACTGCGATGGCAAGCAGGTGTTCTAGCCCTGCACCACCGCAGATCCCTTACAGAAGGGAACTACACTATAACTTAATAATAATAATAACACCTGAATAATAACTGCGACTCCTGTATAGAAGGGAACTACAATATAACTCAATAATATAAATGATACCACAATAATAACTGCAATTCCTGTATAGAAGGGTACTAAAATATAACTAAATAATATATATATATGCCACAATAATAATAGTGACTGCTTTATAGAAGGGTACTACAACATAGCTCAATAACATTAATGCCATGATAATAACGACTCTTTTATAGAATTTTACTCCAATTAAACAATAATAATGATGTCTTTGGGAAGAATACTACAATAACACACAATTATACCAACACAATAACAACAACGGCTATTGCCATTTCAAAGAGACAGAAATAATAACATAAAAAGAGCAAAAGTAGACATTACTAAAAGCAAGCACACTGGCAGCAACATATAACTGTCCAACTATAAAGTCTGCATATGTTACTGAGAGCACAGTGGTAGCTACACACACGTTAACATTTATTAAAATTACTCATCCATTAAATTAACTGTCCCGAAGCAGTTTGTTGCTTCTGTGATGTGATAGGGCCATAAAATGTTACAGTCCTGAGAGCAACGTGGAACAAGTGGCCACTCTTTCCCTCACTATAGCAGACGACAAGCCTAGAGTTTAAGCCATGTCCAACTACGCTCATGGCTTTATCAGCACAGTTCTGTGTCAACTTTACTAACCTGTCCGCTCTTCTCCATTTAACAGTACAAAAACATTTGTTGGGATGCACATTAAACAATTACATTTACTTGCCTAAAAACTGAATATTATTAAATGCTTGCAAACAATGTCAATATTATTTTAAAGAAACAATTTTTAGTTAATAAAATTAACTGCCCGGTAACACACATAACACCTGCTTCTTGTATGTATGTTCTTAAATTGGAATAAATATGGAACATGATCAAACAAAGCATTCTCTGAAGGTTGCACTAGCAACATTCTCAATAACATTATAACAACATTACCACATCTCAATATTGTACAGGTTGCAGCAGTATAATAAGTGACTGGTTGAGATTTCACAGAAGGCACCTGAAATTGTTTGCTCAAAGGTTTTGTGTGTGGTGCTTTCCACACTTTACTGGCTGTGTATGCGTGTGTGAATGTGTGATCTTTTATCCCGACCATAAGTGAGTGTATATGTGTGTTTGATGTTTCCCACACTTGGGTGGTTGGGTGTGATTCTCCCCAAACTTGGATAAGAGTATATATGTGTGGCTGATGCTTCCCACACTTGGATTCTCCCCAGACTTAGATAAGAGAGAGTGTATGTGAGGTTGATGCTTCCCACACTTGGGTGGTTGGGTGTGTGATTCTACCCAGACTTAGATAAGTGTTTATATGTGTTTGATACTTCCCACACGTGGGTGGTAGAGTATGGAATCTACCCAGACTTAGATAACAGTTGTGTATATGTGTGGTTGATACTTCCCACGCTTGAGTGATTGGGTATGGGATTTTACCCAGACTTGATAAGAGTGTGTGTATATGTGTTTGATGCTTCCCAGACTGGATTGGATGTGTGATATGGTTCTCAGACTGGTGTGTATATGTGTGTTATGCTCCCATGACATAAGTGTGATGCTCCTTAAACTTGTGTGTGATGCTTCTAACCTGGGGGTGTTTGTGTAAAAATTCCCAAACCTGGGTGTGTGGTGCTTTCATACCTGCGTATGTGTAAGAAATGACTTCAAAAGCCTTGTGACTGTACTAATAACATATACTGACAATTCAGAGCTATCACTTCGTAATGTGATTTTATAAACTAACTATAAGGCATTTCAAAATTATTTTTTACAACAATGATACTACATTAACTATTTATTACATTACCAATCAAGGAATTTTTTGCACGGAAACACCAAAACTTGGTATTCAAAACAACTAAATGAAGTTTCCTGTCAAATGGAAGAGCTCCAGCAGTGTCCTTATTCGATTTCAAATTGTTATGAGGATAATTCATTTCGTCTACCCATCATCACCGGTGCTGTGGTATAGGGGACAGTGAAACTGTTTCACAATTTGCGGAGATACCCAGTCGACAGTTCCAGATCAGTAGTGGGTGACTTGGAAGCAGCTCGCTTTGTGTTCTGAGGTGTCGTCATTCAGAAATCAATGGCAAACTACTGAACTAACATTGCCTAGTACATCACAAACCAACAATAAATGCTGGAGGCGACTGTGATGTCTTGTATAGGACATGCAGCGAACACCCCTGTTGTTAGTTTATAGCAAGCTTGAACACACACAACAATTCTAAATTTATCAATGTAATCATGTCAGAGAGTTTACAGTGAACATATCATAAAGATCATGTCTTCATAGAGATTGGAGATGCATGGATTAACTCGGCTACAACCATTCAGGCTGATCATAACTTCTATGTACCGTGTCCATGCATGACTAGCGTGTACAATTAGCCCAATATGTGTGGACCGATGGTTCAATCAGCTTATGCAGCTTCACAGGTCTGTGTGAGACAGTTAGATCAACATGTTATTACCCTAGCTGTTACCTCATTATGGCTTAGTTATCACTTAACCAAGTTTTTGTCCTTGTTACTTTACATGTTTCTGCCATAGTTGTTATTCTATGTTTCTGTCCTTGTTACTTTACATGTGTCTGTCCAAGTTACGGTTCATGTTATTGCCCTAGCTGTTACCTCATTATGGCTTAGTTATCACTTAACCAAGTTTTTGTCCTTGTTACTTTACATGTTTCTGCCATAGTTGTTATTCTATGTTTCTGTCCTTGTTACTTTACATGTCTCTGTCCAAGTTACGGTTCATGTTATTGCCCTAGCTGTTACATCATTAAGGTTTAGTTATCACTTACCCATGTTTTTGTCCTTGTTACTTTACATGTTTCTGCCATAGTTGTTATTTTATGTTTCTGTCCTTGTTACTTTACATGTGTCTGTCCAAGTTACGGTTCATGTTATTGCCCTAGCTATTACATAATTTTGGTCTAGTTATCACTTAACCATGGTTCTGTCATAGTTGTTAATTTACATGTTTCTGCCCAAATCGTTACTCAACTTCTTCAGTCTCAGACAGTTACTACTTTGAACAATGAACACAAACAATATACTGCACAATTTATTGCCTGGCATATTTTGCTTTATCTCATCAGGTCCATGCTACAGTAAAATAAAATGTTCAACATATAATTAATTAGCGTAATGAATTTTTTTTCACCGAAATACAGAAAACACACTCATATTTCCCACTGCCACCACAGTGACTGAAATATGCCAGACAATAAATTGTGCAATACATTATTTGTGTCTTTATTATTCAAATTCACAATGGGGAAACATTGCTTTAGGTTACTACATGAATTCCGTTATTGCTTTGAGTTACTACTTTAATTCTGTTATTGCTTTGAGTTACTACTTTAATTCTGTTATACCCAAGAATGTCCCAATGTGTAGTAAAATAACTTCTTGGCACACAGTGAAACAGTTAATGGTCAAATAACAGAACACTGTTGTCTATTTCTGCACAAGGCAACTGTCAGCTGCTGGTTGGCACAAAACAAGTCTTTCATCTTATGTATTACCTACATATTTCCTCCTGTCTTGTCAGGAAATACTCTGACACTGTTATTGTCTACAGTGAACAAATGGAAACCTGTATAATGCCCAGTACATAATAGGTAATCTTTAGGGTCTTCATTAAACCTGAGGTTCTTCAGAAAACATTTGGTAAACTTTATATCTTCAATAAATAATGTAATTCCCAATAAACACTGGATAAACTCAGAGTCATCAGTAAACTTTGTGTAAACCTAAGGAACTTCAGTGAACATTTGGTAAACTATGATCTTCAGTAAATAATAGGATAAACTTTAGTGTCTTCAGTAAACTGCATAAACTTTGGAGTGTTTTCTTATAAGACAGATCCATCTGTGTAGCACTGTAATGTGTTATCCCAAAGCTCGCTTGATGTCGTGTTCAAAGATAGCAATAACCAGCATGATGCCACTCCCTAGCAAGATTCCCAGCACTTGCAGCAGCAGATGGAGGAACGGGTTCTCTCCTTTCTTCGGATCAACAGAACTCATCTCTGGTAACTGCATTAGACAGTGAATAAATGAATTCAGCCATAAGGAAAAGACAAACATTTATGAGACAAAATAGAAGAGATAGGATAGAGAAAGAAAAAGCAGCGGCTGCAGCAGGATATAACAATATGAATTGGAAACAAATAGGTATATTAAGCTCCTGAAGTTAGCTGATGTGGGGTAACAACTGCAATAGACAGTGAATAAATCAATTAAAGTCATAAGGAAAAGAAACATTTATGAGACAAAACAGAAGTGATAGAATAGAGAAGTTAGCTGATGTGGGGTAACAACTGCAATAGACAGTGAATAAATCAATTAAAGTCATAAGGAAAAGACAAACATGTATGAGACATAACAGAAGAGATAGGATAGAGAAGTTAGCTGATGTGGGGTAACAACTGCAATAGACAGTGAATAAATCAATTAAAGTCATAAGGAAAAGACAAACATGTATGAGACATAACAGAAGAGATAGGATAGAGAAGTTAGCTGATGTGGGGTAACAACCGCAATAGACAGTGAATAAATCAATTAAAGTCATAAGGAAAAGACAAACATGTATGAGACATAACAGAAGAGATAGGATAGAGAAGTTAGCTTGTGTGGGGTAAATACTAGGCAAGACAAGAAAGGCAAAGGAAGACAGAAAGATTTATGTGGAAAGCTTAAACAGCTTCTTCGTCTATGCATAGTGCCTCTAACAAATCAAGCCAAGCCATCCTATATTTAGCTATCTCCTGCAACTCACCCTATGTCCACCCCATATTATTAATCCATCTCTAATTCTCTTAAGTTGCTGATCCAGATGCCTTGAGGCTTTCTCCACGATGTACCATACCTCTTTTCCTCGAAGAGTTATTTATTGTTGCCTTATTTTTAGATTTGTTCATAGTTGACTGAGTTTTGCTGTGAAAGTTTTCTAAAGGATGGGAAAGCCATCCCCCACACCAAGTCTCCCTAGCTGCCTCTTATGACAAGCATTGGGGGGTTATATTGTTAATATTCTTTGCTTCCTGTAACACCCCGGTAACACAAGGATGCTTAAACAACTGGGCAATGATTATGCAACATAAGCTTCATTTAAAATATCTTACAAAAGACAGTAGTGAAGAAATGGATTAATCCACAATGTGATAAAGAAATCAGCTATCGAAAATTGACAATACACAGGCTTGCAGAGACCTTCAATGAAAACATATGCAGCACAGAGAAGAGACTAACATGATTTGGAAGCACATTATTTAGAAGTTTCAAACCCAACCCAAAGGTTGCATAGCTTGATGATGATGGAGTACAGTGTCTTAAAGCAACATCATGTGCACTGCAAAGTCACATAGGCTTGCATGTCTCTCCACAGATCTGGGTACTTGGTGTTCTGGATCAATTCTGCTCAAGATATTCCTTCCAGCCATGTTTTAAGACCTTTAAGCGACCTTTCTCTTGGTCTTTTCAATCGTCACAATGTTCTCCATTGCCTCCACTATATATCTCATTATATGACTAAAGAACACTGTCTCTTCCTTATAGTGTGTATAATGTTCTACTTTCATTAGCCTCTTCTAGGAAATCGTTGTTAGTTACTATGACCATCCAAAGTATTCTTAAAATTCATCTAAAAAATAACATCTCTGTGGCCTCTAAGTTCTTTATACTTTATATGTTCCCATTCCAATTCACTGCCTATAGCAGAACAGGTTCAATATAACATTCCAGCACTGGCTTTTTGACATTCAATAAAAGTGCCTATATCCAGGAATTACACCAAATATTTACAATAGGTCCTCTGTGTCCACACTTGTATGCCATGCATTTTCTCACCTGATGGATACCATGTTTACTTGAACTCTCCTCAGGACAACATAAACAGCAGCACAGACTATAGCAGATCTCTCTCCATAAATGACAAGTGTATGAAATATAAGCAATATATGCTTATGCCTTTAAGAGTTTTCAGGCAAAAAGGGCTTCATTGCCCCAAGACTTAGACCATATGTCACATGTCTTTCCACACAGCAGCCTGCCAAAAGTGTCGCACAGAGCACAAACTGCAGCTCCACTCATGAACTGAATGTCAGAGTCAGCACAAATTGTAGCTCCACTTGTGAGCCAAGTGTCAGAGTCTGAAAACAAACCCACGACCTTCAGAGCATGAGGCGGGCAACTTGATGCCATTGCATCAGCCCTCCATGCCTGTTCCTTCGGGAACCCTTAAAAACCAAAGTTAAAAGTGGGCTGCCATTAGTAATCACAGTCTCATTCTACAGGTCCTCTTTTTCTAATCATATGAGGAGGAAGGAGGTGATGCATTAAAGTGCTGAAAAGCTGACACAGTATCTTCTTCTTCTTTGCGTTCATCCGGAGTGTTTTTTCAGATGTGAATGCAGTGTGTCTCAGGGCCGAAACCCTTAGGCCAACACATCCGACTTTTAGCGTGCAATTTTGACCAGGTTAGCATTCCTGGGAGACTCTCACTTTTGTGGTACCGTCCACATGCCAGCTGGTCAAGTTGGAACAGTTGAAGACTTCACGATCACCCTCAAGGGAAGGCAGGGACAGTCCATGGCATTTTCCGCCATCCAGGGCAGCTTCCATAGTTGCAGGGCCGACACATAGCGCCCTGGTGCTGGGCTCACCGAGGGAATCGTCACGTCCTGCTCATGGCTGTTTTAATTCCTCACTTCAATATATTGGGTGTTTCGTTCGCCCCGGTCCATTCCCGCACAAACCAGACTGGTCTGCAGACGGTATCCACTCAGCGAGTTTTCGATTGGGACATGTGCCTGTCGTTGTGCCCTGGGGACAAAATAGTCAGAGCACGACTCTATAGTTCCGGGCACGACGGACATTTGGAAAACTATCTAGTCAGAGCTGTTCCGGACTTAAGCGGCGTTCGGAAACTAGGTAGTCTAGTTCCTAGCACGAAAGACATTTCACTTGGACGTAATTGCGTAGTGCCAATTTTTATTTTGCCACCCATAGGGCGGCACTTCCGACTTCGGCAGGCATCTTTAATGAGGTTAGCCTTCCTCGGGCTTTGAGGCACGTTAGACTTATTGTTGTGATGTCGCCCACATCTCAGCTGGTCAAGGTAGAACAGTCAAAGACATCACGGTCAACCCTCAAGGGAAGGCAGGAGCAGTCCATGGGCCTATCCAAAGCTATCCAAGGAGGCTTCCATAGTTGCAGAGCCGGCACATATTGCTCTGAGACTGGGCTCACCCGAGGAATTGCCACGTCCTGCTCATGGCTGCTTTAATTCCTCACTTTCATCTATTGGGCATTTTGCTTGCCACTGGTCGCTCAAACACAAACCAGGAATGGTCAGTCTGCAGACGACATACACCAGGTAAGCTTTCGCTTCGGACCACGCAATGGATTCGCTAGCCAGGCGTTCCATTTCGTGTTATTGACATGTTTTTCCACCTTGACTACACTCTCAATGAGTATAGATAGACATTTTTCGTAACCATTTCATGCGACTGGGGCACTTTTCTACCTTTAGTACTCGCTCACGAGGTAGGCTACATGTGCTGCCGCCTCAGCACCTTACGCAGTGAGCGAGAAACTGCCCAGGCCCTCTCATCCGGGGACCCCTCATATCCCCCAGCTGAGAGCCTTCGAACAAGTATCTGAACTAAGCATGTAGCGTGCACAGCATCTCACCTCCATTTATCGGCAGGTGGGTATCGGCCCGGCTCTCACATCTGACACAGTATAAGAACTGGCCATGGCTTTAGCTGTGCCAGGCAGGGGATGTCATTCCCCACACTGTATGGAACCTCTCTCACAGACTGTAAATGCTGTGTACTGTTGCAACAGTGAGAACTGTTGCAAAGAACATTATGACTCAGAGAAAGTCATGATCACCATTTGCTCCAGACCAAACACTTGAGACAGAAGATAATGATAATGATGGGCAAGCCTATCATAGAACCAATGATCCACAACAACATCTGTACCATTGTTTCCAGACTTTTCAAATATCCTGCAGTGTTATCATAAAATCATTCAGACTCCAAACAACATTTACTTAATTTCTGAAACAACAAAACTGACTTACCATATCCACAAGCGCAATGTATAAAAACATTCCCCCAACAGCAGCAAAGATCCACAACGAAGCAGATGATATGTTGCCAACAGCAACACCAATCAACATACCAATGAAACACAATATTGAGGACAAACAATTGTAGAGCACAGCTTGCTTCGCTGGCATCCCAGCTCTCAACAACACAGCAAAGTCACCTTTGTTATAAAAAGACAAACAGAACAGCAAAATCACCTTTGTTATAAAAAAGAAAAGAAAAATTACTCTAAAATACATTCACAAACATAATTTGATATATATAACTTCAAGGTGTTGATAGCAATACAAGAGGACATGACACATGATGAGCTAGTCACACAAGTGACGGACATTCTCATCTCATCAGCACAAAACATTACTATGAAAAACAGGGAAGGAAGCAGAGATATATAACACAGAGACAATGTTCAGGTTAACAGAAGAAAGTTGGGAAAGTTGTGTTGAAGGCAAACAACAGAAGAAATGGTTATTACCATGAAATATGTTACACCCAAAGGCAACATTAAAATGCATAGAATCAATCTGAAACAAGTACTTAAGTATTTGGTTACTTTAATAACAGCAGATGGAAAATGCATTAAGGAAGTTATATGGAGAATTGCCCAAGCAACAAAGGTAGTAGTTCACAAGATGAAAAATCTTCTCTGCAATTTGTCTTTGTCAATCAAGATGAGGAAAAGATTTTTAACAATCCTCATGTATGAAAGCAAATCATGGACAACTGGCAGATAAGTGAGGAATTATGTCGAGGCTGTGGCGATCTAGTTTTATAGAAGAATGATGAAGACACCTCGACTGAATAAAAAGAGCAATGAAGATATCTTGAAAGAAGTTAACTCACAAAGAGAACTGGTTATTCGCATCAGAAGTAGGCAGTCCACATTCTCTGGGTCTGTCATGAGAAGGGGAAAGCTGGAGGGGAAGAGAGGCAGGGGGAGACCAAGAGAGAAGATGCTGGACAGTTTGACATCATGATATGGAGGAGCATGAGTATCAGAAATAACTGACAGCACACGAGACAGAAAGCTGTGGCCTGACATGATCACAAACACCACACGGCGTGGACTATAAGAAAAAGAATATAAGAAATGGGGCAATTCAAGCAAACAGGAGTGGAAACAAATAGTCTTAACTACACAAATTACACAAGAAAAATCAGGAGACATGTACAAAGACACATCCTCTTTATCAACATCTGAACCCCTAAAATGTATCAAATGTGGCAAAATAGATATTGCCAAACTCTTCAGTCTTTAAAGTTTACAATAACATGTATTAACACAAAATCTGCTGTGAAATACAGGTAAATAAAAAGATCCACACTTCTGCAAAACATGCTAATTTAATCAGCTTTCTGCACTTACAGGCTAGTCACATTACTCCCTAACATTATTTTCGCAACTGCCGTACCTGAAGCTTATGTTTATACAGATTGCTGCTGGTATACAAATGGAAATATTTTAATGTTTATAATGCAAGGGGAAATTATTAAAAATAAATAGTTAATAAACTACAATTGAAATCACAATATTCTATGTAATAAATTTAATTCTGCACAGAATAGAGAACTCTGTGGCCACACAGTAGTAGGTAAATTTTGCATTTGCATTGTGGTCGCTATCAATGCAATTTTCTGTGGATCCAAACTTCTAATACCACAGCAGCTACCCCAATCCATTTGTTAGTTCTGTAGAAAATATTGGTACTGAAAAATTAGTACAATTTTAAACCATTTAAAATATTTTAAATACTGAATAAGATTGTTAAAGGGGCCGGATTGATCACCCGACAAACAGGGACGTGGGGACCTAATGGGGCGGCTCTGGCCCCTCTGGGAACCTCAAGTCCTTCTAAAAAACAAAAAACAAAAACAAAACGAATCTTAGAAGCGAAAAAAAAAAAACGTGAAATTTTTCTGTGCCAAGAATCTAAGTGAATAGGTCAATATTTTAAAATATATACTCAAACAAACTATATAAGTTAAGTGTCAAAACAGTTGCTGTTTTCATCATAAGAAACATTATCAATGCAAGATGTTTTCTAGAAAATCTCACCAATTTCATGCGGTAACTCATGGCAGAATACTGCGACTGAAGTGCTGAATCCACCTGTGATACTGTTGGCAAAGGCAGCACCAATAGCTAAACCATCGCTAAAATTATGGATGCCATCACCTGAATGCACATAAACACAGTCATTACATGAGATGCATTTAATTAGATACTCTACAATCTCACAGGAACAAAGAAATACAGAAGCAAATGGCACTGCCAGAGAAGCTGACAAATGATAACAAAATAAATATGTCTTGTAACTTGGAAATTGTAACTTAACAAATAAAAAGAGAGGCAGATTTTGTTTTGTAACCAAATCCTACAAGGATCACTTTCTGGTAGCTTTATAAAGAAAGGAAATTAATATAAAACAATGGCAATGAACAAGCTGATTATGCAACAACAAATAATAAATAATCTTTCATGTGTGCATTAATTATTAGTTTTACGGGAGCTACAGTGACACAACTACAAGCACAGTGGTTTGGGTTGAATCTCCATGTTTCCGTCAGTCACAGTGTAAACGATCTCTATATAGAGACAAGGCTAACATCACTATGGTTCTTTACAGGCGCCTAATAAACCATGATCTGACAACTCACAGAACGAACACAGACCTGATTCAAAACTGGTAATCATGTGAGGTGGTGAGCCATGACCACCCAATCTTATCGACATGGCACATCATGATGATGATCGTCAACTCAACCGTTCAACAATTAAACTGTTGTTCAACAAGTTGTTGACTCAAAAGGTCAGACCAGATTCTAAAGATAAGCACCAGAGATTTCTCTTGCCAGGAAAGACAACTAGTCACACTTTCTCATAATGAAGCCATGTTAGTTAAGTTAATTGCATATCCTTTTACAGGACATCACAATCGCCCCTAGCAATTTTGTTGTTGCTGTTTGTGATCTCTTGACAAGTTTACATAGTCTGCCACTGCTTTCTGAACCAGCACCCATACCATTTTGTAAAAAACAAAACAACGGAAGGTGGTCTGCTGCCACATCACCTGTAGCTGTGTTTTAACGTGGTATGCGAGCTGCGTCCATAACCCCTTCACCACGGAGCCGGCATGAAGCCATGTAACATTCAACAAATCCTACCACTCCAATCCCTAAGTTGCCAGTGTCTGCCATGAGGCTGATTACCTTTGCCTGTTCAAAAATCACCAAGAAGCAAAATAATAAAGTGCAGTGACATTTAGATTGCCTACACCTTCATCATCATGATCATCATGTAATAAATCCTTGGCAGAACATCAGCCTCATCAAAGCCTACCAGAAAGATTCTATATCCTTCACCAGTTCCCCTGCCGTGTGTATTCCACGCCCAGATGTCTTCATGTCCTTTGCCTACCATCATGCTGATTGACCCCTGCCTCTTCTTTCAAGAACTATGCTTTCATTTACTGCTCATTATCAGCCATTGGGATGTCCAATATGGCGAGTATTTCAGTTTCCGAGACATGCTTATGAGCCAGTCGTCTTCAATGTTCAGATTTTGTCAAATGTCAGTATTTTTCTTCTGCACCCCTAACAGCAGTTATAATTTTATCATGGAATTATATATGCTGCAGAACAAACAAAAGAAGTGACACCTTAAAAGAACTGTTCAAAGCATCTTTCTAACACTACAAAAGTGCTGTAGAAGTCAGTCTTCCTCTCAACATTATACTATCAAGGCCAAACTTGCACATTAATAACAAATTAAATATGAGCTCATATAAAGGTTATTAAATGACATACTGAGAATCAGAAACCATGAAACCAGGCAAAATACAAGTCAAACAAACAAACTTTACCTAGAATAACCATCCATGCAACAGCAGCCACAGAGTTGGGGACAGTATGGGCATGTCCATGTGAACCGTGGGAATGGCTAAAACCAATAGTGCTGTCAACCAGTGATGTCTCCATCAGCTCTACCTCTGCGTCTGCTGCTGACCCTGGGCGCTTCGTATCCTCAGATTTAGTACTGTTGAAATCATCACTGCACTGGTGCATGAACTCCTCATGGGCTGCATCGGCATAGCTTTTCAATGCTACAAGTGGGAGAACAAACAATGGTTAAATTTGTCACCTACATAAAACTACAAAGAACAGACACTGTTACAATCATCACCTACATAGAAATACAAAGAACAGACACTGGTTAAATTCATCACCTACATAGAACTACAAAGAACAGACACTGATTAAATTCATCACCTACGTAGAACTACGAAGAACAAACACTGGTTAAAATCATCACCTAGATAGAACAGACACTGGTTAGATACGTCACCTACATAAAACTACAAAGAACAGACACTGGTTAAATTCATCACCTACATAGAATTACAAAGAACAGACACTGGTTACATACGTCACCTACATAAAACTACAAAGAACAAACACTGGTTAAATTCATCACCTACATAGAACTACAAAGAACAGACACTGGTTACATACGTCACCTACATAAAACTACAAAGAACAAACACTGGTTAAATTCATCACCTACATAGAACTACAAAGAACAGACACTGGTTACATACGTCACCTACATAAAACTACAAAGAACAGACACTAGTTAAATGCAAGACCTACATAGAACTACAAAGAACAGACACTAGTTAAATTCATTACCTACATAGAACTACAAAGAACAGACACTGGTTACATTCGTCACCTATATAAAACTACACAGAACAGAAATGGATAAAATTAATTACCATCATACAACAATAAAGAAGTGAAACTGATAAAATTAATCACATGCATAAAACTTTACAGACGAGAAGCTAGTAAAATTAATCAACTACATATAACTGTAAAGAAAAATGTAAACTTAATCACCTACATAAAATTATAAAGAAAAGAAATTGGTGAAATTAATCATCTATTTAAAATAATTAATATGAACAGAAATTAGTTACATTTATCACCTATATAAAACTAGGAAAACTAGAATCTTACAACTACAGAAACTGGTTACATTTATCACTTTTATAAAACTAAGAGAAACAGAAACTGGATAAATTTATCATCTGTAAAAATCTATGAGAAACAGAAATTGGATACATTTATCACCTGTATAAAACTACGAGAAAAAAAAATGGTTATATTTGACCCCTGTCTAAACCTACACTTATCATCCATATAAAACTATGTGAAACAGATACTGATTACATTTATTACTGCAAAAAACTATCAGGAACTGGTTACAATTATCACCTGTCAAACTAAAGCTACATTTGCCACCAATATAGTACAATGTGAACAGAAACTGAATACATTTCTCACTGCATCAAGCTTTCAGGAACAGAAATTGTTTACATTTATCACCTCCCCAAAACTACATTTATCACCAATATAATACTATGTGAACAGAAACTAATTCCATTTATCACTGCATAAGACTATGAGGAATAAAAACTGGTTACATTTATCACCTGTCTAAAACTACATTTGTCACAATATAATATTATGTGAACAGAGAGTGGTTACATTTATTACTTGTCTAAAACTACATTTATCACCAATATAATACTATGTGAACAGGAACTGACCACATTTATCATCTGTCAAAAACTACATTTATCACCAATATAATCCAATGTAAACAGAAACTAATTACATTTATCACTGCATAAAACTATGAGGAACAAAAACTTGTTAGACTACATTTATGACCAATATAATACATTGAGAACAGAAAGTTATTACATTTATCACAACATAAAGCTATCAGGAACAAAAACTGGTGACATTTATTAGCTGTCTAAAATAGGAACAAAAACTAGTTACAATTATCACTTACATAAAAATGTCACAATAGAAACTGGTCATTTCACCACTTACATAAAACTGACAGTAGAAACTGGTCATTTCACCACCTACATAAAACTGTGACAGTATAAACTGGTCATTTCACCACTTACATAAACTGACAGTAGAAACTGGTCATTTAGCCACCTACATAAAACTGGGACAGTAGAAACTGGTCATTTCACCACTTACATAAAACTGGGACAGTAGATACTGGCCATATTACCACCTACATAAAACTGTGACAGTAGAAGCTGGTCATTTCACCATCTACATAAAACTGTGACAGTAGAAGCTGGTCATTTCACCACTTACATAAAACTGTGTTAATAGAAACTGGTCATTTCACCACTTACATAAAACTAAATCAAATCAAATCAAATCAAATCAACTTTATTAGGGTCACAAATTGGGCGCGCAGGCCCGTCTTACATTCGGCCCTTCCAATCACTTGTCTTTCGTTCATCAAGACCATTATACATTTACATAGGAAGAAAAATAAACATTGTGAAATGAATGTTGTAAACATAAACAAGGCTAATTACCATGTTATGAAGCCCATCTCCCACCTATCCATACATCACCCCACCCACACAACACCCCCACCTACCCACACACACGCGCACCAAGGGACACATACACACCCCCACCTACCGACACACACGCACACCAAGGGACACAAACATACCCCACCAACCGACCCATCCCCCTCCCGCACATCCCCCACCCAAACACAATGCCCTCACCTGATCCCCCAACCAAAACACACTCGCCACCCACAAACATTCCCCCACCAACCCACACATCCCACGCCCATCCACATACACATCCTACCCCACACATCCTCTCCCCACCCATCCCCCAGCCACATCTCCATCGACAACACATTCCCCACTCACACACACACAATCCCCCACCAACCCACACATCGCACATCCACTCACACATCCTCAAACCATACACACACATCCCCACCAACTGACATGTCCCTACCCCCCCCCCCCCACACACACATCTCCCTAACCACCCATACATCCCCAATCCACTCACACACACCCCACCACCCACACATACAACTTCCACCCACCCACACATGCCTTAACCTAATCCCCCACCACACAATCCCCCACCCGCACATCACATACACCCCCTACCACGCACTATTCCCAACCCACGCACCACACACACACATATCCCTCACCAACACATCCCCACTTACACACCACACACATATCCCCCACCCAGATACCACACAATATTCCCACCCACACAGATACCCTTACCCATCCACCCCACATACCCCCACTCACACACCACAAAAATCCCCCACCCACACACACATACCTCACCCACACAATATCACTAACCAACACACCACACACCTCTCCCCACCCACACACGCATTCCCTACCCGTCCACCAATACACACTCACTCACGCATACATCCTCCACTACGCACCCACACACGCATTCCCTACCTGTCCACCAACACACACTCACTCACGCATACATCCTCCACTACGCACCCACCCACCCCCAACCAAACATCTCTTGATCACAATACCCCTACCCCCACACACATCCTCCACCCACTCACACATCCCACCCCGACACATACAACTCCCTCACCCACCTACACATCCCTAAGCCACTCACACACCCCCACCCACACATTCCCCATCCACACACACATCTCCCACCCACACTCCCCCACATACTTCCCCCAACCACCACAATCCCCTGCTCACCCACACATATACCCCACCCATACGCACATTCCCCGCACCCATCACACTCATCTCCCACACCACACACTATCCTCCACCCATACCACCACAAACATACCCTCCACCCACACATCATTCAGACATCCCCCACCAACACACCGCACACATATCTCACACCCACACACCATACACTTCTCCCCACCCGCCCTTCCATCCCCAATCCACCCAACACAATCCCCTACCCACACAACCCCGCCTCCCACACATACTTCCTCAAACCATCCACACATCTCCACCCACATAAACACACATCGCCTGCATCCGTCCCATACACATATCCTCCACCCATACACACATCCCCCAAACCCATTCCAACACCCCTACTTTCACCCGCACACATCCATCCACACATCCCACCAACACCCACAAATACCACTACCCACCAAAACCCACACACCCCAACCCATCCAAATGCATACCCCAACCCACACATATCCCCACACTCACACACATCCTCCACATACACTCACACTTCCTCACATCTAGACACATACAAATTGTCTCACGTTAGTATTGAAACTAGTATGAACAAACTCCCACACTTTACTCACACACATACACTGACAATTGTCATGAGCAGTCTCATAAAAATGTTAAACATGGAGAAAAATGTGTACATAAAATGTATGTGACGTAAAAATAGTGATGCTCTCTCTCTCTCTCTCTCTCACACACACACACCCACACACATTCACTCTCATGCTCACACATTCACTCTTCCGCTCATTCACTCTCACACTCACTCATTCACTCTCCCGCTCACTCATTCACTTTCCCGTTCACTCATTCACTCTCCCGCTCACTCATTCACTCTCCCGCTCACTCATTCACTCTCACGCTCACTCGTTCTGTCTCTCATTCACACTCACTGACTCTCTCACTCAAACTACAGTAATGAACATGAGTTTATATTATGCATGATAAAATCAAATGGTATTTAACTGATAATATGACAGATGAGAATACACAAACATATGGATTCGCGTGTTACATAACATGCGTGTTACATGACATGCATCTGCTCAGCTCTCTCTCTCTCTCTCTCTCTCAGTGTATTCTTTCATATACACACACACACACATGCATGCGCGCGCTCACACACACACACACTAACACATCAACTCTCCCACTGTCTCACTCTCTAACACACAATCCTTCACACACACACACACACTCTCTCTCAATCACACTTTCTCACACATACACATACACGCATGCACATGAACGCATGCACACACGCATACACTCCCTCACTCACTCTCACACATACTCGTGTGCACAGTAGAAGCTGGTCATTTCACTATCTACATAAAACTGTGACAGTAGATGCTGGTCATTTCACCACTTACATAAAACTGACAGTAGAAACGGGTCATTTCACCATCTACATAAAACTGACAGTAGAAGCTGGTCATTTCACCACTTACATAAAACGGACAGTAGAAACTGGTCATTTCACCACTTACATAAAACTGTGACAGTAGATACTGGCCATTTCACCACCTACATAAAACTGTGACAGTAGAAGCTGGTCATTTCACCACTTACATAAAACTGACATTAGAAACTGGTCATTTCAGCACCTACATAAAACTGTGATAATAGAAACTGGTAATTTCACCACTTACATAAAACTGACAGTAGAAACGGGTCATTTCACCATCTACATAAAACTGTGACAGTAGATACTGGTCATTTCATCACCTACATAAAACTGTGACAGTAGAAACTGGTCATTTCACCATCTACATAAAACTGTGACAGTAGATATTTAACTCCCCTTTTCTCTTGGCAATGGCAAACTACTGAACGTAACACTTGCCTAGTACATCAACAGCAGCTGAAAATGCTGGTGTTGACTGCAACGTCCCGTAAGGGATACGCAACAAAATTTTTTTTTTTTTCTCTTTCTCCCCACTCCTCGCTCTACTGATAGTTTCATTGTAGGATCTGCGAGTATGAGGAATTATCAAACATACCTTAGCAATATGTTCATTCTTCATGAATTGGATAATTCTCATTTAAAGGACTTCTATTTTGCCTTGGATGTTCTGATTCTGATAGATTAAACCAGATCTTCATCTTGTCTTTCTTTCCCTTCCCCATGCTTACTTTACAACAGGGTTCTTTGCCACTGTTTTCCTTATTTTTCTTCTTCCTTATCATCCTCCCTCCTTCTTCAGCCTCTTTTTCCTCCTCCTCCTCCTCCTCCTATTACTTCATTTTCCTCCTGCACCTTCTCCTCATTTTCTTCTTCTTTATTTCCCTCTCATCTTCAGTTTTAATCTAAAGTCATCTGTTTGCCCTGGATCTTGACTCCAGTATTTTGAGTAATGGACCTCTATGATTCATAATGTAACCAAGCCAACTTTACACTCCTTTTTTTGTATAATTCTCAATAGCTATACGGTATCTCCAATTTCTTTAAGAATTAATTAATCTGCTTAATGTAACTAATGCACAAGTCATAGAACAAATCGGACAAAATATTATCACCTCGCCATTAATGCTAACATTTGTGACTTCATGACACGCCTTCAAGCTGATATGCAGCATATTCACAATTAGGTAACAACAGATTCTGGCCAGATTAAAAACATTTTTATAAATGGGTAATAGCCCAATGCTTCAATCTGGATGGATAAAGGAGAAATCGAGGATGGAGATCAAGCAGGATGGATAAAATATTTTAAATATCAAAGCAAAGGTCTCATTTTTAAAAATAACGCAACAAGACATCATAATATTAGTGGTTGTTTGCTCTAGGTAAACGAGTCTCAGAAAAACTATGCTTCGTCTTTAGAATGCCATTAAAATGTTAGGGGAAAACATTCGTTAGCTTAATAGAGACATGTGATGCTGTAGATTCATTTTAAAATTACAGGATTATTTTATTATTTAAACAGCAAATCTCCTAGTTAGAACAAACAAGCACTAGTAACATGATATGTTGGACAGGGAAGCAAGCAGTGTTTAGATGTGGGCTAGTTTTTTTGTACAAGCGTGTGAGTTAGCGAAGTTGATAGCAATCTGCAGGGATAATATCATGAGCATGGTCAGAGGAGGGCTCATCACCTTCAAAAGTGAGGGAAAGACTGACCACCTATGCAGACCTACAACGTGTGATGGCACTATCACACCAGACCCATAGCAGAAAATCCTTCAGGACAAAAACATTATTTAAGTGTTGTTACAATGTTCGGGGAAATCTGAACACTCGGCAGCTTAACAAGAGACATGTGAAGCTGCAGGTTCTTCATAAAAGTACAGGATTATTTATTTTATAAAATACAAAACAATTAGAACAAACAGACACTAGTAACTTGACATGTTGGATAAGGAAGCAAATGGATTGTAGCTTAAGCTAGTTTGTAAAGCTTGTTGTATTTTAAACAGCAGGAAAATATACCAAACAGTTGCTTTCTTCTTCTTGCAAGTTTATACAAATCATTTCTAAATAGTCTATCTAGACCAGAGAAGTTGCTGGTTGATATGGGTTGGAGAAATGATTGTATAAGAGACCCGGTTTCTACACTCCTTTCAGTTAAGGGACTGCTATCTGTCATTGGTCAAACTGACAATCCCAAACATTAACACTTTGCTAAGGTTGCACGGGCAAGCAGTATTTACACCTCAGTCCCTCAAGCCTCTTTCTTACACCAGCAATGGTACAAAGTGCTGTAATTAGAGATTTTTTTTAAAGAGCTAAAGTCAATGTTTGTCTCACTTCCAGATTATATTTTAAGAGTCAAAGATCATATTTGTCTCTCTTTTCAGTTATGACAGATTTTTAAGAGCTAAAAACCATATTCATTAAATTTCTTTAGTATGACAGATTTTTTTAAAAGCTAACAGATTCTTTATGCTTCTCTATTATGATATAATTTTACAAGCTAAAGACCATGTTCATCTCACTTTTCTATGATGTATTTTTAAGTGTTAAAAACCAAATTCACTATGCTTCTCAATTACGATAGATGTTTTAAGACTTAAAACCCATGTTCTTCACGATTCTCTATTATGATAGATTTTTAAGAGCTAATAACAATGTTTATCATATTACCATTACAATTCCACAAATTAAAGATACAAGAACATCTATGAAGGATTAAAATGACACTCAATTACAGATTAAGATCTTATTGCAATAAACGAGTCATGGTGGCAGAGTTGTTAGTGGGCTTTCCTACCGGTATGGAATCAATCCCCAGTAGTGGTTGGTTTGATTCTGCAACTATAGATTTTCTACGGCGTGGGGAAGCCAGCACCAAGCCCAACCCTCCTTAGTGGACTTTTACGATAAGCAAAGTAGGTCAGTATAACTATTCTTTGCTCCTCTTAAGGTTTCCATTAACACATGTGTGGAAATCTTAAGTTGTTGCTTGCAACATACATGGTAAATCAGGGTTACTATTCTTCCTATAAGGGTTCTAATAAACACATTGGCGTTTGTGTTATTACATGTCCAAAATAATTATCAAATAATGTATCAATTTAACCATTGTGCTATTTTCAAAAAAGTCTAGTAAAGCTGAAGTAAAGTACTCAGACCTGCATTTTTCCCCAGGAAGGTTAACCCGGTCAACAAATGCCCGCAGAAGTCGGATGTGTCGGCCTAACGGCGCAAGAACGCAGCTCTGCTGTAAACAGGCACAACGCAATCATGTCCGGAAAAATAACTCCGGATGAGCGCAGAAGAAGAAAGACCTGCATTTTGTTGCATTGGACTGACATAATAAAATTAGTGGAATGATTTAAAGCAAGCAGGGTTAATAAAGCAGCATTTAGAAAACAGATGGGTTATGGCATGAAAGGGGTAGGGAAAAAGCAACTGCATGCATACCATCAGTTGAGTCCACTTTTGTATCCTCTATGATATTCAAGTATTCATATAAAGCAATACAAAATCAAGCATATTTTCACTACATCTACAGCAAGCAAATAATGAAAAACAATCATTAGTGCAGAAGTGTATTAATGAGTATGTGAAAGAATCTGAATGAGCACGTATGTGTGTAAATATATAAATGTATATGCGTGCATGTGTGTATCTGTTTGATGTGTGCATTGTTGATTCTTCTTCTGCTGCTACTCCTGCCTTTTAACCCAAGTGGTGCATAAATCCCCAACCAACACACGCTAAGACCTATCTTTTGCCATTTCTTGCCGCTCCCTCTTCTCCTCCGCATATTGTGTATCTCTGTCCCTATTTTCTCTGTGTGTCTTCAGGAGCTCGAAGGCTTTTGTAATTCTTCTTTAGATGGTTTCTCAATGTTGATACTGGTACTATTGGGGTTGGAACTCTTCGCTGGCTTCTGAGGATGGGGATGGAGCGCTTATGGGAATGCCCCGAATGCTGTGATTTCGGTTCCTAAATCAATCAATCAATCAATGTTGATATCTAACTCCATGTCTGCAGACGTCCCCCAAAACATGGTCCATCTGTTCATTTGATCTTTAATGTTGGTGAGACCTTTCTCATTATTTTTGATAAACCCACTTGGTTGATTATATTTTCCTGGATTTTTCTGTGTGGTGTTGTATATGTCTCTGCAGTTTCCATTCACTACAGCTGCTACTTTTATGTCTCCTGTTAGGCCGTTTAGATATTGTCTATTATCTTCTATTATCCACTGTCTAACCTTTTTATTAGCTTCTGTTTGCATGGGCTCTGACTTGAGTATCACTGGTTTTGCTATTGTTAAACTGCTTGTTTTATACTTTCTTCTATTTTTTTTTAGGGTTTCGGCATTATCCATGCTTTATATGTTTTCATTACTTTTGTCAAGGACTTCTATGCATGATTCATTCAAAATATTATGAATACTAGCAGTCCTCCGAACTCTTCTAATGACTGTTGCAGGACATGATACTTATTACAGACTAAAATTAAATTGCTCCTTAGTGCCTGCTTTCTGATCCATCCATCATGTGCCATGTGGATTAGTGTGGGTGGTCATGATTCGCCATTTCACTCGATCACCAGAGTCGTGGATCAGCTCAGTGTTGTCTCGACCATGCCACATGGCCAAGCTATCCAGGTGTTTACTTCTCTGTCTTCCCCTTTTTCTCTTCCCCTCAATCTTGCCAGTTGTCACCAAGTTATCCAATTTATTTCTTCTCATAACATGTCCAAAAAATCTTCACTGTCTACGTCTAATTTCTCTAATCAGTTTATGATTTTCATTTGTTTCTTGTAGGGTTTGGTCGTTGGTTTTTCTGTCTGTCCATGGTATTCTTTGCATTCTTCTCAGAAACATTTCCACAGCCATCAGATGTTTTTCAGCTGACTGCTCATTGTCCACACTTCACATCTATACAAAAGTACAGGCTCTATGTAGCACCTCAACACTCTTTTTCTCATAGCAATTGACAACTTTTTATTGGTCAGTATGTTTTTAATCTTACAAAAGGCTACCTTCGCCATGGCGATTCTTGTTCTAATCTCTTTAAGACATCTCCCATCAGATATTATGACTGTTCCCCGAGATAATTGTACCAATTCACTTGTTTAAGAATATTCCCATTTACTGTATACTACATTGTGGTATATCATTCTTTCTAGTTGCGACCATAATCTGCGTCTTATTACAATTTATTTCTAATCCTAGTTGTTCACTGTGTGCAACAACCACATCTAATAATTACTTCAGATCCTGCTCAATGTCTGCAATCAATACTGTATCATATGCATATCTAATGTTATTGATGTTTCTTCTTCCAATGATGATTACTTTCATATCTAGTACATTGCTTTCTGATACATTGTATTAATTTCCATGTTTATATATCTTTTAACTTCTTTACTTAAGAGAATATGATCTGAATCTACATCTTCACCTTTAATAACTGTTAAATCATGTGGAGATGATCTAAATTTCTTGATGGTGCAGATATGATCAACTTGATCTTCTATAGTGCTGCTGTCTGGTCATACCAACACTGCTTTATGTATGCCATCTGGTCATACCAATACTGCTTTATGTATGCTATCTGGTCATACCAATACTGCTTTATGTATGCTATCTGGTCATACTAACATTGCTTTATGTATGCCATCTGGTCATACCAAAATTGCTTTATGTATGCCATCTGGTCATACCAACATTGCTTTATGTATGCCATCTGGTCATACCAAAATTGCTTTATGTATGCCATCTGGTCATACCAACATTGCTTTATGTATGCTATCTGGTCATAACATTGCTTTATGTATTATGTTATGTCGAAAAAAACTTACTCCAATAATATATTGATTCGCTGCATACAAATTGGTGAATAATACTTTATTGTCATTCATTACCCAAAGTCCATGTTAATTCATGATCTCCCCGTAACCTAGGTTATCCTATTTTATCTTGGCGTTCAGACCACCCATCAAAATTTTGATATTGCAATTTATTTTATTACCTAAGCTAGCACTTGTGGCTTAGGGATTAGTGAAAACAGTTTAACAACTCCCTGGCATAAAGAGTCCAGGGTATGAAATCAGCTGTGGGCGATTTGAAAGCAAACAGTTCTGTATTTATTTCAATGGTATGAGGTGTCGGCCCTTCAGAAAGCAATGGCAAACTACTGAACATAAAATTACTTATTCACGAACAGCCAAAAAATGCTGAGGTTGTTGCAATATCATATGAAGGACATGCAAATGACTTATGATTACTTAAAAGTACCTTGAAGTTACATGTAAAATTCCTCCTTAACTGATTCATCTTCATTATTTGTGGGTGCATAACACTGGTTCACTTTCCTATTTAAGTTTTGTTTAGTTGTTGTGTTTAGATTTGTTGATTCATCATTATTTGTTGGTGCATAGCACTGGTTCCCTTCCTTGTTTGCTTAAGTCTTGTTTAGTTGTTTTGTTTAGGTTTGTTGATTCATCTTCATTATTTGTTGGTGCATAGCACTGGTTCCCTTCCTTGTTTGCTTAAGTCTTGTTTAGTTGTTTTGTTTAGGATTGTTGATTCATCTTCATTATTTGTTGGTGCATAGCACTGGTTCACTATCTTGTTTATTTAAATTTTGTTTAATTGCTTTGTTTAGGTTTGTTGATTCATCTTCATAATTTGTTGGTGCATAGCACTGGTTCACTTCCCTGTCTACTTAATTTTTGTTTAGTCTAAATAGTAATACTATTATTCTGGAATCCGCTGCTTCCCACTCCATAAGGGCTTTCTGTGTCTCTTTAGATAGGCTGTAGGGTCACCCCTTCATGTCCCTTACCACCTGTGCTGTCTTTCCCAATTCATAAACAGTTCTAACATGTCAGATGCCAATTCTGGAGATTTTCCTAGGTGAAAGGAGGTAAGTCAACAATCCAGACTGCACGGCTCACACCGTACTTTTTCTAGAAGATGCCCCTCCTTGAATCTTGGTTGGCCTAGTTAATTTTGTTTTCCTTATTTTAGACCAAGTTCAGGATTGGTTGGATTTTGCAGCTAATGTTTTCCACAGGATGAGGTGGCCAGTTTCATGCCAAAGTCCTTAGTTGCCTCTTGTGACATGCATGGTAGGTTATAGTGTTAGTTTTCTTGGCTTCCATTATGGGCCCTGGTAACAAATGGGTGGTACTCAAGATAATGCCAAAATATAATGAAAGGCAGCTAGGTATCTCTAAAAATAAACAAATTAAAAAAAAAATACAAACAAAATAGGAGGGGCTTCAAATGAAAACCTTAAATGCTTTTTTGTGTGTGTTAAATATATTGTGAAAAAGTAAAGAACAAATGTATAATTTGTTTATTGCATTCAATCAAGTCCTCCAGCATTGATAAAGTGCTTGGATTCCTGTTTTTAAAAAAAAATTGTCTAGGGTCACCGCTCGGTGTGCCTGACCTGGTCGTGAACAGTCTGTCACAGAAGTCACGCTGTTTTGAAACTTCCTACTCCACTCATACACTTGCTGGACTGACAGGTATGCATCACCATACTGGAACTTCAATCACTGATGGATTTCTATAGGTTTTAAAAAACGGTTATCAGAATCCTGCTCATCTTTAGTGCATGTCAAAAGTTGGGCAGCCATCTTTAAATTGTCCTTATGACATCATTGTGTTAATCTGCACTGCGATGTCACATGCTTAATGCTCTTGACATCCTTAACAACAACATTGACAGGTTACAAGACAATGGCAAGATTGTAATGTCTATCACACATTTAAGGTTTTCATTTGAAGCCCCCTCATATAAACAACATAATATTACATATATCAGTGGTTCTCAACCTGGATTCCCCCCCCCCCCCCACCCTCAGGGGGGAATTTTATGGTTTCCAGAGGTGGGAATTCAGACCACAGATTGGCAGACTCAAACTGGCTTCAGGACCACACAAAACGCGATCATCCCCCTTTCTTGAATGTATTTGTGTGTGTGCGCGTGTGTAATGGGGGGAGGGGAATGACACTTTGGAGGGGGGAGGGGGTGACACTTTGGAAAGAGGGGGGAGAGGGGGAGGGGTAATGACTTTCTGAACATATGGTGAAAGGGTGCATGGGCCAAAAAAAGGTTGAGAACCACTGACATATATGCTTGCACTCAAGTATCAAAAGTCAGAAATAATTATAAGCACAAGGAAACATGCAAGCTACAACGGTGTTAGATGTGCTAGCATACAAACACACAAACTACAGGATAATGTTCAGTGATATACAAAGCACATATAGATGTTACACAACAGGCTTGCTAAAATATATACACAAATAATAATTTTTGAAAATCAAAGCTTTTGCCTTTGGTGCAGACCTGTAGCATATCCATCTACTGCTGTGAATGTCACAGACTGCAATAAAATCTCCAGCACAAACAGGTATTGTTAATCTTGTCCTATTTCTACTTTTTATCTTGCTTTGTTTCATTTCCATACATTATTATTTGCATCTAGTCATAGTTTGCTTTGTTTCATTTCCATACATTATTTGTATTTCATCACAGTGTCACAGCTGACAAAACTCAACTCTTAAACACATCAAAGCAACATCACGACTTGACAAGCTATTTAACCAGCTGAACTATGATCTCACCTTTATTAGGATGTACTAACATAACCGTTCGATCGCACTCATCTTCGCCATTCTCCTTGTGACTCAGTCTGGCCCCAACTGATTTCTTGTCTGATTCAATGTCACAAAAGTTTTCACACCTCTTTTTCTTGATTTGATTCTAAACGATAAATGAATATAACAGTTACAAATTAGTTTCATATCCTTTACAGGATGTAACAGTCAACACCAGCATTTTTTGGCTCTTTGTGATTCCTGGGAAAGTTTATGTTTAGTAGTTTGCCACTGCTTTCTGAACAACCGGCACATATACCAATGTATGGAAACCAACGCAAGACAGTCTGCATCCAAATCGTCCACAGCTGTGTTTTGAACGCGGTATGCGGGATTACGAATTGCATCCATAGCCCCTTCACCACAGTGCCGGCAAATCATTATAAGGGACAGAAATTATACACGTCTTTGAGCACACACAAAACTATTAATTTTGGCAAACTTTTTGCAGAAGCCATCATGATTAATCTGCATAAGCCAGTTTTGTGCAAACAGAAAGATATGATAGTCAGTTTAAAATTGCTGTGGTAGACAATTGACATTACTGTGTGAACATGTGTATATTTCAGCTTGAAGGATTTATCTAATTATTTTACCTTATGTTGTGTGAATTATGTAGTATGTACCTGACGAGATGTAGCGAAATATGCCAGACAATAAATTGTGCAATTTATTGTTTGTGTCTTCATTATTCAAATTTTTAAAGTTCTTCTTCTTAAAGTCAGCCAGACCATGAGAACAGTCTTTACACCAACAGATGCTAGCCACTTCATGGCTCAGATGATCTGATCATCCAGGCATCAGACTTAAAACAGCAGAAGCTCAGCCTTGCCGCACATTCACAACCAAGCATCAATCAAAGCATGATGCATTACTATTAATTATTTTAACATTTGTAAATTATGCAATTGCCTCAAGTACATTCTGTGACCATGCTCCGTGGCTAAAGACTTGTGAACGCGGTTCCTGAGCCAGGTACCAGGCGTTCGAAGCTCAGCTGCGACCGATATGTGCAGCAGACCGTGTCGCGTTGTGTTATATCGTGCTGGTATGGGAGCCGGCCGTTCAGAAAGCAATGGCAAACTACTGAACGTAACACTTGCCTAGTACATCAACAGCAGCTGAAAAATGCTGGTGTTGACTGCAACGTCCCGTAAGGGATACACAACAAAATTTTTATTTAATAATGACAGAATAGAACACCATGAGGAAGTCATGTTGCAGTGGTGCAGTGGCTATCATGTTTGCCTGCTCCTCTGGGGGTCATGCGTTCAAATCCCCATGGAGAGAGGTTAGTTTTAACTGACCTAGGCCACCAGTCAACCCAGCCTAAAATGACCACCAGGAAATGTCCTAGCCAGCCAGATACTGACCACATCACTCATCAATTGCCTATGATCTGTAAAGTCAGAGCTAGTACCTTATAGCCAATACACTATGGCATGAAAGATTGTGTCTGATCAAAAAGAGTTATGAGTGACAAGTTTTAAAGGTTTGAGAAGCACTGTGCTAAACAATGGATGTACAAGAGTTACCTTTGTGTTCCTGTTTCGTTTGATCACAGTGATGATAGTCAGCAGTCGTTCGGCCACAAAGAAGAACAGAATCCCGGCCAGGGCACACAGACCTTTCCATGCAGCCTCTCTGTGATTGTGCACCTCTTGTTCGGTGGCATTGGGGTCATGTTTGTGCTCAGACGATGACATTATGGACTAGAGATTGTGATAAAGTTTATGATAAGATTAGTGGCTAAATAGAGTGTGAGACAGTTAATATTGCTAGACTAGCCTTATGATGATACAGCTAATGTTGATGGCATTATGGACTAGAGCAGGGGTGGCCAAATTTCAGAAATAATATTTCCTGCCGGGCCACGCACCTAATTTTTAAAAAAATATTAAAGTTAGCAAGCAAGCGTGCTACAGCTGCGACCACACAGCCGCTTCCCACTCCGCGGGCCGCAACATGACCCATGGCGGGCCGCATGTGGCCTGCGGGCCTCGTGTTGGCCACCCCTGGACTAGAGACTGTGATAAAGTTTATGATAACATTAGTGGCTAAATAGAGTGTGAGACAGGTTAATGTTGCTGGGCTAGCCATATAATGATACAGCTAATGATACTATTATGAACTACAATATAGTGATACAGCTAATGATTATGACATACAAAAGAAGTATTTCGATACAAATTAAATTAAACAAAAAGTCAAAAGGCATACAATGTTGACCTGCTGGATTAAACATAAAACAAATAGGGATATATTATTGACATCAGAGAATAAACAGAAAGACAAATTAGCGATGTCATAGATCATTTACACATGACAGCAATAGGGGCAGGACGTTTGTCTTATGAGTTGTGTTCATGACATTATGGGCTTAACCGATCAAATAGAGATACGATAACGACATTATGGGCTTAACCAAGCCAAAAGATATATGATGATGACATTATGGGCTCAACCAATCCAAGAGATATGATGACGACATTATGGGCTTAACAAATCCAAAAGAGATATGCTGACGACATTATGGACTTAACCAGTCCAAAAGAGATATGATGATGATGATATGTGCTTAACCAATCCAAAAGGGATATGACGATATTATGGGCTTAACCAATCCAAAAGAGATATGACGACAACATTATGGACTTAACCAAGTCAAACGAATTATGTTGATGTTATTATATACTTTACAAAGCCAAAACAAGCTGTGTTGATGATGACATGGACTTACAATCAAAATAGTTCGTTTGATGACATTATGGGCTTAACAAAACCAAAAGGGACATGATGACATTAAGGAAAGTCATAATGCGGGTCATGCCTCTTACGTGATCAACAGATGCAACAATTTACTGCGGCACAACAAATTCAAGATTATCAATGAACACAAACACTCACATGTGGCAACAAATGCAACAGAGCATCCCCCGACAAGGCTCCCACAGCCAGCGCCACCAAAAACTGCAGCAGATGATTGTAGAAGACTTTCTGCATGATGGGGATGACAGCGACTCCCAGCAGCCCCACTAAACTGATGACTATCACTGCTACTGTGCTGTATCCCCACACTGCCGAGGAGACAAGTCACAAGTTCAGTGCTAATCAACAAGCAACGATCACTACCTACAATTATAGGGCTGCAAACTATTGATCTACTTACAGATTATGTCAGGATACTGGTATACGAACACCATTTCAGTGACCATGAGCACATTTATAACAATTTATATTAAAAGTACAGATCTCTTGGATTTGCTCAAAGCACGTAAATTCTGAATTATATTTCACATTATAAAATATCCAGATCACTCACAAACATAAACAGCTGTTGCAATGTTCTGGTTTCATAACAAGTGCCTTGACTTAGGGAAACGTGAAACTGTGTTTCACAATTCCCCAACATACAGAGTCAAGGGTTCAAAATCAGCTGTGGACAATGTGGAACCAGACCGCATTGTGTTGATTTGGATGGCATTAAGAAAGCAATGGCAAACTACTGAACTAACATTGCCTAGTATATCACAAACAGCCAATAAATACTGGGAATGATTGCCATGCCCTGTAAAGGACATGCAGCTCACTTTGTTAACCAGTAAATGAGGTACATATATTTATGAGTTAAGGCTGCAAGCTGTACTTGTAGAATTCAACACCTTCAGATCTGACCAGTAATAAAGCTTGCATGCTCTACTCCTGTGTGCATTAAAGTCAAGATTTTACGGCAATTTTTACATGACCAAAAAAAAACATCAAGTAAAAAGTATATCTTTAGTATAACTCACCCATGGGGGATATTTTACTAACATCAAACTCGGCCATGTCAATCTCTGCGTGCTCATGGGCATCCCCTTTGTTGGGCGACTGGTAAAACCGACCAGGATGGGTCTCGTCTGAACTATTATGATTATGATGGTGACCGCCAACCCCGTCAGACTTGCATACGTCTAAATCCAGTTGGTAGACAAGTGCTGGGCACAGGAAAGAGAACTGCTGCGGGGTCAGGCTGATGAATTTGGCCAGATGAAATGCTTCCAATAACTCATTCACAGTAAGACACTGTAGAAAATTACATGTACATAAATTAAAATCAAAAATGAATTATGATTACATCAACAATTTGATCCTTCTCTTCTGCGACTCCATCTCTGTCAAAATTATAAACGTGTAAATAGGATATCTAAGAAATCAAGAAACTAAGGTACAAGTTATGGTCACAGTCTCTCAATCAATCAATCATGTGCCATGCCGGAAAGCGTGCGCGGTCATGACTCGCCACTTCACTCGATCACCAGTGTCGTGGATCAGCTCAGTGTTCCTGTCTCGTCCATGCCATGTGGCCAAGCCATCCAGGTATTTTCCTCTCTGTCTTCCTCTTGGTCTGTTCCCTTCGATCTTGCCAGTTGTCACTAAGTTTTCCAATCCATTTCTTCTCATAACATGTCCAAAAAATTTTGACTGTCTACGTCTAATTTCTCTAATCAGTTTACGATGTTCATTTGTCTCCTGTAGTACTTGGTCATTGGTTTTTCTGTCTGTCCATGGTATTCTTTGCATTTTCCTCAGAAACCACATTTCTGCAGCCATCAGATGTTTTTCAGCTTGACTGCTCATTGTCCAAGTTTCACATCCATACAAAAGAACAGGCTCTATGTATCCCCTCAACACTCTTTTTCTCGTTTCAATTGACATCTTTTTATTGGTCAGAATGTTTTTCATCTTGCTAAAGGCTACTTTTGCCATGGCGATTCTTGTTCTAATCTCTTCAAGGCATCTCCCATCAGATGTTATGACTGTTCCAAGATAATTGTACCGATTCACTTGTTGAAGAATATTTCCATTTACTTGTATATTACATTGTGGCACTTCTTCCTTCCTAGTGACAACCATAACCTGAGTCTTTTTACAATTTAATTCTAACCCCAGTTGCTCACTGTGTACAACAACCGCTTCTACTAATTGTTGCAGGTCCTGCGCATTGTCTGCAATTAATACTGTATCATCTGCATATCTAATGTTATTAATGTTTCGTCCTCCAATGCTGATTCCATTTATATCCTCTACATTTCTGAAAATATTTTAACTGTATAGGGAAAAAAAGATCTGGAGACATCACACATCCCTTAATTGGCTGATACTGTCCCACTTCATTATCAATCCTTATTGCAGCTTGTTGTTTCCAATATATGTTTTTTATAAGTCTAATGTCTTTCCCATCAATTTGTAGATCTGCAAGCATATCCACCATGTTGACATGTCTAACTCTATCAAAAGCCTTTGTATAGTCAATAAAGCAAAGATGTATATCCTTGTTTACTTCTATAGCACGTTCAATAATTGTTCGCAGCATATACACAGCATTTACTGTACCCTTTCCTTCTACAAACTCACATTGTTCTTCCCCTATTTCAGGTTGTATCTTCTTCCTCACTCTTTGCATGATAATTCTTAACAAAATCTTTGTGATGTGACTCATTATACTAATTGTTCTATGTTGATCATATTCCAAGGTTCCTGATTTCTTTTGGATTGCAATAAATACAGAGTTACATAATTCAGGAGGTATATCTCCAGTATCATATAATGTGTTCAGCAGTCTGGTGACTTGCTCTAGTCCAAATTCTTCTAAAGCTTTAATCATTTCTGTTGTGATGTTATCTGCACCGGGGGCCTTGCCAGTTTTCATATGCTTAACCCTTTACAAGGCGTAGCGTCCGTTACCGGCCGGTCTCTAAATACGAGCGTAATGGCCGATTCCGGCCGATACTATTATGCATTGTAAAAACGCGATCTCTCGGCTTTCCGACACTTCCGTCGGCTACTTTCACTTTCGCCCATAGCTTGACAACGTGGCCGCCATTTGTAAACGCGCTACAATGACTTTGAACAGACTTTTACGGACTTGTTTTGATAGGTTTTGGGAGTTTTACGCTGTTTTTCAAAATGGATTTCGGCGATTCTTCAAGTGATAGCCGAGATTTCGCTCTGTTCAATTTAAATGACATTAAAGGGCACGAAGTTGATTATTAATCGGAGCTAGATATCAGTGCAAAGCGTTACTTTGCATTAGCAGTCGTGAGTCGGACTTTAAAGAAAGTGATTATGATTCTGAAAATGTGTTTGTAAATTGCCGTATAGATGACGGAAAATCACAAACAACATGCCGTATTTCGTAAATATTTGTGTTCATATATGGATTACCGGCAACAATCACGTGAGTAACATATTCTGCATGCTTTTCCCTTCATTGTGTTGTTTATTTAACTAAAATCGGTTGACTAACACCTTGTTTGTGATGTTTTTACTAACGCGACCCGAAATTTTTACAGAACCTGAAAAAATCTTGCCCGTTCAGGGCTACAAAACGGACAAGCGTCTGCCCTGTAAAGGGTTAAGAACATTTCGAACCTCCATCTCCAAAATTGGCGGACCTTCATTATTAAATCTAATATCATACTGTTCGTCTCTGTTATCATCATAAAGGTGTTTCACATAATCTGTCTATACATGTAGAATCTGGTCTTTTTCTATTATGATTTTGCCATCTTCAGTTTTTAGACACCCTGTTGATGTACTTGTTCTTTTATTAGTAAGTTCCTGAATTCTTTTGTGCACTAATTTGGTATTTTGACTGTTGTGTTGGTTTTCAATTTCTAAGCACTTTTCCCCAAGCCATGCTTCTTTTGCCTCCTTACATAATATTCTGACTTGTCTGTGAATTTCTTCATATTTGACAGAATTATTTTTGTTGAGTCTTCTTGTTTCCATGAGGTGTAAAATTTCTTCAGTCATCCATTTCTTACGACCCACCTTCTTTAATTTTGGAATAGTTGTTTCTGCAGCCACATTGATTGAATTCTTCAACGTTTCCCATTGATCATCCACATCCTGGAATAGGATCTCTAGATCAGACAAAATTTCAAATCTGTTCTGTACTTCTATGTTGAATTTGTTTTGTATTTCCTTGTCATTACTCAATGTACACAAATCATATTTAGTGTTTCCTGTTATATACTTGACTTTCTTCAACTTTATCCTCAATGTTCCTGTGAGTAATCTGTGGTCACTATAACAATCAGCACTGGGAACTGTTTTTGCTAGTGTTAATGCGTTTCTAAATCTTCTGCTAATCAGAATGTAGTCAATCTGGTTTCTAATCCTGCTATCAGGACTCCTCCATGTCCATAATCTTCTAGGGTGTTGCTTGAACCAGGTGTTTCCTACAATCATTTCCTGTTCTTTTGCCCACTCTACGAGTCTGTATCCTCTTTCATTTCTCTCTCCTAAACCATAGTTTCCTACTGTGTATCTATCCCCTTGATTTCCTACTTTTGCATTGAAGTCTCCTATTATGATGTTTATTTCTGAATTTTTACATTTCTTTAAGGCAGACTCTATGTCATTATAAAATTCTTCTACACTATCTTCACTGGATTCTCCTGTTGGGGCATATACTTGAATAATATTTATGCTAAAAGGTCTGCCACTTAATTTAACTAGTAGAACTCTGTCCGACACGGCCCAATATCCTTGAACAGATTTTGCTGTTTTCCGGTCCAAAATAATTGCCACTGCTCTATAACGATCTTCACCTCCAGAATAAATAATCTTGAAATCTTCCTCTATCTTGATGCCTGCTCCTGTCCATCTCGTTTCGCACATACCTAAAATATTAATTTTTTCCCTTTCAATTTCTTGTTTTATGTTCTCTAATGTTCCGTCGTTTAACGTCCTAACGTTCCAAGTTGCTAATTTTAACGTCTCTGTCTTTGTCTTGCGATGATCAGTCTTTAAGCGAATCATGATATACTAGGCACTTTTAAAGAGGTAGTTTGCCGTTGCTTTCCTCTATGGCAGTGACCTTACTGGTCGGAGACCGCAGCCATTGACTCAAGACGAGTTCCTCTGCCTGCCGTCGTGAAGCTCGAGGCCATGACCCACAATATCTGTCGGCTGCCCTCAAAATTTCATCCACCACCTGCCTTCCGTGGCTTCTTTTGAAAACTTCCAATAAAAGGAACACAAAATAACATCACATAATCCACAGGAAAACACTATTCACAGGGAATCCATAGGAAATCACACGAAATCCAAAGGATAACACTAAATAGCGTCCCTCCGAAAAGTAATGCTTCATTTTGTCGCCATTTTAAGTATTCAACACAGTCTCTAATAAGTACCAAATCCTGCAACAGTTAGTACATGAGGCGAACACTGAAGACTGACTGTAATAGGTTAAAAGCATTTAGAACGAATAATGTACGCTCACTTTGCACCTCACTTTATGATGAAATGGAACTGATTAAGTCTAATCAATCTCATAGGAGGCTCAGTTTCTTACTCAGGCACACAGAGTTCTGTCAGTACAGATAGAAGTAGCATTAGGGATAGTGGCAAAAGACAGGCAGCCATGACAAGAGATGGCCGAGAAGTTTCATAACCAGCCTAAGAGCTGACCAGCTTCATAAAAAGAATTTGCAGCTTCTGACAAAGTGTAGACATTTATGATCATTATTCATGTACTATACATATTTAACTGTGCTATTTTCATTTTTGGCAATATACAGACGTGAATTATGGACCATTTCACAAACGCTTAATAAAGGGTTTTAAACCTGAGTATTACAGAAAAATTCCTAGAACATCGTGAATGATGAAGAAGAAAAATACTAAACTTTTTTTTTTCAAATGAAACATTGGCTCAAAAACAGCATTACGTCTGGGATACTGAAATACTTTGGTGATAATAAACACTGCAGTGGTTTAAAGAGAACAGTGGTTTAGAGAGAACAGTGGTTTAGAGAGAACAGTGGTTTAGAAAGAGCAGTGGTTTAGAAAGAGTTGTGGTTTAGAAAGAGTTAGAAAGAACAGTGGTTTAGAAAGAACAGTGGTTTATAGAAAACAGTGGTTTAGAGAGAACAGTGGTTTAGAAAGAGCAGTGGTTTAGAAAGAGTTGTGGTTTAGAAAGAGTTGTGGTTTAGAAAGAGCAGTGGTTTAGAGAGAACAGTGGTTTAGAGAGAACAGTGTTTAGAAAGAGCAGTGGTTTAGAAAGAGCAGTGGTTTAGAAAGAGCAGTGGTTTAGAAAGAGCAGTGGTTTAGAAAGAGTTGTGGTTTAGAAAGAGTTAGAAAGAAGAGTGGTTTAGAAAGAAGAGTGGTTTAGAGAGAACAGTGGTTTAGAGAGAACAGTGGTTTAGAGAGAACAGTGGTTTAGAGAGAACAGTCACGGAAGGCATGGTCACTGGAAGAAGAGACATGGGTTGATTAATAAGATGGTGGACACATGTCATAAGTGACACCCTGGATATGCAAATTGAAAATACAGGAGGCACGGGAACTAGTGAAGGATCAAGAATCTTTCCAGATGGTCCTGATGATATTCGCAAAGAACTTGCAACATGATGATGATGATGACTTTCATCTTGTTCCAGATAATACACATTTAAATCACTGGGAACTTTTAGCACTCAACCACTCCTCTCTTATCTTATGGTGTAGCAGTATTGTATGGTCTTGTTCCTTCTGACATCACCAAGTAAGGGCGCCGCAGTAACATAGTGGCTAGCTACCTGCCTGCCAGTCTGATGGTCCAGGGTTCAAATGTGTATCACAGTAGAATTGTATAAATTTACTCGAGCTTCCAGGCTGACCAAGCCTAGCATGGGTATGAAGAAATATCTTAGCAAGTAAAGGTGGCCAGCTTTTAGCCAGTAAAGCCAACATTCATACCAATAATACACATTTAGGACATGATACTAGACCCATATTACCAAATGACATCAGAGGAGTAATTTTATTAGTATTACGCTGGATATCTCTACTTTCCTATGTAAATCTCTCATACACATTTTACGAGACGTGATTGACCACAAAGCCAAATATAGCTGGGAGAAAAAAACTATCCCTCCTCAAACATACTGCTGGACTGTTAAGCCAATAAACTATCTTCTATACAACAATGACACCTCTTAATTCTTTCCATGCTACATTCCCCAATAACCCAGAAGGTTGTTCAAACACCAGCCCTGATAAAGTTGTGTACTGTGGCTAATTGCAAAGTCTAGCAGAGCCCAACCCTCCCCAAGAATCAGAATCCACACATATTTCATATAACCTGTTGTGGGTAGGTTTATTTATTTAAAAATGTTACCAGGGCAGGGGCCAGAGCAGCTCACTCTTTACAATCTGCAACTGATCAGCAATTTGTTTTGTTGTCTTTACAGCATCTCTACCATTGCTGATGTGTGCGATGAGTTTTCCAGGCTGAAGACAAAGGCCCCTGCCCAAGCGGTCCCCTCAAAGTTTATAAGCCAGACTTAATTTGTTTTAATTTATTTTGAGCCTTATAGAGGATCAAACTCATGTCCCATGGAGTGCGAGGCAAAAATTCTGAGTGGTCAAACTCCAGCACCTCAAGGAATTTGTAACATATGCAATGTGTCCATAGAGTTTCCTTTGTTGTTTTTTTTCTGTCTTCTTTCGTGCTTGAAATTTGTCTATAACTGCAATGTTGTCTCTTGTATGAACTTCACTGTCTTTTTTAGTTCACTCAGTGGTCCAAAGAGTTTTATCTTCCTCTGTTGTGTCCTCAGGCATGGATGTTTGCCTATTTATGACATATTTTGAGCATTCTTGGAGTATGTGATCTGCTGTCTGCAGCACCAAACCACATGTGCACATGGCTGATTCACCAATCTTGAATTTTGTATACATGTGGTTGCATAATCTATTATGTCCTGTTCTGAGGGGCAGAATAATGATTTGTTCTAGTCTGTCCATATGGTGGTAGTTGTCTTGAGCAGGTTTTGGTGGCTTTCTGACTGATTTGATCATTCTTTTCTTTTGGTGGTATGTAATGGGCACATCAGGCTGTTCTTCTATTGCTCCTTCCTTAGCCAATTGATCAGCTCTGTCGTTTCCAGGTACTCCACAGTGGGATGGTATCCACTGTATGGTGACCTTATGCTGACTGCTAAGTTCAGAAAGTAGTGCCCTTAGTACTGGCAATTTCCCAGACAGGAGCGCCTCGAGTACTGATTTTGCATCTGTCAATAACACCACAGGCTGTGTACTATGGTTGGTATTTAGTAATTTCTCTGTGGCTATCTTGATTGCCTGGATTTCTGCATCATAGTTATGGCAGTACTTTTCTGTTGGTACTCTGGCCGTGCCCCTAGTATAATTTGGGTATTCTGTGTACACTCCCGCTCCTCCAATGTGAACACGCATTTTGCACTGACCCATTTGTGTAGATTCGGATCCAGAGGTCCTGTGGGTATTCTTCATCAAGAAGACTGAGAGTGGCTGTTCTGTGTTGTACACTGTTCTGTTCATCCTTGTCAACTATTCCTTTCACGTTTATCTGCATATGTTGATACAAATCCAGGTTTCCTATTTTTGTCCTTTGTCTGAGGCAATGCATCCCTCACATTAGCCAGAGATCAGAGGAGAGTGTAACATCATCACCCACTAGCCAGATATCCAGGGAGAGTACATCACCATCCACTAGCCGTAGATCAGGAGAGAGAATAACATCACCTACCAGCCAGATACCCATGGAGAATACAACATCACCTACCAGCCAGATACCCATGGAGAATACAACATCACCTACCAGCCAGATACCCAGGGAGAGTACAACATCACCTACCAGCCAGATACCCAGGGAGAGTACAACATCACCTACCAGCCAGATACCCAGGGAGAGTACAACATCACCTACCAGCCAGATACCCAGGGAGAGTACAATATACCTACCAGCCAGATACCCAGGGAGAGTACAACATCACACACTAGCCAGATACCCAGGGAGAGTACATCATCACCAACCAGCCAGATACCCAGGGAGAGTACAACATACCCACTAGCCAGATACCCAGGGAGAGTACAACATCACCAACCAGCCAGATACCCAGGGAGAGTACAATATACCTACCAGCCAGATACCCAGGGAGAGTACAACATCACCCACTAGCCATAGACTAGAGGACAGTATAACATCATTGAGTTCCATGAAAACATTATCTTCAACTGGACATGAACACTTTGTTGGTTAAATATCAAAACTCTAAGCCACTCAACTGTTTACGGAACCACTATACAATTTATTTGCAATGAGCTAACAAAAAAGAACATGAAATGTTAATGTTTACCTCAGTGTGTGTGGAATGAATGTGCTGGGGTTCATATGATCTTTCACTCCTATGTGATTCTGTGAAAAGAAATATTTCCCACATTAAATTAAGGCTATTTCAATGTAGATACTGTTTCAAGGGTGTGAAATGTTAATAATTTAAACTATACTTGGGTACAGTTGATGCTTTTGAATGTAGTTATGTAAACAAATTAGGTGAAAACTTTAGACAGGAAAAGGCAACAAAGAAAGCTTTACAAATGTGTGGTTATATAAACTCAAGGCCCGCTGGCCACATCCGGCCAGCCGTACACCAACCAACAAATATCAGGCCCGAGAGGTTTCAACCGACGTACAAATATATTCGGCCCATGAGAGAATTTTAGGCAAAAATATTTTTTTATGGTCACGATATAAAGTGCAAATCAGATTCCCTAATTAGCAGCCTTCCAAACGATAGGCTACCTGAGAGCGTTCTCGCTTCGATCAGATTAAGCGAAAATAAAAGTTGTATAGTGAGTTGGTGTTCGTCGTTATAGTTACCTAGCAACATTCAGAAGCTCGTTTTGGATTGGCGCATAAAATATGAAAATAGTGTAATGCCCGGATATACATCACATTTTCCCGCTACAGCTACGATATGCATGATGCAGTGAAGGCATTTCAAGTGAAGCTGCACTTATGGGAGACACAAATGCACCAATGCAACCTGTCTCACATTTCTTGTTGCCAGGCAATGTTAAACCAAGTCAACGCTATGGTGTTTCCCAATGCACACTTCGCTGAAAAACTTAGCTAACTTCGCGCCGAGTTCGCACAGCGTTTTAGTGACTTTGAAGCACAGAAAAGTAATTTCGAGCTGTTGCGTAATCCATTTGCCATAGATGTGGAAACACCTGTAAATTTGCAGATGGAGTTAATAGAGCTGCAGTGTAATTGGACACTAAAGACAAAGTACGACACTGTTGGGCCTGCACAGTTCACTCATCTCATTCCTGAAGAGATGCCCCGGCTTCATCTACCTGCGGCTCGAACCTTGAGCGTGTTTAGTAGCACATATCTGTGTGAGCAGCTGTTTTCTGTGATGAAGATTAACAAAACATCACACAGGAGTGGTCTCACTGATGAACACTTGCAGTCCATCATGAGAATCTCAATGACACAAAACATTACTCCCAACATAAATGAACTTGCAGCCAAGAAAAGATGCCAAACATCGTGCCATGACAAAATGACATAACAGTAAAAATGTGTACACCAATGTTTTATTATTAAAACTTTTTTCTGTTTTAATTTATATGCATATTGATGTTTAAAAAAGGTTTAATTTTCAGCTTATTGAATGTTTATCCTGTCCGGCCCGCAATCTTACGTGTGATTCGAGTTTTAGCCCGCTGAACGATTGAGTTTGACACCCCTGATATAGACAAACAGGAGGAATATAATAGTAGAAGAAGAAAAGCAAAGTATTAGAAAAATGCTATTATACAGATTACTGTAACAGCAGGAGAAGAAACCAAACAAAGAAGTATTACGCAACTGTTATTATCTAGATGTATATAACAGCAGGAGAAGGGGAAAAAATTAAGTATTACAGAAATATTATCTAGATGAATATAACTGCAGGAGAAGAAAACAGATGAAGTCTTATAAAAATATTATCTGGATGAATATAACAGCAGGAGAAGAAACCAAACAAAGAAGCATTACAAAAATGTGGTTACACAGACCACTTGAGGATGCATGTTAAGGAAACACAACACATCATAATCATCAGGTTAGTCTGTCTGCAGAAGACTGATGTTGACCCCACTTGACAACATCCTCAGCAATGTTTTTCAGCAAACTGTAATGTGAACCCCAATGTTCTTGCATGCCTGTAATTTGTAGTTGTTTCTTTGACATTCTCTTGATCTTGTCCCTGGATTTAGTGATTGTGAAATGGTCTGTGACTCACATCTGTCTGCTGTCACAGGAAAGATGCATATTCTCAACAATGTGACTTTAACTTGTTTGCTGGTGTTGTGTCATAGGTTCTTAATACTACTACTTAACATGATCATTACTGAGCCCAGCAAATAACTGATGTAACATGATATCAACAGGCACATTGTACCATCTTACCACTGCCCTTCCCAAGTCCAAGTTTGTGCACCAAGTTTTCCAGCTCTGTTGGGGTTAGGCCTTGATCACTGCCATAGTTAGAGAAGATCTTCTTTATAAAAAAGTTACTTTCTTCATATGTCACTGAATCTATTGTCACATTGAACGTCAAGCTGACAGATCCATTCTCTTCCTGTGAATGATAAACAGGTACATATACACTTATGTTCCCTCCACCAAGAACCATAAGTGGGTTAAACACAGCAGTTAACATTTATTTAAGTCAAACATTATAGTACTCATGTTGATACCATTCAGGCAAACTGGCAATATATTGTCAAGCCCATATTTTCTTGACCAAACATCGATTAATAGGTAATGTGACAAGTGTCATGCCAGCCTTCTTAGCTTCCATAAAATGCCCTGGTATCCATTTAATGAAGCTGGTTTAACTCTGCAGCCGTGTGGTCAGAAATAGGTCTCATCTCTTGGGGGACTTAAACCCAAGACCTCAGCCTAGTAGGCAAATATACTAGCCACTATGCTTCCGTTGCTCACACATTTATGTCACAGCTTTTTTTATACAAGGGCTTTTCCAAAATTAACCTCCGATTGACTGGTAAAAATAAACTGGTTGCCATAGCGATACATGCCTGCATCATTCATAGTCTTTTAGCTCACTACAAATCAACCTACAGTCGCATTTGTTCAGTGGTTCTTTAATTGCAAACGAATAAACATGGAAATTGTAATTGTCTTTCCCACCAGCTGTGAAATTTGGAGTGTCATTCGTTTTCTTCAAGCAGAAGGTCAAAATGTGACCGAGATTCATCCTTGATTGTGTTGTGTATGCGGTGATAACGTTATGAATTAGTTCTGTTGGAAATTGGTGCAAGAAATCAGAGATGGGTGTACAGATGTGCATGATGAGAGTGGACAAGGATGACATTCATGTGTGACAGATGAGCTCATTCAAAAGAGGGAAGGAAAAGCGACAAGGAAGGGAACTGGCCATCACATTTCATATTTCGTGAACTAAAATATGTGAAGAGCAAAGACTTCATGTGTCCGTGCTTTGTGCGACGCTGTTGGCAGGCGGCTAGCTGATCTGCGAAGAGAGACCAATCTATATGGGGTAAAACCTGATGCAATAAAACTAATCCTCTTGCATTTTGCCTTTTATGGGGGAAATGAATGACTACTGGAAACTATTTTTAAATTAGGCTGTCCTGAATTGGTCACAATATGATACAAGAATATCTGCAAATAAAACCACTGAATGGCAAAATACATGGGAATTAAGATCTTCAAGAAACAACTACATGGTGCAGGCATACAAGAACATCAAGGCTTATGTGGACCTTGGGGTACTTGTAATTTACATCCCCAAGTCAAGAACGAGAAGTCAACATTTTAATCCAACTGACCGTGTAGGGGCTGAACCCGCTACCTTGGCATCAGCAGATTAAGAACAAGCGCTCTTAATCATTCGGCCATGCTGACCTCTGATGATGATGATGATGACCATGATGATGATGATGATGCTGATGATGACCATGATGATGATGATGATGATGATGACCATGATGATGATGATGACCATGATGATGATGATGATGACCATGATGATGATGATGATGATGATAATGATGATGATGATGATAATGATGATGATGATTAACTAAATACTGTATATGATACTGTCACATGCTTCATTATACCTTATCAGGACTCACCTGGTGTGAGTGGGCATGCCAAGAACTGTTCTGGGGTTGCAGAGACCCATCATTGTCAACAGCAGCCACAAGCAATGACACTGACATCACAAGCACCAGCGTAGTCCGTGAACAGAGCAGATTGCCTCCTAGCATCACACTACTACTTCCACACCACATAATTCCAGAAAGATTATACTCTTCTTTCGTTTTGATATGTTCTTATTTCTGTTTATTTTTTTTTTATTTTTATTTTTTAAACTATCAAGCTATCGGTCATTGCTACAACAATTATTGAGATTATTATAAATTATAAATAATTATCCTCTCAGACTAACAAATAACAAAATGACTAGTTAATTGTTCAATTTTTAAATATATAACTCAATATTATCTAATCACATCAGAATGTGAACTACACAAATGATTTTGTTTAATTTTGTTTTAGCGCACTTTGCTCTGTTGCACTTTGCTCAAGTGCACTTCATGAATTTCTGAAATGAAAAAAATAAAAGAATATAAACATGTTTCTTTGTTATGGAAATGACAATCAGAACTTTTGTCTGCTAATCAGAAAAACATAGCCTGATAAATTATAAAAGCTGTCCAGCAGGTTCCTGTGTAGTACTCTAAGTACTAATATCAAAGAAAATCAAACAATATTTGCTAGGGTGGCCAAGAAAGTATAATTGTGAAGACAATAATAAAAGCCAGGCAAGAAGGTTCTCTAAAGTGGCTAGAAAGGTAGGTAGGTAAGTAGCTAAGCAAACTGGTAGGTAGGTAAGCAGGCAGGTAAGTATTTAGTTAGTGAGTTAGTCGCGGATCCAACTTCATAGCAAAGGGTTGCCCCATAATGCTCCATTCCTATGCCAGTGAATATCACATAAAATGCTTCTCACTGCCCCATGTGAAAAGTGGAACAGACAGGAGTCTCAACAAACCAACAGCCCATACAGGTATACTATGCATAATGCCGCTGCGAGAATGCCAACACAAAGTCCACCATGAACAATACAGTTCATTGTCGATGGAAGCGGCAGTCACTAGAAAACCAGCAGCCACACATTACTGCATAAAGTAAACCCAGTTAGTTCATCAACCAGCGACCGCAATTTTTCCTAACGTGCAGTTCATGACAAAAACAACCATGGACAGATGTAAAAGCACTCCACATGAAACCCACAGCTCACTGTGTCACACCACACACTCAATTCAGTAGCAGGGCGATGGAACCATTCATATAATTATGTAATCAGACAAACAGATAGGTACATGGGCAGATAGTTGGAAAGAGGTGGTAAGTAGGCAGGCAAGTAGATAGGCAGGTAGGTATGCAGACAGATCTAATGTGGTAGTAGATAGGTATAACAAGAAACTTTAGTTGTGTGATAATCATTCACTTAACTTCCCTGATGTGTTACAAGATGTGACGTGAATAGTGTGTGATAATCATTCACGTAACTTCCCTGATGTGTTACAAGATGTGACGTGAATAGTGTGTGATAATCATTCACTTAACTTCCCTGATGTGTTACAAGATGTGACGTGAATAGTGTGTGATAATCATTCACGTAACTTCCCTGATGTGTTACAAGATGTGACGTGAATAGTGTGTGATAATCATTCACTTAACTTCCCTGATGTATTACAAGATGTGACGTGAATAGTGTGTGATAATCATTCACTTAACTTCCCTGATGTGTTACAAGATGTGACGTGAATAGTGTGTGATAATCATTCACGTAACTTCCCTGATTGTTACAAGATGTGACGTGAATAGTGTGTGATAATCATTCACTTAACTTCCCTGATGTGTTACAAGATGTGACGTGAATAGTGTGTGATAATCATTCACGTAACTTCCCTAATGTGTTACAAGATGTGATGTGAATAGTGTGTGATAATCATTCACTTAACTTCCCTGATGTGTTACAAGATGTGATGTGAATAGTGTGTGATAATCATTCACGTAACTTCCCTGATGTGTTACAAGATGTGACGTGAATAGTGTGTGATAATCATTCACGTAACTTCCCTGATGTGTTACAAGATGTGATGTGAATAGTGTGTGATAATCATTCACTTAACTTCCCTGATGTGTTACAAGATGTGACGTGAATAGTGTGTGATAATCATTCACTTAACTTCCCTGATGTATTAAAAGATGTGTCGTGAATAGTGTGTGATAATCATTCACTTAACTTCCCTGATGTGTTACAAGATGTGACGTGAATAGTGTGTGATAATCATTCACTTAACTTCCCTGATGTGTTACAAGATGTGACGTGAATAGTGTGTGATAATCATTCACTTAACTTCCCTGATGTGTTACAAGATGTGACGTGAATAGTGTGTGATAATCATTCACTTAACTTCCCTGATGTGTTACAAGATGTGACGTGAATAGTGTGTGATAATCATTCACTTAACTTCCCTGATGTATTACAAGATGTGATGTGAATAGTGTGTGGTAATCATTCACTTAACTTCCCTGATGTGTTACAAGATGTGATGTGAATAGTGTGTGATAATCATTCACTTAACTTCCCTAATGTGTTACAAGATGTGATGTGAATAGTGTGTGATAATCATTCACTTAACTTCCCTGATGTGTTACAAGATGTGATGTGAATAGTGTGTGATAATCATTCACTTAACTTCCCTGATGTGTTACAAGATGTGACGTGAATAGTGTGTGATAATCATTCACTTAACTTCCCTGATGTGTTACAAGATGTGACGTGAATAGTGTGTGATAATCATTCACTTAACTTCCCTGATGTGTTACAAGATGTGACGTGAATAATGTGTGATAATCATTCACTTAACTTCCCTGATGTGTTACAAGATGTGACGTGAATAGTGTGTGATAATCATTCACTTAACTTCCCTGATGTGTTACAAGATGTGACGTGAATAGTGTGTGATTCACATGGCTGCTATGACATCACTGTTATCAAGACTTGTTAACAAACATGTGCAATGAACCCGTTTGTAAAGCCTTACATTTGAATACAGAAGCCACAAGCAGTAGATTGTATTTATCAATTCCAGTGTGATTGCCTAGCAACTTGCTTAGGTAGAACAGAAAATTAACAAAGAAAAGGTGTTTCATCATAGACCTTAGTTTACCACCACTCAAGATTTTAAGAGTATTTGATCAGATCTGTGTTTGTCATAGCCCAATATATATGCTGAGACTTGTGTCCTCGAGTGCCGTGGCCCATTCGTGTTTATGTTAGCGGGACACAATATATTATTGTTGTGCATGGCTGGTCACACTGTTATGATGCTATCAGTCAGGACACAGATAGTTGTGTTGGGGCGATGATTTCTTACATTGTCCAGATTATAGTTGGACTGGCTGCTGAGCAAATTGAGCATTGGTCTGAGTGGACTCAGCCACTATATTATATTAAACTCTTTCACATCCTCATACGCTACCAAAGTTCTTGAAAATTTCCTTAGTAATTATAGTGATACTTTAAATAAACAGCTCAAACATTTGGAACAAGATTTTTTGCCACTTATCTCAGAATTTCAGGCTGTTAAATGCATGTTAGTATCACAGCCTGGGATTCTGAGATAAGCAGCAAAATATTTTTTTTTTCAAATTTTTATTTTCTCTTCATTGTTCTTATTTTTTCATCTTCTCATCCTGTTCTTATGTCTTAATGTAGTCACTGAAGGGTCTTCTCCAGTGATTATATGTTGTGTTTTGGGTATGTATATGTTTGCTGACGAAGGATAGTCATTGCAATGTCCTGTATTTTTCGTAATTCTGTTCTGTAAAGCTACATTACTTTGTGTTATTTTAGACTGTTTACATCTTCACAGCTTTACCGCAGTTCCACTAATTTCATTCATATGTACACTATGTTAGTCATTGTTCTGACTTGAAGAACCATTTCAGTGGTTGCCGCACTGTTGTCAAATACAAGTTATGAGACATAACAAATATGTCGTGTAATAACTCAACTAACTGAACATACAAATCATCATCATCAAGTGCCATGCCAGCTGGCTAGGTATTCATGTCTCTCCACTGATCTGGGTCTTTGGTGATATTTAATAACTACACTACCTGAACTCTCATTACATATATGTCTTTATACTGTCTTTCCTCTTCTACCTTAAGATCCCCAGGTTCAAGTTAGTTGCATGTCCATTACAGGACATTGCAATCAACCTCAGCATTTACTGGCTATTTGTGATTTACCTGGCAACTTTATTTCAGTAGTCTGCCATTGTTGTCTGATACCATTAAAATCAATGCAAAGCGGTCTGCTGCCAAATCTAATTTCGAACCCTGGACTCAGCATATAGGGGAATTATGAAACTGCATGTCTCACTATTCCCACGTCCACAGATTCCAGTGATATAATTGTAAGTAATAAATATACAGCTCTGCCAAATGACCAATGTGTCTTAATGTGTGTAAAAGGGCCCTTTACTTACATCAAAGTAAGGGACCTTTCTACATTCCTTGAGGTGTATTATGTATATGATGCTAGCCCGGTATGTTTATAGTCAAATCGGCACTTGATGGATGACACGGTCAATATCAAGCCAGCTGGCTTTGTTTCCAGGCCATATTCTGCTACCCTTTTGTAGACAGGGTTGACCCAAAAGCCCAGGTCACATTTTTAAAATCTGTCCCATTAGGGGTTTCGAACTCATGACCACAGAGACAGCAGTCATGCACTGACATAAAGGTACTTTATATTTCTTATACTTATCACAACTGCACTCACTGTCTTTTTTCTACTACATTTACGCATCATTTACGTATGTGACTATTAACTGGCAAGACAAAATCACAAATACTGAAGTATTGGAAAGATCAGGTTGTGTGATGGTTTATTCCATGCTCAGTCTTCGTAGACTTAGAAGGATAGGACATCTTAGGAGGATGGATGATGGTAGAATACCAAAGGACATCTTTTTTGGTGAATTACAGATGGGTAAGAGATCTCAGGGTCGGCCTCTACTACGATACAAAGATGTGTGTAAGCGGGACTTGATTGATACAGGCATTGATAATGCACAGTGGGAGCAAGTCGCCGCTGAAAGTGTTGCATGGAGGGCAAAGATCAGAAATGGAATAAAGACAAAGGAGAAAATTGCAGATAAGTCACACACCGAGCGTACGAGACGTAAGATGGTGCATGATGGTGGAAATGACCACATGTTCACATGCACCCACTGTGAACGGACATTTACAGCGCGAATTGGCCTTATCATTCACATTTGCTCCGCCATAGGTAAAAGTTATTATGCCTTTTTAAAGCACAAACTATCATCTGTCAAGACGGCAAGGTGCCAATGTAAAATGGTATGACAGAATCACCAATGAGCTCACAGAGAACGCTAAAGAAATTTTAATGAATCCAGAAGTGAGAAAAAGACATGCTCTGAATATAAAACACACACTGACAAAACCTGTTAATAGTGTAACTGGAACCTCCCTCTGGGACCCACAGGGAAAAATAAATAGAAAGTAGAGGACCTCTTGTCATACTTTGAGGCACACTGGATATACTGCACAAACTCTATCTTTTTAGATCAATCGGCACTCTGTGGATGATGTGCTCAATATTAAGTTGGCAGCCTTTACTTTCCTGGAAACTTCCTTGTGTCAATTTAAGGAATGGGTCTTTTTTTGCGCTCTCTCGCTTTGAACTCATGCGTAGTCCATATACACTAATTCTAGTAGTGCTGGACTGAATTTTGCATGTGGATTAGCTTTTCCTATTAACAGTTTCCCTCGCCATCAGGCGACCCCACTCCGACTTTAGAGGTACTTTTAATTTAGGTCCCCAAGTCAAGGACGATAGGTCAACATTTTAGTCCAAATGTCCGGTGTAGGGGTTTGAACCCCTAACCTCGGCACCGGATGTTTAAGAACACGTGTTCTTATCCATTTGCCCATGCTGACCTACAAGGAGTGGGTTGACCTAGGAGCAAAGGTCAATTTGAAATATCCCAGTACTGTATGGGATTGACACACATGACGACCTGACAGGCAGGCTAGCCACTGAATTACTGTGACTTCAATTGTGAAAGTGAAAAACCAAATTTTCACTTATCCCTGTCCATGGAAGTTAGAAAACACGTTTTAGGGTGTTATATTCTGCATATTCTACTTTTAAGCCTGTAAAATATGGATAGTGAATCAAGCAAACAGAAAGTAGAAGCCACAGAGATGTGGTTGCTATGTAGACTGTTAAAAATTCCATGGACCAATCACAGGAATGCAGTCGCAGCACTTGAAATCAAAGGCCAACTATAAAAAGAATCAAGGTGTATTGTTAACGTAGTAGTTGAGTGATTCTTACAGACAAAAACACAATCATCATCATGTTCCCTGCCACATGGTGTCAGTATTCATGTCTGTCCATAGATCTCTGCCCGTGGTGTTATGAATCAATTCTACTGCTGACATTAACCCCCACAGTAACTATCCTAGACATCAAGCATCATTTCTCTTGATCTACCTCCTCTCTTCTACTGCTGATCTTCCCAGTTGTCATGTTCCTCCACAACACCTTGCCTCTCTTTCATAACCAAAGAACACTTGTCTTTTTTAATAGTTATTTATAATATTCTACTTTAATTAGCCTCTTCCAGACAGTTGTTAGCTACTCTGGCCTTCCAGTGTATTCACATTTGTTTCAGAAACCACATGCCCACTGCCTCCAAGCTCTTCCTAACATGTTCATTTCACTTTCTGAGATTCACTACCATATAGCAGATCAAGTACTATATAACATTTCGGTATTTACTTTCAATGAAAGTTATTTATTACCTAAGATACGTTTCATCTTCTGAAATGCAGCTTTTGTTTGGCCTTGTCTGCTCTTAATCTCTGTCATGCATCTTCCATCTGATTTTATAACCGTTTCCAAATATTTTAATTTACTGACTTGGTTAAGCATGTTTTCTTATATCATAACATTATAATTTGGTGAATAACCAGTTTCTTATTTCTGTATATTCCAGGAAAAACCTTTTTTGAAGTCTCTGTTACCACGTCCAACAGTTGTATATTTGCATTTTCAGCTATCAATGCTGTCATCTGCATCACACAGATTGCTTATAACATCAAATTCTTATTTCTGGTCTGTTATTTTTACCTCTTTCCTTATTATATGGAGAGAAGAGATCCAGTGACAAAAACTATCCTTGACTTACTCCTCACTTTATCTGTTCATAACTGCCCATTTTAATAACTGCTACCGTTTCCAGTAAATATTTTTTTTTATTATTATGTCCGATCAATTTTAATATCTCCAACATTTTTATCATGTCCTCTTTATAAATGCTTTGATGTAATTAGTAAAGCACAAATATAGGTTCTTTCTTTATTTCATTTCTCTATTAAGTGTTCATATTGTGTATTTTACATGAAGAATAAGCAGGCACTCTCCCATTGTTTATACTTCACCTCCGTACGGCAAGGTACAAGAGGAACACGATGAGATGGTGAGATTGTGTATTTTGCATTGTTTGTTTCTTTCCCTTCCACAAATCCAAACCATTCTTCACCAAATTCCATGGGCAGCCAAAACAAGTAAATGTGTTGAGAGAGGTTGGGAAACACAAAAACCTTATCAATGCATCACAAACCTGAAAAGGAGGCAGTCATCATATTGACATTTTTTAGAATTAGTTATTTTGTTAGCTGCATATCCTTTACAGGATGTCACAGTCAACACCAGCATTGTTTTCTGTTGTGAACTCTTGGCAAGTTTATGTTCAGTAGTTTGCCATTGCTTTCCAAACGACTGGCAACCATACCATTTTGTAAAAACCAACGCAAGGTGGCCTGCTGCCAAATCGCCCGCAGCTGTTTCAAAACGCGGGTATGTGGGACCATGAGCTGCGTTCGTAACCCCTTCGCCACGGATAATTACATGAAGATAAAAACCAGAACTCACAAAAACAAGCGGTAAGATCAACTCATTCTATACCACAAAGGCACCACATATAAATTGCTTGCTTCATTTGTGACAACTTTTCTCAATCCCATCTGTGAGAAACAGTTGTCCCACTGAAATGGTGGACAAAGAAGCAAAGAAAGGCAGAGTAAGTAATAACAAAATACATGCAGCACTGGGTATAGTTGACATTAAATCAGCAATTAATAATAAAAAAAAATAACAGAAGAATGTTAACTAATGTGGAATCAGAGCTTGAAAAGTAGACATGCATACAAACTGAAATGCTCCAACAAAAGCATGGCAACAAAAGAAAGTCCTTTGCAAGATGTTGCAATGAACCCCAGAATGATCTAGACAATTTTACATTGAGGTAGTTTGCCATTGAAGTCAAAATGACCAGTGTGTGGAATAAATGAGCTACCCTGCCGGCAGCACAAATGAACTTAAAATTTGTTGCAATAAAAAATTACTGAGGCTGCAACTTTGAATGACTAATTTTACTATAAAAGACGGCCAGAATGCCAGAAGCATAATAATCTAGAAGATTATTTACTGGCGTGCAAGAAATATTAACTCCAAAGGAGATTCCAAATGTTGCTGTTATGTAGCCAGGGGCGGGGTTGGGGTGAGCGCCCAACCTTGCACAATTACCCCAATGGCTCGAGCATTCATCACCTCTGCAGCAAAAGTCCAGGGGTGGCGACGAGTCACTGGTGCCAAGAAATAACCAGAAAGCCCTAGGTGTGTATGCACGTACATGCATGCGTAGGCACGTGTGGGCGTGCCTACACACCTAAACTCGAGTAAGACCACAGTCTGTTCTAGCAAAGGAAAGGTGCTGAAGACGGAGGCAACCAGCCAGGAGGCACACCACAGAAATCAGGATGCCACACAATCACGCCATGAAATATGTCGATTACTGCTAAATGTTATGGTGCTCGCCCTTCTTTGGACCCCCAGGCAGGTGCAGTGCCGGGCCCTATGCCTCGAAAGGGTCCAACCACAACTACTGGAGGTCCTTCTCAGATGTCCTGTGGAGCCAGGGGACCTGAGAATAGAGCATCTGGCCATACCAAAAAAAGATTTAAAATAATGCACTGGAATGCAGAGGGAGTCAGCAAAAAAAAAAACAGAACTAGAAAACATCTTGGACCAAGAAAAAGTAAGCGTATGTTGCTTGCAAGAAACTCACCTCAACGAAAATATAGCCTTCAAAATCAGAGGCTACCAGTGTTACCAATCTGACCGAAAGGTCAAGCGAAAAGGTGGGATACTTACCCTTGTAAAAAATAACATCACTGCTTCCCAAATCAAAGTCTACGTGGAAGGGCCTGGGTATCACACTTAAGACAGGCAATACAGACTTACATCTGATCAACTACTACTGTCCAAGTGACCGCCCACAGGCACTGGACACACTACCGTTAAAAGAAAAAATGATTGTGTGTGGCGATTTGAACAGCCACTAGCAGAGCTGGGGCTATGATCACTTGGACCAGAGAGGAGAGAGACTGGAAGACTAGCAGGATGAGAATAGATTCATCTTGATTAACAAGCCGTCCGACCCACATACTTTCTACTCAAGATCATGGCACACTACTATTACACCTGACCTGGCTTTTCATTCATCAGACCTGGAGTGGAATACCCACAGGACCTCTGGATCCAAGTCTACACAGATAGGTCTGCGCAAAATGCTGTTCGAAATGGAGGAGCGAGAGTGTACATAGAATACCCAAATAATACTAGGGACACAGCTAGAGTACCGACAGGAAAGTATTGCCATAACTATGATGCTGAAATTGAGACAATCAAGATAGCAACAGAGAAATTAATACCAGCCATGGTACACAACCTGTAGTGCTATTGACAAATGCAAAATCAGTACTCAAGGCACTCCTGTGTGGGAAATTGCCAGTACTACGGACACTACTTTCTGAACTTAGCAGTCAGCATAAAGTCACCATACAGTGGATACAATCCCACTGTGGAGTACCCGGAAACGACAGAGCTGATCGATTGGCTAATGAAGGTGCAAAAGAAGGCCTGATGTGCCCATTACATACCACTAAAAGAAAAGAAAGATCAAATCAGTCAGAAAGTCACCAAAACCTGCTCAAGATGACTACCACGTTATGTACAGATCAGAACAAGTAATTATTCTGCGCCTCAGAATAGGACACAATAGATTACGCAACCACATGTATACAAACTTCAAGATTGGTGAATCAGCCATGTGCACATGTGGATTGGTGTCCCAGACAGCAGAGCACATACTCCAAGACTGCCCAAAATACAAAATATCTAGGCAAACCTTCTGGCCTAGAGAGACAACAGTGGAAGATAAACTCTATGGACTGCCGAGTGAACTAAAAACATTGCAGTTATAGGCATATTTCAAGAGAACGAAAGAGTGAAAGCCTTTGGGAACATAAAGGGAAGACAACAATATTTAACAAAAAAGACAATATAAGGGATCAATATTGCAAATAAAATAATAAATGAAGTCACTTTTTGGAAAACTAAATATATTGTCAGAAATGAAAATGGGTGGCACAGTAAGAATGACATAATTTTCTGACAGACAAGATTATATAATCAACATAACATGAGACAACAAAAGAATCAGCCATAAACATCCATTATGTGACATAAGTCATTATGTATCCCCATTATAACACAGAATGGATTAGACAGGATATTATTGTTGGCACAATACAACGGACAGCCTTTCATCGCCATGGCATGGAATGAGTAGAGAATATAAAATAACACAAAGTAATACAGCTTTACAGAACAGAATTATGAAAAACACAGGACGCTGCAGCGACTAGCCTTCATCAGCAAACAAATACATACACAAAATACAACATATAATCACAGAGAAGACCCTCCAGTAACTACATTAAGGCATAAGAACGGGATGGGAATAAAAAGATGAGAGCAATGAAGAGAAAATACACTACCACAGCCTGGGATTCTGAGATAGGAAGCAAAAAAAAAATTTTTTTTCAAATTTTAATTTTCTCTTGTTATCTTGTTATTCTTTTCAACACCCTGTGTTTTTCGTAATTCTGTTCTGTAAAGATGCATTACTTTGTGTTGTGTTATATTGTTTACATTTCCACAGCTTTACCGCAGTTCCACTAATTTTATTCATAGAATGAGTAGTTTGGAATGAGTAGTTGAGTTGGCAGTCACATGATATGATTCATTCTGAGTAGACAAGGTGTGGAGCGGCATGATCACCCACGCCAATTTGGCAAAACACAAAATGATGATGACATGAATTATATTAATATTTTTTTTCAAAGTTAAATACTTTATATTTAAAGTTTTGTATTAATAATTTATTATTTGATAAACAAAACTATATTATTATTATATTCTATTCTATATAACATAAAATAACCAAGCAAGAAAAACAGCCTTGTTTGTGTTAAGTGATGAACAGTTCAAGAATACAATTAATTACTCAATTACAAACAACGCTACCTCAATAAACCAGACCGCTATTTATGTATTTCTCATTCACCTAAACCTAGTTGTTCAGTTGACACTCAGCCATTCATAACAGAAACAATTTGTCAACAACGGTCTGAGTAAGTAAGACAGAACAAGAACTAGAACGGATGGTGCCCGAATTTTGCTTTTCTACACCAAAGATAAGGAGCCCGCCTGCGTGGCAGTGAATGACGATGAAGGAAATTTGATTTTGCGCACTGCAAAGTAAAATTGTGATAAAGATACTCAGACATGATGAGAAAGTACAGAAAGGAAGTTAGATCGAAGGCATGAATGCCAAGTGCAATGGGTAATAGCAGAAATGAAAAACATACCCACGTGCAAAATCGTAACGGTTATTTTAGTGTCGTGTGCAGGACATGATACTTTTCCACTCTTTTCCCTCCAAGATGGCGTCTACTGTCTGATTCTGGGCGTGCCTTCGTTGTCACGTGATCGAGAGCTTAGGTGAGCCTTAGTCTTGTGATTTGTCCAGGGATGGGAAGTGCGTATTTAACCTTTTAATATGACAGACAGTATACGGAATTCTGTACTTATACATTTTTAACACTGTAAATTACACGAATGGATAAGAACGGTGTTCTTAAACATCCGATGTGCTGATGCCGATGTTAGCGGTTCATCCCTTATATCGCCTGATGGCGAGGGACACTGTTAATAGGGAAAGCTGACCCACACTCAAAATTCAGTCCATCACTACTATAAAAAAAATAGTGTGTATGGACTACGCTTGAGTTCAAGGCGAGCGAGCGCAAAACAAAACAAACAAACGTATCTCTGAAGACGGAGTGGGTTTGTCTGATGGCGAATAGGGAAAGCGGCACTCTTCCGAATTCCGGTCCCAAATGAAAAGTCGATTCTGCAGTGAATAAGTATACCTTACAGACATAAGACAAAAAAGAGGACAAAGGAGGACATAATAAGACAAAAAGGAGGACAAAGGAGGACATATTGACTGTTTCATTTAAATCGTTCCAGATTAAACCCACAATCAGTACAATTTTATTACAATAGCTGCCAATAAATTTTTTATCATAGCAGGTGGTTGGTTTACAGAAAGAAAATATTCTTTAAAAGCAGTAAACAGCCTCAAAATCCTCTCAACAGCTGGAAACAAACTGAGCCATCAAGTTTTAGAGTGATAGAGTAGTTGCTGATAGTTAATGTTGACATAGTCACAAAAATCCTTTAAAGTTTCTGTTCTGACAGTGTGTATAAAAAAGTAATTGAATATCTTCAAGACAATAGATTCAACGTCAATCTGCAATAAATCCGTGCCGTGTTGGATGCAGTTGTGCAGAACATGAGCAGAATATCCATCGCCTACTAATGGCTTGCTCAAGGCTTCTTTCAAACGCGAGAACACATTTCTACCTCCTCTTCTGTTAATGCCTCCAAAATTCACATTGACATTGACATTGGCGAAAGCAACACATTTGGAGTACAAATCATGTTTTGGAGTGTTCTCAAAATATACTGTGTTATAGTTTCTGAGGTTTCATTTGGTGTGTTGTCTAACTCGAGAATCTTAGTTTGGATTCCACCTACTTTCCAGTCAAAGTACTGAACAACAATCGGAAATAATATTCAAATATTTTCTGCGAACCGTGATTGCTAGCATCTGTCGAAAGCCCGAAACATGAAATACCACTAAAAGATTTATCCAATTCATCAACAGTGAGGGGAACAATAACTTGGATTATGATTGCTTCAGTCTTTGTTTTTGCACAAGCAATATTTTTAGCAATTTCTGAATCTTGAAATAATGTGTGCATCAAGCCAGCTGTGCAGGTCATCGAGTTGTAAGAAGACTGATGATGACAAACTGTATGAAATGCCAAAGTTGCTTCAACAGCATGCGCTTTCAGCAGCACATTTGAGTACTTAGGCTGGAAAAAAAAAGACGTCAATGTGCTAGATGACGCGGACACTTTGATTAGGTTTCTATGGCTCTCACTGTCAACATGGCGCTCCAAGTCAGTAGTTCCTTTGTTGGCAACGAACAAGTAACTATCGCAAATTGTATACTTTGCCTAATTCTCGTTGCGTCCTTCAACGAAGCATGGAAACTTATTTTTCATAGTGTTCGAGAATTTGCATTTTCTCTTTGTAGAAGCCATTTTCATAAACAAAGACGGCAAAAATTACAAATTAAAAAAAAAAAAAAACTATATTAAGTGGCATCTCTGCTATTGGAACCGGAAATAACATTAAAATTGTGACCATAGAGACTACGTTAGTGTTGTCGAATAGAGCAACAGTTAGATTCAAATTATACAAATAATAGGTGTAACATTTGGTATAAATTGGAAAATTAAATAAATATTATTAAGCAATTGGTTTTAATAAAGAATGTAAACACACGGTAGAGTGTAGATACATTGTAAGTTGTAACAACAATACTTAAAAAATGATAACATAAAATATTTAAAAAGCAGGACATTTTAAAGGTTTTTAGCTTTGCCTGCCAGACGGAGGACATTAGGTTAAAAAGGAGGACATGTCCTCTCTTTGCCGGACGTCTGGCAACCCTAAGTGCACTAGAAGTAGTATCACATGCATTGACTATGATTACGTTCAGAGCGAACGAAACAAAAAGTTCTTCTTCTTCTTCTTCTTCTTCTTCTTCTTCTTTCGTTCGCCAAACAAAAAGTTGACATCTGTGGCGAAAGGCTAGTGAACACGATTCGCAATTCTGCATTAGAAATCAGTTGCAGAGATTTGGCTGCAAACCGCCAAGTTTTGATTTTTAATAATGGAATCAAAGTCGGTCGTTCAGAAAGCAATGGCAAACTGCTGGACGTAAACTTGTCTTATAAATAACAGACAGCCAAAAAAAATGCCGGGGTTAATTGCAACGTCCTGTAAAGGTCTTGCAACTAACTTTAACTCTTAATATGATATGCAGGTCATCTGGCTGAGAGGTTTAACACGCTTAAACTTGCTGTGCTGACCGTGACGTAGTGGTGGTTTCCTTCCACGTGCCGGTCAGCTGGACTCTAAATGTTGACTTCTCGTCCTTGACTTGTGGAAGACAATTACAAGTACCTTTGAAGCCGGGCAAGAACACGGAGCTGATCTACGACACCGGTGATCGTTTGAGATGACGAAACATTACCGCCCAGGCATACCGGCACAGCAAATGATGATGGTTGGGCGAACTGCCTGAGACAGTAAAAGATAGAACGGCTCTTAGTGAGTTGCTTGCAGGTCTACGCCCTAAAGGAGAATACAGGGCAAAAGAGGAAGAAATTCAGCCGGCGTAATATTCATAAATCACCAATCGAGTGCTGTTGGGTCTAAAACACGGGACATCACCATACACCCAGTACACATCATGGCCTGATAGTGTGGGCTCTTAACTTACTGTACCTGTGGGTGGCTGCTGGTTGTACAGTGGTGGCGGTCAGATTGGCCGAATGGATAAGAGCACTCGTTTCTAAGCTTCCGGTGTGTTGATGTGGAGGCAGCGGGTTCATCCCCTGCATCGGCAAGTTGGACTAAAATGTTGACTTCTCATCCTTGATTTACGGACGTAAATTACAAGTACACCTCAGAAGTCGGAGTGGTTTCGCCTGATGACGAGGGACACTGGTAATAGGGAAAAAATAGGCAAAAAAGAAACAGCCCAGTGCACTCGCTGCTAATTGTAAAACTTGGACCCCGCTGGAGTTCAAAGTGAGGGAGCATTCGTTACATTGTTTGAGTTGTGGTTTCTCTAAATCTCATTTGTGTGAAGATGGTGGAATGAATGGAAGGCATCGGACAGATTTATTTTAGTCATTGTGGCCACTGAGTTGACTGTTAACTTGCCTGAGCCATACTTGGATTTGGGCTGGTATAGCCACTTTCCCTCTGACTGTTGAAATCCCAGCAAGACTGTCGCAGAGCTATTATCTTGTTCCTCTCCAATCGCAAGAACTAGAGGGTTGTGCAATGCCAGCACTTGAGATTCACGTCTCCGGAGAGGCATGGGCGATCATTGGAGTGTTAGCCAGGCTGGGCAGCCAATATGTGGATTGGGCGCACATCAAAGAGCGCGTCAAGATCTTGTCCTTTGCAGTTCCTGGTGCTAGTCTTGTGATCTCTCCGGCCCAGCGTCTTGTCCTTAGAAATAATTGTGTCATCACTTTTTCTATGACTCTTGGTGCTCGTCGTTGGAGCTACGGGGCTCGTGCTCCGTGTGATGCTTTTGGCAGGCCGTTCCGCAGAAAGAGACTGAGTCGTGTGGGATTAAACCTGGAGCAATGAAGTCGATTCTCTTGCCTTTAAACCCGTAGTAACATCTTATTTATAATCTATCAATGGTAAAAACTTCGCCGCGGAGCAAGCACCGAATGGGGTTTCTGATCGTCAAACGGTGTCCCCCTTCCCTGAATGTTTCAGCCCTTTTACCTTCTTGACACTCTCTGGAGGCGGGCCCGCCCGGGTCATGACTCCGGGCATTTTCCTCTGCCGTGCGAGATTTCGATCGTTTGCGTTGTTCTTGTGTTGTTCCGCGTTTGTCCCATACCTGCGACAATCTCTGCTCCCAAACCTCTCATCCCTCGGGGAGGAGTGCCTTGTTCACCCGGTGCTTTGTGCCATCACACCATTCTAGCACCTGTGGTTGCGTGACGCCAGCTTCTTCCCCGCCCACTTTCTGTGTCGCCTCCGTTCGTCTTCGTAGCCATATTATTTCTTCGTGCCCCGTTCACGCCGCCGCACTCTGGAAAACCGGTTCTTCTTCTGGGTTCCTCGACCCGTTGCTAGCGTAATGTGCCAACTGGAGCGGTTAATCATGGCAAAGGAATGAACACAGACAGCAGCCAGGGAACTCGACGAATGGAAAGATACGCATGTATAAACGATAACATTACGACCAAAGTCTTTATCAACAACAACAACAACAACAACAACAACAACAACAACAACAACAACAACAACAACAACAACAAGTACTTACCTAGAAAACTGACATATCACAAATTAGTAATAAAGCAACATGTTGATTACTTATTTGTGATTGTGGTGTCTCAGTTTTCCAGTTAAGAATTATTCTCTCTCTCTCTCTCTCTCTCTCTCTCTCTCTCTCTCTCTCTCTCTCTCTCTCTCTCTCTCTCTCTCTCTCTCTCTCTCTCTCTCACTTTTGTCCACTATATCTATTCCACCATAAATGTCATCACCATCATCGCGTGCCTTGCCGACAACAGAACTATCACAGGTCATCTCAATATCCAGGTCATCTAAAATGCGAATGCAGATCAGCATGGCCGAATAAATAAGAACACTTGCTCTAAAATGTTCGGGGTGCTAATGTCTAGGTAGCGAGTTCAACTCCTACATTGGTCAGTCGGACTAAAATGTTGACTTCTCGTCCTTGACTCTGGGGCGTAAATTACAAGCTTCTCAGAAATTGGAGTGGATTCGCCAGATGGCGATGGACACTATTACCAATATGGAATGCTAACCCACACGCAAAATCACCCCAGTACACTCCCCATCAGCCGGCTCCGTGGCGAAGAGCTTCGGACGCAGTTCGTGATCCCACATACCCACGTTCGAAGCACAGCTGCGAGACAATATGCTATAACACTCTGTACCAAATGCAGCTCATGGTCTGCGGGTCCTGCAGAATACAGTGCAGTTTTTGCCAGAAAAACGCATGCACATAGAGGCTAATTTTATGTGAATGAGACTAAGAAGAAGAAGAAGACGAAGAAGAAGAAGTAGTAGTAGTAGTAGTAGTAGTAGTAGTAGTAGTAGTAGTAGTAGTAGTAGTAGTAGTAGTAGTAGTAGTAGTAGTAGTAGTAGTAGTAGTAGTTGTAGTTGTTGTTGTTGGTGTTGTTGTTGTTGTTGTTGTTGTTGTTGCTGTAGCAGAAGAAGAAGAAGAAGAAGAAGAAGAAGAAGAAGAAGAAGAAGAAGAAGAAGAAGAAGAAGAAGAAGAAGAAGAAGAAGAAGAAGAAGAAGAAGAAGACGAAGAAGAAGAATGAGCAGAATGAGCAGAAGCAAGAGAAGGATAAGAACACGGGGGGGGCGCAGCTGAGGGGGGGGGGGAGAAGTACTGGTAGAATGAGGAGGAGGAGATATGCTTGAAATATTTGCTTCCTCAGTGGCAGTACGTCAATAAATGCGTTCAATACATTTAGAAGAAAAAGTACACAATGTTGTATGCGAAATCAGTGTGTACAACTGCGAATACGTAAACTCCCACTGTCTGTATTGAAACAGACACATCATATTCCAGTTACCATCCAAAAGAGTTTCCCCACAACGGGGACATAGCCATGGAACCTACTACTTTACCTGAATTTGTGGATTCCCTGGAAGAATACAAGAGAAATAAAAGGGAATCTAAACTCTCCTTTCATAATAACCACGACCTAGTATGTGTGAAAGCTAAATGTCAACATCCTTTCAGCAGTATCAGCCGTAGGATTACGCTTATCTGTAAGTTAAGAACTAAGGGAAGTGCTCATCATTTGTAGCGAATGTTAAGTTCTCACGCCACGTTACATTACAAAGTTCAGGCTTTAAATGTCAAGACTATACCCACCTGTTGTTTGTTGATTTCATTGTTTAATTAGGTTAAAGATAACCAGGAAATAGGCATGTCGTTACAGGTCTGGCCGTAATAGTCATTTACATTTGTATTATATATGCTCCGGCTCTGTGTCGAAGGGGGGTTACGAATACAATTCGTAATCCCGCGTACCGCGTTCGAAACACAGCTGCGGGCGATTTGGAAGCAGGCCGTCTTGCGTTGGTTTCCCATACAAAAGCGATTCGTGTCGGTGGTTCAGAAATCAATGGCAAACTACTGAATGTAAACTTGCCAGGAAATCTCAAACTTCCCCCAAAGAATGCTGGGGTTGACTGCGACGTCCTGTAAGGGATATACAACTAACTGTTTATAAATTATATACGCATGGGATAACAATATGACCACAATGACTTGATTACGAAAGTTCATTTTGTTTTACGCTCGCTCGCTTTGAACTCAAGCGTAGTCCATACATACCACTTCCATTAGTGCTGGACTGAATTGTGTGTGTGGATTAGCTTTCCTTATTAACAATGCCCCTTGCCATGAGGCGAGGAAACTCCGACTTCAGAGGTACTTATAATTTATGTCCCCAAGTCAAGGACGATGGGTCAACATTTTAGTCCAACTATTCGGTGTATGGGTTGAACCCCTTACCTCGGAATCAGCACACCTGATGTTTAAGAACACGCCTATCTTATCCATTCGGTCATGCTGACCTACGCGAAAGTTCAAGTAAGTTAACCCCGAGTTTATTTCACTTGGACTGAAAACAAGGTCAATGATTCTGTTACTCGCCTAGATTCATTGTGCATGTGGTACTAGACCCACATTTGTATAGACCTGTCAGCGATCCAGGGTTGATGTCAGACATTGGTGGTCAAGGAAAGTAGGCATTAGTCGTCGATGAAAGTAGGCATTATCGTCGATGAAAGTAGGTACTCGTCGTCGATGAAAGTAGGCATTAGTCGTCGATGAAAGTAGGCATTAGTCGTCGACGAAAGTATACAACAGTCGTCAATGAAAGTAGACGTTAATCATCAATGAAAGTAGGCATTAATTATCAATGGAAGTAGACATTAGTAGTTAGTGAAAGTAGAAATTGGTCATAAATGAAAATGGATATTGTTCTTCATTCAAAGTAGACATGAGTCATCATTGAAAGTAGACATTAGTCACAAGCTAATGTAGATATTAGTCTTCAATCAAAGTACACATGAGTCACAAGTTAACGTAGGTATTAGTCATCAAGGAATGTAGATATTAGTCACACGTTAAAGTAGTTTTTAGTCATAAATTAAAATATATATTAGTCAACAATGAAAGTAGTCACCATTCGTCAATAAAGAAGAAACTGGTCATCATTAAAAGTAGATATTAGTCACCAATGAAAATAGACATTAGTCACAAGTTAAAGTATATATTAGTCGTAAGTTAAATTAGATATTAGAAACAAGGTAACATATATATTAGTCATCAAGAAAAGTAGATATTAGTTATCAATGAAAGTATATTTTAGTCAATAATGAAAGTAGATATTACTCACAAGTTAAAGTAGATATTAGTCAAAAATGAAAGTAGGCATTAATTATAAATCAAAGCAGAAATTAGCCATCAGTGAAAGTATGCATTAGCCACAAATCCAGTAGATATCAGTAATCAATTAAATGAGATATTAATCGTCATACATGTAACTAAATATTGGTCATTAATGAAAATATATATTAGTCAAAACAATATATTGTGTGAACGTCACAATAACTCAGTGTTGTTTCTGTTGATGTCGACTCAATGTGTTCATATATGTCTCTAGCTTTACGTGTCTTAATTCTGTTGTTTTATTTGTTCGTAGTCTTCTAATGTGTACCAGAAGCCGCATGGTAGCATGGTGATGATGATGATGATGATGATGATGATGATGATGATGATGATGATGATGGAGGTGGTAGTCATCATAATCAACAGTGTCATCATACACAGTCCTGTGTATGATGACACTGTTGATTATGATGACTACCACCTCCATCATCATGATGACACTGTTGATTATGATGACTACCACCTCCATCATCATCATCATCATCATCATCATCATCATCATCATCATCATCATCATCATCATCATCCACAGTGGCATTGTCGTCATGTCGTCGTCGTCGTCTTCGTCGTCATCGTTGTTGTTGTTGTTGTTGTTGTTGTTGTTGTTGTTGTTGCTGTTTGAATAACTGAATATAAGCTTTATTTATACTCCGCAGAAAGGTTAGTGTGATGCCACACAGAGTAAATAGATCATGTGAATGTGTGCAACATTGAGCCAGTAAGTTGCCCACTGACAACGAAGCCATTATTTATTCCAACTAGAAACAAATTCTGTACTGCAGGCTAGATGGGTAGCGTGAGGAAAAGACTGGCGCTGGATAAGACATACACTTAAAAAACCCGAAGACAGTATAACTAGACACAATCGAAATAGTGAAAGACCTACCTAAACACACATGGAGAAGAGAATTAAAGACAGAAAAGAACTATATGGGTAAGACAAGGGGAGAGCTGCAGGAGATAACAAGGGTTATCACGGCTTGGGGTCAGTCCGTTGAGGGCCTATATCCCGATGGAAAAATAAAGGGCAAAGAGAGAAGACGGAGATGGATGATGCAGTGCTAACGAGAGAATCGCCAATGTGGAACTTAGAAAAAGACTTAGGTCTTTTTATCGAAGCAAACGGTGAGAAAAAGACGCTGTGGTACACTAGGGTGTGACTTAAACAAACGCGTTAAGTAAAGAACTGCATACGGTTCCAAATTGCTGTTTTATAGCCGGAAAAAGAGGGGGGGGGGCAGAGTTGGGTTGAGCGCCCAACCTTGCAAAATACCCCCATGGCGTGTGCATACATCACCTCAGGCAGTAAAAGTCAACTCCTGGCCTTCACGGAGTGGAACTGTTTTTAACTAACAGTAGAAGGGGCGACGGAGAGTCTCGGCGCCGTAAAAAGAAAACACAGAAGGCTCTAGATGTGTATGAACGTACATACATGCGCAGACACGTATGTACATACATACAAGTCTAAACTAGAGTAAGATCACAGTCTACTCCAGCAAAGGAACGGGGCTGAAGACGAAGGCCGCCAGCCAAGAGTCGCACCCTAGAAATCAGGATGTCCCGCAATCACGCCGTGCGATATGAGCGAACAAAAGACGAAGAAGAATTACATACGTAAAGACGATGCTAGACCATGTAATTACACCGAGAAGAATTAATTAAGCCATAATGGACTCTCCTTGAATATCAAGAAAACAGTAACAATAGTGATGTCAAAGAAACAGTTGACACCCAAATGTGAAATAGAGATAGAAGGGACAATTCTCCACCAAGTGGATAGTTTTTAATATCTAGGGACATTTATAACATCAGATGGAAGATGCACAACAGAGATTAAGAGCAGAATAGGGCAAGCAAAGGCTGCATTTAAGAAAATGAAGAATATCTTATGCAATAAGTCACTATCATTTAATGTAAGAAACAGAGTGCTGAAGTGCTATATAGAACCTGTATTGCTGCATGGCAGGGAATCTCGGAATGTAAATGAACAAATTAGGAAGAAATTAGAAGCAACAGAGATGTGGTTCCTTAGACGAATATTGCGAATTCCTTGGACTGCCAGAGTAACTAACAACGAATGCCTGAAAGAGGCTAATGAAACTAGAACATTATATACAACAATAAGAAAGAGACAAACAGCTTTTTCTGATCATGTGATGAGAAGAGAGGCGTTAGAGAACATGGTGACAACTGGAAAGATCGAGGGGAAGAGAGGCAGAGGCAGACCACGAGAAATGATGCTGGGTGGATTGAGACGGTGGCATGGGGGAATATCGACGGCAGAGTTGATCCAGAAAACCAAAGACCGAGATCTGTGGAGAATCATGAACGCCTACGCCAGTCGAAATGGCACTTGATCATGATAATTGCAAACGACTGAAATTAAAATTGATCACGAAGTCCTTCCTGTTAAAAGACATTCAACCTTTTCCAGCGTGGGAGCCGCGGTAGTGCAGGAGCTAGTGTGCATGCTTGCCGGCTCGATGCCAGTACGTTCAAATCCCCATCGAGGCGAATTTATTTTCATTGACCTGGGCTCACGGACCGAACCAGTCTAAAAATAAAATTGATATCAGAAAATATTATGTGAGGTAAAGGAGTTCGGCGGGATATTGTAACCGCACCATCCACAGAGTGCCCATCGGTCCATAAAATACGGGGATAGCACCATGTACTTATTACGTCCCAAGGTGTGTAACACTGTCATTTAATTTTGATTGTTTTTGTTTTCTTTGCTGACTTTATTTAGTACTCTCACCATCTGAAAGCACCATCATCATCACCGTGTGTCGCGCCGATAAACGTGAGCGGTCAAGGTTCACCATCTCACACTTCTTCTTCTTTCGTTCGCTTGAAATATGTCTATAACTGCAATGTTGCCTCTTGAATGAATTCAGCTGTCTTTTTTTTAGTTCACTCAGTGGTCCCTAGAGTTTATCTTCCACTGTCGACTTTCTAGACCAGACGGTTTGCCTACATATGTGGTATTTTGGGCAGTTTTGGAGTATGTGATCTGCTGTCTGCTACGCCAATCCATGTGTGCGCATGACTGATTCACCAATCTCGAATCTTATATATAAAAAAGGATGTATGTATGTGTGTGGTTGTGTATATCCTTTATGCGTTCGCGAACAGTCCATCCGATTGAGATGAAATTTTCTACACGTCTTCCTCTCATTCCCGCGCTGCCAACTGTCACATTTTTAGTGTGGAATCGGCTACTTACTTAATATTATTTAATTTTTCATTTTTCATTATAATTTCTATATAGCGAGGGGACTTAACTCTAGAAAAGTTATTTCAAGGGGCATAACTTTTAATAACATTGCTATATATATATATATATTGTTGCACCGTTTTCAAAGATTTATAAACTCTTTGTCTATAGTTATTGTCCGGCATATGAGTTATAATAAATCATGATATAATCTTTAAGGCATTTTCAAAATTTTCATAAAAATAATGCATAATGCATAACATTGTAACTCATCTTTTTATGCTTAAAAAAGTTATCTACAGTCATGTCGGTGATTAAAAACAGTTTTCATTAAAAATAATTGATGGTGTGTGGAAGGACATTCTTTTAAGTTACTTTTTGTTGTTGTATGAATTTAATGAGACGCTCCTCCTCCTACCCTCTTCCTCCTCCCCTCCCCCTCCTCCCTCTCCCTCCTCCCTCCTCCTCCTCCCTCTTCCTCCTCCTCCTCCCTCTTCCTCCCTCTTCTTCCTCCTCCCTCCTCCTACCTCCTCGCCCTCCTCCCTCATCCTAATCACTCCTCTTCCTTCCTCTTCCGCCCTCCTCCTCCTCCCTCTCCTCCCCCTCCTCTTCCTCCTCCCTCCTCCCCCTCATCCCTCCTCCTCCTTCTCCTCCTTCTTCCTCCCTCCTCCTCCTCCCTCCTCCCCCTCCCTCTCCCTCCTCCTCCCTTCTCCTCCTCCCTCCTCCTCTCTCCTCCCCCTCCTCCTCCCTCTACCTCCTCCCTCCTCCTTCTCCTCCCTCCACATTCCTCCTCCTCCCTCCTCCTCCTCCCTCCTCCTCCTTCTCCCTCCTCCTTCTCCCTCTTCCTCCTCCCTCCGCCTCCTCCCTCCTCCTCTCTCCTCCTCCTCTCTCCTCCTCCCTCTCTCTCCTCCCTCTCTCTCCTCCTCCCTCCTCCTCCTCCCTCCTCCTCCCCCTCCTCTTCCTGCGTTCTCCTCCTCCCTCCTTCTCCCTCCTCCTCCTCCCTCTTCATCCTCCCTCTTCCTCCCTCTTGCTCCTCCTCCCCCTCCTCCTCCCCCTCCTCCTCCCTCATCCTCCTCCCTCCTCCTCCTCCCTCCTCCTCCTCCTCCCTCCTCCTCCTCCCTCCTCCTCATAATCCCTCCTCCTACCTCCTCCTCCTCCCTCCTCCTCCTCCCTCCTACTCCTCCCTCCTCCTCCTAATCCCTCCTCCTACCTCCTATTCCTCCCTACTCCTCCTGTCTTCTCCTCCTCCCTCCTCCTCCCTCCTCTTCCCTCCTCCACCTCCCTCTTCCTCCTCCCTTTACCCAATACAGACAGACAGACAGATAGTCGGGAACGGGAGCTTATTTGACTACTTATATGATTTAAATGAGATGCTCTCCACCATGGGCTGGGCCGGGTCAGACAGACAGACAGATAGTCGGGAACGGTAACGGGAGCTTATATGACTACTTATATGAATTAAATGAGATGCTCCCCACCAGGGTCTGGGCGAAGCCGGGCCGGGTCAGCTAGTTTTGTATAAATATGGTTGTGTAATCTATTGTGTCCTGTTCTGAGGCGCAGACTAATGATTTTTTCTAGTCTGTCCATAACGTGGTTGTCGTCTTGGGCAGGTTTTGGTGGCTTTATGACTGACTTGATCATTCTTTTCTTTTGGTGGTATTAACAGGCATATCAGTTTGTTCTTCCTTTGCCCCTTCCTTAACTAATCGATCAGCTCTGTCGTTTCCGGACATCATTTTGTGCTGACCTATCTGTGTAGACTCGGATCCAGATGTCCTGTGGGTATTCTTCATTAAGGAAGCTGAGAGTGGCTGTTCTACTTTGTACACTGTTCTGTTCTCCTTTGACTAACAGTCCTCTCACTTTTGTCTGGATGTGTAGTGATAGTCTATGTTCCCTTTTCCACATAGTTCGTTCTGGAATAGTTTTCGGGGGTGGGGGGGGGGGGGAGAAGAGATGCCAACTGTGCACAGATCAGTGGTTTCTCTGCAGAGTCGTTTGGCCTGGTGGATAAAACTCCTTCTTTTCAACCGCTCCATAGCTAGATTTTCAAATATGTGCTTCATAGGGTGGCCTGGCAAGCTAAGGAAATTTTCTGCTTGTATTAGCGTTTTCATATCTTCTTCTTCTTCTTTTTGTTCGCTCGCTTAAACTCAAGCGTAGTCCTTACACTCTGTTTAGAGTAGTAAGGGACTGAATTTTGCGTGTGGGTTTGCTTTCCCGTTTACCGGTGTCCCTCACCTTCAGGAGAACCCACTCCGACTTCAGAGGTACTTGTAATTTTCGTCCCCAAGTAAAGGACGGAAGCATCTCACCTCCATCTAGGAGAGGCGAGCAACGTCTGGGTTCGCTCAGCTGAGTGACACTGGCCTAGAGGCGTTCGGCCTTATCCCACAGCTGAGAGCGGTAGGAAGCGTATCTGAACCAGTCATTTAGTAGGCTTAATATATCACTTCAAGTTTGCAGTGAATGGGTATCGGCCCTGACCTCAAGTCAAGGGTTAATGGCTTAGAAGCGTTCAACCATATCCTTTGGCTGTAAATTTTGTATCCGAAATAAGAGGTAGTGAAATCGTGCTCCAGATTTGGAGCCTTTGACTGCTATTCTCAGTCTACCTGCAGAGCAGCAGGGTGTGTCTCTCTTGGTCTGGTCCCTATCCCAAGACCTGCTCGACATGTAGTTGTGCTTCTGTCGGCAGTGCTGTTGGGGTCATTGGGACACGTTTTCGTAGCTCTGCGCTCTCTTAGTGCTTGTGTCCTCCCAATCTTCTCCATCTCCAATATAGGGGGTGATCTCATCCCTTCTGTGGTGACTCTAAGAGATTGATTTTGCACCTTGCCCAGCTCCTGTAGTGTGGTTTTTGATACTGAACACCACGCAGTTGACCCGTATTCAAGGTGTGGTCGTATGCTCTGTTGATAAACTTTGCAAAGTGTTTTCCCACTGTAGTTCCACGTAGTTTTCTCAGGATGGTTATTTTCCATCTGGTTTTCGCTACTGCTTTGCTTATGTGCTTTCTCCATGTCAGCCTGTTATCAAATGTTACTCCAAGGTATTTGGTTCTTTATCTTCTCGCCATCTGATACAATCGCCAGTCTTGCATCAGGTCTGTGTTCTTGTCTAGATTATGCTATACGGCCAAGCCACCCATGTATTTATCTATTGCCCTCCCCTTGCTCTTAGTCAACAAAATTTGGCAGTTGTCACTAAGTTTTCTCATTTATTTCTCCTCCTAACTTGTCTGTCTACACCTAATTTATATAATCACTTTACGGTTTTAATTTGTTTCTTGAAGAAATGTCTCGTTCCTTTTTCTGACAATACATGGTATTCTTTACATTTTCCTCAGAAATAATATTTTCACTGGGATGTTTCTCAGCTTGTCTACTTATTATCCATATTTCACTCGCATATAACACGCTGAATGTCGAACACACCGATCTTTAAAGTGCATAGTTATGTGCGACGCCACTCATCTCGAAAGACGGAAGAAGAAGAAGAAGAAGAAGAAGAAGAAGAAGAAGAAGAAGAAGAAGAAGAAGAAGAAGAAGAAGAAGAAGAAGAAGAAGAAGAAGAAGAAGAAGAAGAAGAAGAAGAAGAAGAAGAAGAAGAAGAAGAAGAAGAAGAAGAAGAAGAAGAAGAAGAAGAAGAGAAGAAGAAGAAGAAGAAGAAGAAGAAGAAGAAGAACGAACGAACGAACGAACGAACGAACGAACGAACGAACGAACAAACAAACCAACTTTATTTTAAAAGGGTAACAAATTGGGCACGCAGGCCCGTCTTACATTCGGCCCTTTCGATCACTCATCTTTCATTCATCAAATGTGCATGTTACATTTACATAGGGAAAAAAATATTGTCAAATGGATTTTGTAAGCATAAACAATGCATATTACGCATGGTACATTCACATGGGGAATAATAAACATTGTCAAATGAAAGTTGTAAACATAAACAGTGCATATTGCAATGTTGTAAGACACATCCCCCATCCACCCTCACACCCGCAGCCACCCACACATCCCTCAGCCACCCACACATCCCCCACCCACCACACCTCCACCCACCCACACATACCTCCACGCACTAACACAGACCCAGACAAACATACATGACGCCACCAACCCACTGACCCCCCACCCACACACATTTCCCCACCCACAGATACATTCCCCACCCATCACATAACCGACACGAACACACCCACCCACATATTCTCCACCACCCACCCACACACCCGCAACCACCCAACAAAACACACATCACAAAACCACACAAACATACCCTCGTCAATCTACACATCCCGCATCTATCCACACATACATATCGCACCCTCACAATTTTACCCACCCACCCACACACACATCAACCAACCTACACCCACTCACCCACCCAATATCCACCACCTCTCAACTACACATCACCCACCTATACACACATCCCCACCCACAAACACATCTCCCCACCTGCCCACACATATCCCCCACCCATAAACACCCACAAAAGACACACCTCCCACCCACACACACCCCACTTCCCACATATACCCAACCCACACACATCCGCCACTCACACACATCTTCCCACAAACACACACAACTCCCAACCATATACTCATCTCTCACACACATCCACGCACTCACGTACTCATCCATCAACCACTCACACCAGCACATCACCCATCCGCCCATCAACACACGCATCTCTCATCTACCCGTGGTAGAAGAAGAAGAAGAAGAAGAAGAAGAAGAAGAAGAAGAAGAAGAAGAAGAAGAAGACGAAGAAGAAGAAGAAGAAGAAGAAGAAGAAGAAGAAGAAGAAGAAGAAGAAGAAGAAGAAGAAGAAGAAGAAGAAGAAGAAGAAGAAGAAGAAGAAAAAGATTAGAGTATCTAGGTTCACCGCTGACAGACGATGGAAATGTGAAAAAGTGGGTAGTTTAGAATATCTAGGTTCACCGCTGACAGGCGCTTGAAATGGGAGAAAGTGGACATTTTAGAATATCTAGGGCAGTGGTTCTCAACTTTTTTTTGGCCCGTGCCCCCCTTTACCATATTTTCAGAAAGTCACCCCCCCCCTTTCGTATTTCCACTCTAAAAATCCCCCTCCCCTCCGCCCCTACACAGTATACGTAATAATGGAAGCTAAATTTAATAACACATACTAGAATAAGTCTAGACGTCTACATAAAACGTGATTTGCGGGTCTACTTACGTTATGAAATGAATTTCAGAAGGGTGAGACGAACAGAACTTTAAAGCACGAAGGGAAAAACAATATCAAGTAATCGGTCCTTGTATTAACGCGATCTTGAAATAATCTTAATTCCCACCTGGAAACCCTAAAATTTCCCACCAAATTCCCCACCGGTTGAGAACCACTGATCTAGGGTGACTGCTGACGGGCGCTGGAAGTGGGCAGTTTAGAATATCTAGGGTCACCGCTAACGAGCGCTGGAAATGTGAAATACTTTGTGGAAACTAAAGCAAAGAAGACATGTGTGGATTGGAAAAGATTGACCAAAGTCAGAGTACCGAGAGCATAGATTTTTCCTGTTGCAATATACGGGTCTGAAACTTGAACGTAAACCAAGTAAGCTGAACAACAGATATCAGGTCAGCATGGCCGAATGAATAAGACCGCTCGCTCGTAAACTTCCGATGTGTTGATGCTGAAGTAGCGGATTCAACAACTACACTGGTCAGTTTGACTAAAATGTTGATTTCTAGTTCCTGAATTGTCCTTCTATCACTGGGCTGTGAGTGCATTGAATGGGCAGCGGGCCGCACAGAGTTTGAGGTGCAACAACTGATCCAGAGTAATACACATCAATGTGATATAATGATCTATACTGATGGGTCAGTGGTGCGAAACAGACGGAGTGATTGGGGTTTCATTGCGAAGACTAATGGACGATTCTATAAAAAGGAGAGTCTGGCATATGAGGCTACGACATGTCTGCTACCATATTAAAAACTTTAAAGTCATAATTGTGACACACGACTACTTCCCATTTTCCGACAGTCATTGTTGTTAGGTTCAAACCTTCTTTTTGTTTGGGACTGAATATGTTAATATATAATTTAGTTTCATTATAAACAGAACAGTAACGTAACAACACAGCTCTAAATAATACAACATAATACATACCCGGATGACGTCTGGTGCTGTTCTAGATCTTCAAATCCAAACTGATGTTAAACAGGTTTCCGTCGACACTGACCTCAACTGATTGCCGCCGCTATGTCAACGAGTATTTGAGTTATCAGTTAAGTGTGGGTACTTTGATACTGCCACACGAACCTTCTGCCTACACATTGACCAATTAAGATATCGGTCACAGTTACAGGACAACATCGGTCAATTGTTTAGCCCTGCGCGGGTTTTTGACCAATGGTTTCCAAGTTGTGCGGAGGTGAATACTTTGCGCTTATATGAGACATACAATTCTTAGGTATCGATTGACATCCAATGAAGACATTGAAAAGATTAAGACTACACACACACACACACAGACACACACACGCATATGTGTGTGTTTATGCTTGCGTGCGTGTGTGTGTGTGTGTGTGTGTGTGTGTAAATGATAGTCTGATCGCTAGTACTTCCGTTCGGGTGTGAAGTGTTATTCTCCCCCCCCCCCCCCACACACACATCATACTCTATACCGCGACACAAGCGAGAGAAGGTCAGTCCCCTTCCTCGTCGATTTTCCTTCACCAGATATTTACCATCATTTCTGAAATGATTCATTCCCAATATTAGTTATGAGGCTGGGTCTACCAGGGACATTATAAGTAAAGTAAAGTACCCATTTTAGATGGATCTGCTTGTTCTCCTATCAGCCCAATGAAATGTTAGAGCTCCTCAGCACCACTTACGAGAGGATTTCAAATGAAAACCTGAAATGTTTTTTTTTTTTTAATGGTGAATATATTCTGAAAAGTAAAGAACAAATGAATCATTTTTCGATGGTGTCACCACTGTGTTAAATGCAAGTCTTCCAGCGCCGATAAAGTGTTTGGATTCCTGTAGAAAACAAATTCTCTTGGTTGCATGTGTAACCACTCTGGGGTCACTACTCGGTGTGCCTGACTCGGTCGTGAACAGTCTGTCACAGAAGTAACACCGTTTTGAAACTTCCTACTCCACTCATGCAGTTGCTGGACTGACAGGCATGCATCACCATACTGGAACTTCATTCGCCGATGAATTTCTATAAGTTTCACCCCTTCACTGATAAAAAACAAAAAAAAACGGATGACAGAATGCTACTCCTCATTGGTGCATGTCAAAAGTGGGGCGGCTATCTTTAAACTGTCCGTATGACGTCACAGTGTTCTTCTGCACTGTGATGTCACATGCTTAACACTCTTGACATCCTTAACAACAAAATGGACAGGTCACAAGACAATGGCATGGTTATTGTAATTTCTATTACACTTTTAAGGTTTTCATTTGAAACCCTCTCGTATATTCAAAGGCGCACTTGTGCTTTTCAGTCGATTTGTGAAATATCCACGTTTCGCACTAATATGTTGCCATAGCAAATACACGTGCTTGTAATTATCTGATATTTGTTGTTTTGTCGGTTCCAATCCTCATCATCTCATCTTGTTCCACTTGTACCTTGCGGAGTCGAGGCGAAGTACATACAGCGGGAGAATGTCCGTTTATGGGCTTCATATATCGAGATTACCAATCATGCTGTTATTCCCCGTGTCCATCGTTTACATGTCGGCCTCTTCTTCTGGTTCTGTTTGGTCTGTACACCATTGCTTGTTGTGGTATACTGTCAGTTGGTAGCCAAGTTATATGGCCTAACCATTTAACTTGCTGTTTTCTAATTAAATCTAGCGCTGTTCCACTTTAGTCCTGATTTCATAATTTCTGATTTTTTTTTTCTCATTTATACATTGAGCATTCTTCTCGGAAATCTCATTTCCGTTGCTGTAATTTTTCTTTTGTCTTTTACTGTCATTGTCCAGGTTTGGGATTGGAAGCATAGAGTTGGTAGGAAGATGGTGTGCTTTTTAAGTATCTATTGATACGTTTTGTTCTTTACTATTGGTGCCATGTGTCCTATGAGTTGATGTACCATAATGCATATATTTTCAATCTTTAACGGTTTTAACACTTTAGTTCTTGCAGAGCAATGTTTGTATTTATGTTAATATCTGTCATCACATTTCCATAGCCCGTCCATAGTGAATAAAGATTCCCAATGTGATCGATATTCGGACAATGCAAGATGGTCTCAGATGTGTATGATCCAAAAGCAGTCACAGTTTTTCCCAGTTATAGGTCTGTGTATGTCAAATAATCTCATCGGGGCAATGAGAAGTATATTGTGTGCTGGCACTAAAGTTATTCTCTGGATCTTGTAAACTGGGTTATTCCAGCAGTCATTTATTCTTTAAACATCACTGTTGGGTTTTCCTTCCTTGTTCCGAATGTTACGGCAATGAACAGTACTGAAAGGTACTAAGGACGGAATATTTTCTTTACTTTACCTCTCTTTACATTACCTCTCTTTACATTACATCTCTTTACATTACCTCTCTTTACATTACTTCTCTTTACATTACCCCTCTTTACATTACTTCTCTTTACATTACGGCGCTGTGGCGAAGGGGTTATGAATGCAATTCGCAATCCCCCATACCGCTTTCCAAACAGCTGCGGGCGACTTAGAAGCAGGCTGCCTTGCGCTCTTTTTTTATAAAATGGTATGAGTGCCGGCCGCTCAGAAAACAATGGCAAACTACTGAAAATAAACTTGCTAAGAGATCACAAACAGCCAAAAACTTCCGGGGTTGACTGCGATGTCATGTAAAGAATATACACCTAACATTTTTTGCCTTTCTGCATCTGGGTAGTATTGTTTTCCCACTTCACTAACGATTCATCTGTGTGCCCATTCATTGACGGGATATTTTTCACCAATGTAATTTATAACAATACCTCTCCCCCGCCCCCTCTCTCTCTCTTTCTCTCTCTATGTATGTGTGTGTATGTATTTGTGTGTGTGTGTGTGTGTGTGTGTGTGTGTGTGTGCGAGGAGGGGGGCATATAAACGTGCATGTGTGAACATCTCAAATCCATGGGGTTCTAAAAAGATACAAAAACAACAGCAGCAGTAGCAACAATAAAAGCTTCAGCAGCAGTAGCAACAACAAAAACAAAAACAGCAGTAGTAGCAACAACAAAAAACAACAACAGTAGCAGTAGTAACAACAAAAGCAACAGCAGCAGTAGTAGCAACAACAAAAACAAAAACAGCAGCAGCAGCAACAACAAAAACAACAACAGCATCAGTAGTAATAACAAAAACAACAACAGCAGCAGTAGCAACAACAAAAGCAACAGCAGCAGTAGTAGCAACAACAAAAACAACAACAGTAGCAGTAGTAACAACAAAAACAACAACAGCAGCAGTAGTAACAACAAAAACAACAACAGCAGCAGTAGTAACAACAAAAACAACAGCAGCAGCAGTAGTAACAACAAAAACAACAATAGCAACAATAAAAACCACAACAGCATCATTTAACAACAAATACAACAACAGCAGTAGTAGCAACAACAAACACAACAGCATCAGTAGTAACAACAAAAACAACAACAGCAGCAGTAGCAACAACAAAAACAACAACAGCAGCAGTAGCAACAACAAAAACAACAACAGCAGCAGTAGCAACAACAAAAGCAACAGCAGCAGCAGTAGCAACAACAAAAACAACAGCAGCAGCAGTAGCAACAACAAAAACAACAATAGCAACAATAAAAACCACAACAGCATCATTTAACAACAAATACAACAAGAGCAGCAGTAGCAACAACAAACACAACAGCAGAAGTAGTAACAACAAAAACAACAACAGCAGCAGTAACAACAACACAAACACAACAGCTGCAGTAGAAACAACAAAAACCAAAGTAGCGGCAGTGGCAACAACAAAAAATAAATAGAAGCAGTAGCAACAATAAAAACAACAACAGAGGCAGTAGTAAAAAAAAAAAACAGAAGCAGTAGCAACAACAAAAATACAACAGCAGCAGTAGCAACATCAAAAACACAACAGCAGCAGTAGCAACAACAAAAACACAACAGCAGCAGTAGCAACAACAAAAACAACAGAAGCAGTGGCAACAACAAAAACAACAACAGCAGCAGTAGCAACAACAAAAACAACAGGAGCAGTAGCAACAACAAAAACACAACAGCAGCAGTAGTAATAACAAAAACACAACAGCCGCAGTAGCAACACACACACAAAACAGAATCAGTGGCAACAACAAAAACACAACAGCAGCAGTAGCAACAACAAAAACGCAATAGCAGCAGTAGCAATCAACAAAAATACAACACCAGCAGTAGCAAAAATAAAAACACAACAGCAGCAGTAGCAACAACAAAAACACAACTGCAGCAGTAGCAAAAACAAAAATACAACAGCAGCATTACAAAAATAAAAATACAACAGCAGCAGTAGCAAAAATAAAAACACAACAGCAGCAGTAGCAACAATAAAAACACAACAGCAGCAGTAGCAACAACAAAAACACAACAGCAGCAGTAGCAACAACAAAAACACAACAGCAGCAGTAGCAACAACAAAAATACAACAGCAGCAGTAGCAACAACAAAAACACAACAGCAGCAGTAGCAACAACAAAAACACAACAGCAGCAGTAGCAACAACAAAAACACAACAGCAGCATTAACAAGAACAACAACAACAACAACAAGAACAACAAAACAGATGCAGTAGCAACAACAAAAATGCAACAGCAACAGTGGCAACAACAAAAAGCACAACAGCAGCAGTAGCAACTACAACATACAACAACATCAATAACAACTACAAAAAACAAAAACAACAGCAGTAGCAACAACAAAAAACACAACATCAGCAATAGCAACAACAACCATACAATTTCATCAGTTTCAACAACAAAAACACAGCAGTAGCAACAACAACAATGCAAAAATAAACCGTATTTCCTACACCTCTAAAGTAAAATGTCATCGTCTTAAGCTTAGGAGCAATGAACACAGTTTGACAATCCAGACACACCGGGTTCGAAGGCAACCGCAGATGATGTGGGAGCAGATCGCGTTGCGTTGATTTTCACAATGGTATGAGCGTAGGTCGTTTAGAAAACAATGGCAAACTACCGAAAATTACCGACTTCCAATAAATAATAGGTTGATTGCGACGTCCCATTAAAAATACAAAACAAACAAACAAACAAACAAAATATGCAGCTCATTCAAACTAAAGTACAAGATGTTTACTACTGATAATCTAATGCTGCATGCTTGTGGCTCTGTTTGCATTTCCTGTTCATTATTGATAAGCAAATCTGAAGTAGCTCGGTGTCAGTCCAATGGTCTTGACACAACACTTCAAGGAGTTAATCTTGTTCAGAACGACATTGTTAAATAATACTGTATGGTAATTGTGTTATGACGTTAGCAATTGATTTTCTTCTTCGGGTGGTCTGGTCTAAAGCAGGCATCGGCGATAATGATTCTCCAGTCCATTTGGGCTTTGGTATTTAGATGACGTTAGTTTTGCTGTTATTATTTTATTTTTTGTGTACAGCTGTTTTATATTTCTGCGTACATATTTCTCTGTCTTCCCCTGATGCACATCAAACATCGTACAGCTCAATTGTTTCTGACAAGCTTTCATGAGAAAACTAGGGACCTGAAACATCGTACAGCTCAATTGTTTCTGACAAACTTTCATGAGAAAACTAGGAATCTGAAATAGACGGACAAGATAAATAATGTTACAGTGTTTTACAATTTCTTCTTCTTCTTGTGCCCTTTACCGCTCCAGTCGAGCACTGACCCTCAAGTAGCTCAAACGAGGTCAGCAGGGCCGTGTGGATAAGAGCGCTTGTTCTTAAACATCCGGTGTGCTGATGCCGAGGTAACGGGTTCAACCCCTACACCGGTCAGTTAGACTAAAATGTTGACTTCTCTTCCATGACTTGGGGACGTAAATTACAATTACCTCTGAAGTCAGAGTGCGTTCGACTGATGGCGAGGGAAACTGGTAATAGTCAGTCAGTCCATTGCACTAGAAATAATAGCGCGTGTATATGGACCATGCTTGAGTCAGCGGAGTAAAAAGAAATAACAGCTCAAGCCAAGCTGTCCTGTCTTTTACTATCTCCTGCAGTTCCCTCAATGTCCTCTCCTTAGCATTTATCATAATCTTTAATTCGTGCTGAAATGCTATTAGAACATGTTTTGCTGTATGGCAATGTAAATGAACAATTTAGGAAGAACATAGAAGCAACAGAGATGTGGTTCCTGAGACGAATGTTGCGAATTCCTTGGACTGCCAGAGTAACTAACAACGATTGATTGAAAGAGGCTAATGAAATTAGAACACTATGTTCAACAATAAGAAAGAGACAAACAGCTTTCTTTGGCCATGTGATAAGAAAAGAGGTTTTGGATTCAGTTATCAGTTATCAGTTGGGGTATCTTCATTGCACTCCGGACAGGTCCATAGGTGCTCAGATCCTCCCCCCCCCCCCCACCCAGCATAAGCACCAGCGTTCTGTGGCTAATTGTGCCAGTTCTGTGTTGGTTAACGAGGCACCTCGTTTTCCCAATGTACTTCTCGTGTCTGACCGTGCCAATTCTTACTCCCAAGTCTTTCATCCTGGACAGCGATCTGGATTCACTGACGTCAAAGTCCTCTGTTCTAGCCATATCTTTGAGGACGTTAATAACATCGGCACGATCCATGGGCTGGCCATCTGCAGGGGGTGCAGAGCCAGCCAGTTTGTCAGCTCGTTCATTTCCCTCGACTCCCGCATGTCCCGGGACGAAGATGAAGGTGACTTTACAAACAACACACTTCCGCAGCGTCTCAGTCCACTGTCTGCGTACAGATTCAGCTTCGACCTTCTGAATCACGCTAATTGAGTCACTTAGTACACACACGTTGGTATAATGCTGTGATCCCATCCATATGAAAGCCTGTGTAACTGCCATCACCTCCATCGTCATGCTGTTCGTGGTCATAGAGTGGGCACTGTATTCTTGAACGGTTCGGCCCGCTGAACGGGCTGTAAATGCCCATGCACTTCTCTGCTTCTTTACAACAGATCCATCTGTATAGATGAGCACTTTGGGGGTTGTCTGCGTGTTCATTGATGAGCGCGTTGACCTCTGCATTGACAGTGACAGGATTCTGTTCTGTGCACCGTCTGTCAAGTGTGATAATGCAGGAGAAGGTGCACTTAAAAGCTGGAGGCACAGGCACCCATTCCTTGCCGGGGTTGAGGCTTGTAGGACTGCAAACCTGTCTGATGATATCCTCCGCCCGACCCATCCATGATTTTCCTCTTCTTAGCCTGTTGCCCTTTTCTCTGAATATATCTTTGGATTACACCGTGACAACTGGAAAGATCAAGGGGAAGAGAGGTAAAGGCAGACCAAGAAAAATGATGCTGGATGGATTGAGACAGTGGCATGGATGAATATCATCAGCAGAGTTGATCCAGAAAACCAAAGACCAAGATCTGTGGAGAGACATGAACACCAACACCAGCTGGCAGGACACTTGATGATGATTATGATGATGATCTTTAATTCTCTTCTCTGTGTCTTTAGGTCTCCTGCTATTTCATTCTCCTGGTATGTTCCTGACATGGGTGTGTCTAGTTACATCGCCCTAAGGTTGTCTCAGTGTGTGGCCTATCCAGCGCCCGTGTCTTACCCTCACTTCTTGATTCACTGGAATGTGTTCAATTATCGCTATGATCTCTATATTCTTATTTTCTCATACTTAGTTATTCCCACTATTCTGTGCAGACACCGACTATTGAACGTTTGTAATTTATTGATTATTCTGTTAGTTATTATCCATGTTTTTTTTTAATCCTTACAACAGTGACGATATAACCATAGAAATTGTCATCTATTCTAAGTTAACAACAACTATCATGTCGTTCGACGTAACATATAACATAACATGTTGAAGTGGCAGGTTTTGCCAATTCACCCATAGTAAAACATGTACGTATGTGCTGCAATTTTAGTCCATGTACTCAGTGTTGCGAATTCCTTGGACTGCCAAAGTAACTAACAACGATTGTCTGAAAGAGGCTAATGAAACTAGAACACTATATACAACAATAAGAAAGAAACAAACAGCTTTCTTTGGTCATGTGATGAGAGGCGAGGCATTGGGGAACATCGTGAAAACTGGAAAAATCGAGGGGAAGAGAGGGATAGGCAGACCAAGAGAAATGATGCTGAATGGATTCAGACGGTGGCATGGAGGAATACCATCAGCAGAGTTGATTCAGAAAACCTAAGACCGAGATCTGTGGAAAGTCAAGAACGCCTACGCCAGTCGGCATGGCACTTGATGATGACGATGACGATGACGATGACGATGATGATGATGATGGTGATGATGATGATGATGATGAAGCTTTAAACATCTCTTTTATTACCACTTATAACATCAATGTAGTTTTGGAAACCACGTAAATAGTTAGCCCTTAACCTGTTTCAGTCCAGTGCTTAGATAGACAAGTAGACAGATTCAAGTGGTATGGAAAAGATACCGGCGCTGGGTAGGAAAAACATTGAGACAACCTGATAATTGTGTAACTAGAACATCCTTTCTCTGGAAACCACAGGCCAAACGAAACAGGGGGAGGCATATAATCTGTTGTAAGATGAAAAGCAGAGGCGAGAAGAAAAGAGCCGTATAAAACATACTGGCATTTGTGCTTTCTTGAAAACTACCATGTTTTCTGTTTTAGCAACGTTTTATTGTTATACTTTGTTTTCGCTCTTCTTAACCACTTTGTCTAGAGTGGTTTCGGGACTACTTTCAGACTCTGCTTTTAAAATTATTTCATCCTCTTATCTTCCGAAATGATTTATTTGGTCGTTTCGGGATTTGAGGTTTGAAGATTGAGCACAACCCACTACTAGCAACGCTGATCGTATTCTTGTACGAACCCTGGACCGTGAACAAATCAGATTGGAAGCTCTAGACTCGAGTTTCGCTCTCGGTTGAGCTCGTCGGTAGTGCATATCCCTGATGGACCCGGGATCGAACTCCGGATTACTGGCGTGTGTAGCGGGTGTGTAACCACTTGAATATTTATATTTTGGCCTTCCAATATAACTCTCTCGTGGTGTTTCAAGCTTCTGAGTTAGTTAGTTAATTATTTAGTTAATTAGTTAATTAGTTAGTTAGTTAGTTAGTTAGTTGGTTTGCTGGTTGGTTGGTTAGTTATTTAGTTAGTTAGTAGGTTAGTTAGTTAGTTGGTTGATTGGTTGGTTGGTTTTGGTAGGTGGTTGGTTTGCTGGTTGGTTGGTTAGTTAGTTAGTTAGTTGGTTGATTTGTTGGTTGATTGGTTGAGTGGTTGAGTGGTTGGTTGGTTGAGAGTTGGGTGATTGGTTTGCTGGTTGGTTGGTTAATTAGTTAGCTGATTGCTTAATTGGTTGGGTGGTTGGTTGAATGGTTGGGTGGTTGGTTTGCTGGTTGGTTGGTTGGTTGGTTGGTTAGATAGTTAGTTAGCAGTTAGTTAGTTAGTTAGTTAATTAGTTAGTTAGTTAATTTGCTGGTTGATTGGTTAGTTAGTTGGTTGGTTGGTTGGTTGGTTGGTTGGTTGGTTGGGTGGTTGGTTTTGTGGTTGATTGGTTGGTTAGTTAGTTAGTGAGTGAGTTATATGTTGGGGTATCATCATTGCACTCCAGAGATGTTCATAGGTGCTCAGATCCTCTCCCATCCCACCCTCTAATGTATGCACCAGCATCCAGCAGTTATTAGTGCCATTTCTGTGCTGGTTGACTATGCCCCTCATTCTCCAAATGTGCCTCGCGTGTTTGGACGTGCCAATTTTTACTCCCAAGTTTTTCATTATAGATAGAGATGTAGATTCACTAGCGTCAAAGTCCTCCGATCTCGAAATCTCTCTAAGAACATTAATAATATCGGTGCGATCCATGGGCTGATCATCTGCGGGGGATGCAGAGCCAGCTCGTTTAATTAAAACAGTTCCGCCACATGAAGGCCAGGAGTTGGATTTATACTGCCAGGGGTGATGGATACACAAGCCATGGGGGTATTTTACAAGGTTGGACGCTCACCCCAACTCTGCACCCTCGGCTTTAGTAGCATTTTGGAACTGGTACTAGGATTAATTTCTTTTAATTTCCGCAAAATCCTTTAGTGCTATTAAAGCTCCTCTTTTGTTTGTACTGTTATATTAATATTTCTATCTGTTTCCCCATCTGTGCACACATTGAACACTAACTAGTTGACGTGAGGTTTCTCCAAAGAAGATGAAGTTATCATCTGCTGGATTTATTCTCATTATCAGCGTCTTTCCCCTATGTATGTTTAGTTTAGTTTAGTTTAGTTTAGTTTAGTCGCTGGATCAACATCACGGCACATGGGTGCAACCCATAAGTGCTCCGTTCTCCTCCTAACTCAAACCTGAGTCTGGAGAAACTCAGCTCAGTGCACGAACTCCGTAGCACCGGCGAGGATCCTGAAATACTTTGGGTAGATGTTTAACTCGAAATTTTGCCCGAGCAGCGCCGTTAGGCTACTCTTTTTCGATTTCCAACTGCCAAGTTGGATTTTTTACGTGCGCAACAATACACACGGGCGTCCGATCTCACTACCCAGAGACCAGGGGAAATTGCATTACTAGAAGTCCACGAGAAAAAATCCCGGTCATCACCGGGACTTGAACCCGGGACCTCCAGCACTCTAGGCGGACACTATACCTCGAGACCACGCAGTCCCCTATGTATGTTAAGATCTACTTCTTCTGACCTCCAAACAAGTGTGTTCGGTAACTATTGCTAAATGTTAAATCGGAATGGAGAGAGAGCCCAACGGTGACGCTGCCACACAAAAGGAAAGGTTACCCCGCCATAGAAAACAAGCCTATAAAACGACGTGTATCTGCCAGCACACAAATCGTATTCAACATACATACATATCTCCAACCAACCATTTTTCACGCAGTAATCACGTGAGTGGGCGGTGTGCATTGCGTTGCACTAAGGTTGTGTTAACCTAACCTGTTGTGCTGTTTATCTGTTGCTGGTGTAAATAAGAGTGACACATAAACTCGATTTGTTACATATCCTTTGCAGGACGTTGCATATCAACACAAGGTTGATTTTCTAGACAATTTTACCCACTACACCGTCAATAGCGCACCGGAAATTTAAGAGCTATAGTCATTCACAAATAAATTCAAACATAAATGGGCACTCATAGAAATAAAGGAACGAAAGAAATACAGATTAGAGGACACAACAGACACATTTGAGAATTGTAAGCTTTAGCGATTATAATGGGATTCGAACTCGTTTCCTTCAAATGACGACAGCCTCTCGCAGTAGGAATACTTCGACGTACAGCCAACGTGAGAAATAGATGTTCAAAACAATGTTTTCCCGTAGTGAATTTGAATAACGAAGACACAAACAATAGATTGCACGATTTATTGCCTGGCATATTTCGCTGCATCTCGCCAGGTACATACTGCAGAAATCACACAACTTACGTGAATTAACTAGATAAATCCTTCAAGTTGAAATATACACATATTCGCACAGTAATGTCACTTATCTACCACGGTAATTTTAAGCTGACTAACATGTCTTTCTGTTTGCACAATTCTGGCTTGCGTTGATTGATCATAATTGCTTCTGCAAATTTTAACAAGTGAGTATTTTGTGTTCTAAACAACACGCGAAATGCAGTGTTTCTGTCCACAACATGGCCACTGTCGACGATGTGCCTCCCGATTGAAGACGCCGGGAGCTTCCGGTGTGTCGGCCCCACGAGGCTAGCATCTCCTGTGTGTTGTATCTTGTTGACCCATTGAGGTATGTGTTCTGACACCCGTTTGTTAAGCTGTCTCTCTGTTCTACCAATGTAAACGGCCTGGCATCTACATGCTTACTACAGCAGTAGGCCAAACATTCTGTGCGGCAACTCCAGTCATTAGATACAAAACCGTACCGATTCCTACACCAGCAGTCAAAGAGCCTGTTCCTCTGTACGCCACAAACAATTGTATTTACCAATTCACATGCAGGCGACAAGTTGAAATCTCGGTGTCGTAGTTATTTTCTCCTCCTTATTTCTCCCCCATAGGGAAATAGACCTCAACCAACTCATCCTTTACTAACCGATGCAGCCCCGTCCCTGTTCTCCCGATATTATCCATTTCTGTTTTCACTTTTCATATTTGTGTCTTTTTTAGGTCCTCCTCAAGATATGATTGATAACTTACACAGTAGCAACAGAGGCAGGACACCTGACTTATGACAGAGATAAGAACGTGTGTTATTAAATACCCGGTGTGCTGATGCTGAGGTAAGGGGCTCAAGCCCTACACCGGACAGCTGGACTAAAATGTTGACCTGTCGTCCTTGGCTTGGGGATGCAAATTACAAGTACCTCTGAAGTTGGAGTGGGTTCGCCTGATGGCAAGGGACACTGTTAATAGGGAAAGCTAATCCACACTTGCGAACGCGGTTCGTGAGCCGCTTATCAGGTGTTCGAAACGCAGCCGCGACCGATTTTTGCAGCAAACCGTGTAGCCTTGTGTTATAACGTGTTGTTATGGGAACCGGTCGTTCAGAAAGCAATGACAAACTACTGAACGTAAAATGTGTCTAGTATATCAACAGAAAATTGAAATATTTTGGTCACTTGAAACGTCACGAAAGTTTGGAGAGAACAATATTGGAAGGATATATGCCTGGGAAGAGAGGAAGAGGAAAGCCAAAGAGAAGATGGGTGCAGGATGTGATGGATGATCTCCAGATGGGTGTATCAGACGCGGGACATCTTGCTTGTGATCGAGAGGTTTTCCGGAAGGTTGTTATGGGAGCGAGGTTTTGCAAAGGACATACTACTGAATGAATGAATGAATATCAACAGCAGCTGGAAAATGCTGGTGTTGACTGCAACGTCCTGCAAGGGATGTGCAACATTTAAAAAAATCCACACTCAGAATTCAGTCCAGCACTACTAGAAATAATCTGTATGGACTACACTTGAGTTCAAAGCAAAAAAAAAAAAAAAAAAAAAGAGAGAGACATTTCGAAAGATTGTGAAGGAGGTGAAGTTCTGCTGGAAGATGGCATCATCATCGTCATCAAGTGTCTTGCCGACTGGGTGGGTGGTCACGCTTCTCCACATCTTGCGATCCCCAACGTCATGTGTATCAGTTAGTGTGGAGACGCCATACCGTGCCACGGCATATAGCTGTCAAGCATTTTCTCTTGTTGTCTTCCTCTATCTCTCTTTCCACAAATCTGTCCAGCTGGCACAACATATGCCAGTTTTTATCTGGTCAAAATGTGGCCAAAACATAATGTCCGCATCTTACTATTTGTGATAAGTTGTGTTTGCGTCTTAGCCTCCCTCAAGACATCCAGATTACTCATTTTGGCTGCCCAACGGATTTTCAGAATTTTTTCTACGTATAATACCACATCTCAAAAGATTTTAGAGATTTTACCGTTGTTTACTAATTGTCCAGGATTCGTAGCCATAGGTTAGAACTTGTTTTATGTCATAAAAACTGCAGTGTAGGGAAGGGGGAGGGGATCTTGAGCCTGAGGAATTAAGGCCGCCTGGCTAGTGCAGTTTAGGGTTTTCTTTTTGCCCCCGACAGTAAAAAAAAAATTCACACCTTACCTAGGATTCGAAACCGGATCTCCCGAAAGAGAACCTGGCGTTCTTAGCCACTTGGCCAACCGCTCCTCACTAGTTATAATGTAACATGCAAGAAATCTTTTTTATTTCTAAACTGTAACTTCCATAATGCCGGTCTCTTTGGCCGAGGGGTTACAACACTTTCTCCGTAATCCCATTTATCACGCAGAGTCTCGTAGCGGGCGAGAGCTGGGAGCGGTTCGTCCCCCGCTGGTGACTTGCGGGATAACTGAGCCGGCCGCTCAGAAAGCAATGGCAAACTACTGAGCGTAATCTTGCCAAGAAATCAACAGACAGCTGAAAGATGCTGCTGTTGACAGCGATGTCCTGTAAAGGATATGCGAATAAAAAAAAAACTTCCATAATAATAATAAGGGAATTAATTCGTGCATGAGCATCCAACTCGAAGATTTACACAATAATAATAAGGGAATTAATTCCCCCATAAAACGATCAGTTTGAATGCAGGGCGTTTTTATTTTTATAATAACTACAAATATTAAGTCATAAATGTTGAGGCTAAACAGTAGTAAGCGCACTGGCCCAACAGTCCAGTATTCCTGGATTAAAATTCCCTCAAGGCATGGTATTTTTACATTATCACATTACTCTGCGTGTCGGGCTGATCTTAATCATTGTTTTTTTTTAAATGTTCTTTGCAGGAAGCTACGATCAACTTCAACCACAGATTGATTTCCTAGGCAATTTTACATTCATCATCATCATCATCATCATCATCATCATCATCATCATCATCATCATCATCATCATCATCATCATCATCATCATCATCATCATCATCATCATCATCATCATCATCATCATCATCAAGTGTCATGCCTTTTGGCGTAGGTGTTCATGACTTTCCACAGATCTGGTTCTTTGGTTTTCTGGATCAACCCTGTTGATGATATTTCTTCATACCACCGTCCCCATCCATTCATCGTCATTTCTCTTGGTCTGCCTTTGCCTCTTTTTTCCTCGATCTTTCCAATTGTCACGATGTTCTGCAATGCCTCTCTTCTCATCACATGACCAAAAACAACCATATGTCTCTTTCTTATTGGCGTCTATAATGTTCTAGCGTTATTAGCCTCTTTCAGGCAGTCGTTGTTAGTTACTCTGGCAGTCCAAGGAATTCGCAACATTCGTCTCAGGAATCACATGTCTGTTTTACGTTCAGTAGTTTGAAATTGACTCGGTCTTTTTGCTAAGGTCAAGGTGTAGGTAGTATTTGCACTTGATCTTGCCAGGACCACATGCAGAGGCGGTCATCTAGATGATACCCAAAAACCTCGCTGGGCGACCCTCCTTCTTGGTGAACCGCGAACCCTTATTTAAAAAAGAAAAATCTGCTTTCTGTACGAGAAGTCATGTAAGTCCAACTAACTGACCGGTGTTTAGACTAAACCCACAACCCCACCGACAACGTACTTATAACCCATGCCTGGTGGTGTTGGTGATCATGTCTTTCCACAGTCTTCTGTCTCTTACGTTGCAGATTATTTTTTAATATTTCTCCTCTCCACATCATCTCTTCTCCTCCAATTTTCTCGTGACGAAATACTCCAGCTTTTCCCTTCTCATGACATGCCAAAGGATATGGATCATGTTCTTCTGCTGCGTATAACCAGTTTTCTTTGCGAGTCAACTTCTTTCAAGATATCGTCACTGCTCTTTATATCTGTGTTCGGTGTTCTCATCATTTTTGTTTCTGCATTATAGCATTCAATTCATCATCCAATGAACTGGAATTAGTACTCAAATTCACTCTGTAGGACAAGAGCAAATACACCACTTTCGCTAAAGCAGCAAATACTTCAATCAATAATTAATATGACAACAAGACGCCGTGAGCAAAGAAGAAATCGGCAAATAGCCACTCACGGCTTATTCCTGTTATCTCAACTTTATTTTGAACGTTACCCTGTGTCACATAGCGTTTTCAGTTTCGCCAATTTACAGACTAGTAGAGAGCAGCGTTTCGGGGAGTCGAGAGTTTGAGGTGTGGGCCCATGGTGATTCCTTTTATGGTAACGAATGCCATCGTTCAGATAGAGGCGAGGAATGTGGCGGTAGCTGGAAATAGAATGGAATAGTTAGGTAAAACTCCCGGGCTGGACCAGAGATAGTCACTTGAGTCTTGGCCAGAGAAGGATGTAGACATACAGGGAGCGGGTGTAGGCCCATTGTAGGCCCATTTTGCCTCTATGTTGATTGGTGAGCATAAATATGGTTTTTTGAATGATAATATTTGTGTTAGATATTTAATACAATATTTGTTTGATATGAGAAGTATACTACATGTCATGTATGTATCTTGGTGAAGTTGCTACTGCACCATTGCTTCTGTAAGAGAGACAGCCTGAGATTCGAACGTCTATACCCCTGTCCTCTATTCCTATGCTTATAATCCTTATCATGCTATGATTACTGAGTCCTCTTCTTTTGAAGATTTTGATATCTCTGTATATTCTGTATAGTCTAGGCAGAGTTCAATCTATCTTCACTTTTGGTTCAATCTCATCTAGGGAAGAGCCTATCTTTACCGGACTATTGGTAAAGTATTCAGGTGTTACATAATGCCTTTGTTAACCTGTACGCATATATATTGTGTGTGTGAATCTTTACTTTATCTGTGTGCAAAATATGCCGGGGACGGAACGTAAATTTTGTGTGTATGACAGCCTGGGGACACAGATAGATAAGACACCCCATTGCTTTTGTCGGATTTGGTGGATCCTGTATGTCAGTTGGCTAAATCATAGTTATGAGAACGGTTCACATACCTAAATATTCATTTTTACCTGCAGTAAATCGTGCAGTGTGCTTGCCAAAATAACAAGACACTGGAGCCAATATTTACAAAACCCCGACCTTAGTCACACCCCGGTCACGTTCTAAAACAGATGGTAGTACTCTCAGAGTGGGTGGTTCATGTGTGAGAGTATATCTACATTTGGTATCTATGATGTCCTGTTCGTCGTGTGGGTCGGAGCGTGAGGTTGGTGGAGTTTGTGAAGATTACGTCCCCACCTTCCCGCCAAATAGACCAATACGTTACAGGCCCACAGGTGATACCCCAAATCATCATATGAGGATGTCCTCTGAATTTATGTCCAGGTGTTGTCTCTGTGAGTCTTATGAAAATGTATAATAAGCTAGAATGTTCAAGGCTTGTCATTTTTAATTTGCAGACATTTGAGGCGCGCGTGGGACATCTTGGCTGAGTCTAATTATGGACAAATTTGGCAGTAAACGTTTGGCAGATACGTTTGGACTAGAATTCTTTTAGGAGAGCTAACTGTCTAGCCCAGGGTCACTCAGTACTTTTGGACATCGGCAGTCCTTCCAAGAAACTGAGGCAGGGGAAGTAATCCTATATTATTCTTCTAGCAACAGTGAGAAACTCCAGACGGAGTTATCCCCTTTTGTTTTGGCCAATCGGTTGACATCATTTTGGGCCAAGTGCTATTGAAAAGCTTCTGATACTCTTCACTTGCGTCTGACGAGAGATGACACTAATATTCTTCCTGTAGTATCAGGGAGGTTATAGTCTGCAACAGCTTACGGACTGGATGTTACTCTCGATATTAAGCAGTCATACGCAATGGAGTGAACCATGAAACCAGTACGGGTCCTATTGTTTGGTTCAATGTCCCCTTGAGACATTGTGGATGCATCTTTTCCTTTGGACGAAGCATGTTACCCAGATAAATCCGCAGGAGGCCGCCTAAAGATGTTCAAGCCAACTATGACACCAGCTTATAGAGAGTTCTTCATTCGCTGGAGACCCCAGCGACTTCGTTGAGAGTCCGTGCTTTATCCGTTCCAGAATGTTGGACACGACTACCAGTGGGGGTGAGCCCCTCTTATTAAATGCAGACATATTTTCCTATCAAGACCAATGCCAGATCGAGTAGTCCAGAATTCAAGTCACAACATCATCATTTATCTCGAAAGTCCTGTAGGAACATGGGTGAACAGTCACATTTGTGAAGCCAGTAGGTTTCCCCATCCAATGGTTGTTTATTAATATCATCGATTCCATATCCAGTACAGTGTTCAGCATCCAGAGAACCTTGGTTTTTTCTCAGTGGCACATTGTGTTGTTTGGTCAAGTTAGGATGGGAGGAGCTCATCTATTTCAGCGGTAGAATACGAGGAGGAGTTAGGTTATAACTGTAGAAGTGTCGTCATAGGACTGTTGCTGTTGGAGAATAAAGATGGGTGTAGAGAGGCCAGTGTGGAGTGAATCTACATTCTCCTGATTTAGAAGATTGGTGTCTTCAAGAACTTAGTTACAACAATGATACAATCAACAGTCAGATCCCTGGTCTATGATCTGTTGGGTTATTCCATGTGATAGACATCATGTAGTGGGGTATAAGTCTAGTAGTTGAGTAGACGGCACATTGTTGAAACAGTCATCCCGAGTAGGGCTGTCGGGAAGACACAACCAGCAAAGTGCGGGTGATTGGTTTTTTTAGGTGCAGGGAAGAGAAGAGGGGGAGGAGAGTTTTTAGAGTAGACGTCAATGCATTACTTGATAATGTATTTGTTTTGTTCGGATGTTGTTATAGATTGTAGAGGAGACAGAGTCTCGTACTTTCATGTTAGGATACTCTGGTAATAAAAGATATATGTTCGTCAGGAGAGTTTTCCATTGTCTCCGTGACCAGTGTTACACTGTTTGTTATCGTGGATAAAGGTGTTACTGTCTCAATCATATAAATACATAGAATCCAGTGGGAGGTCGACCAACACACACTCTCAGATATTTCCAAAGCAAGAATAACAACTTGATAGAGATCTGTGGTTAAGTGACCTATTCTCTGTTATATTCTTCAGGAGGGTAGTTTATCCTATAAAGTGGGTGGAGTCTATCCGACCCATATCTCATTCTTACATCAATAGAGCCAATTACTCTATATTCCTGGAGACTTTTAAGAAAGAAACTGTCTCGATCAAACGCCTTATAGTGTGAATCCGAGGACCTATTCGTTATTTCCCCTAGACAAACCATTTCATATGGTATTCACATTAACTACCCCACACCCTGCAATCTTAAACATACTGTCATGATTAAATATCCGATACTTGAAATTAAAACCCAGGGGACAGAGGTTTAGTTAGTGTACTTTCCACTCAAACAACAGTACACGAACTGTGTAATTCTGATCATTCGGTTGTACGTTGGTTTCGATTTCGAAGAATTGCGCGTCCCAATATGTAAAAGTCCGCCCATATAAACTGATAATAACATAGGTCAATACCAATCTATCAAGATTGGTGTGCGACTGCGAAGCATAATATCTCCTGACAGTTATTCCCTGTATAGCGAAAATATTCGGATACGTTGAAAGGATATGAAAGGAATCGTCATCGGTAGAAATAATCATCATCATCATCATCATCATCATCATCATCATCATCATCATCATCATCATCATCATCATCATCATCATCATCATCATCTTCCACTTCTGCCGTCAAGCGTCGTGGGGAGGAATAATTTGCGTTCCAGCGCCCGGTGGGCGGCACTGGATAGTGTCATTCCGTGTAATTGTACAATGTCTCTGATGTCGTCAATCCATTTTCTTCTTGGACGTCCTCATGGTCTCATCGCAGATGATCTTTGATGTAAGGCCATTGATGGTAGTTGCTGATGTTGCATTCTAACGACATGGCCAAACCACTTGATCTTCTGTCTTTCAATAAATGTGGCACAAGGTGTTGATCCCACAGTCTGTCTGATAGTAGCATTTCTTACTCGGTCTCAGATTGTTAAGTTGGCAGCTCTCCTCAGGCATCTCATTTCGCAGGTGTTGATTTTGCGAAGGTGTAATTTGGATAAAGTCCAGGTTTGAGATTGGTGTCACATGCCTGTGGTCGTTGGCATTAAGGTGAGTGGCCGTACAATATAAACAGTTCACGAGGTGAAAGGGCATTCACCGGAAAGAAAATATAAGGAGATAAACGGGGAAGGGTGTAAGGTAGAGGGGCTGCAAGAAGGGGCAGACAGTTGGAGCAGTGAGGTTGTGTGTTGTGTGTGAGGCATTGTGGGGGATAAGATTGTTTAAAAGACAGGGACAAAGATTGACCCAGGGGGGCAGTTGATGTTTGGACTCCGAGCTGAGAGGAGTTGAGTTGAGACCGGACTAGGAGGAGGTCGTGGTCGGAGAAAGTGGAAAATTGTGACGGAGTTAGGAAGAGACTCCGCACTGTGGGTTCCAGGGATAGTGAGTGGAATTCGAGACCCAGAGTGGGTTACTTTGAGTCGGGCCTAGAGAGAGGCTCGTATACCTGTCGTGTGGGACGAGATTTTGTAGGCCGTGAGAGGCAGTGTTATTCGAAGTGTTCCATTGGGATGGAGATATATTCTTAGAGAATTATTGTTCCTGGATTTATATGTTACATGTGTCTGTGTTAATTCAGAATTAAAGGAATATTATGTGCGCAAATTAACGCTTGTTCACTGACTGGTGTTTGGTTGGGATGCATCTTGGTTAATCTGTTGTTCAACATCACATTTACAAGGACATACCCTAGACACAACCATAGCCACTCTATCTGTCACTCTGTCATCATTTACTTTGTGACAGACTAGGAAGTGCGGGCTCGTCAATCAAATAATTCGGTATATGGATTTACATCAGTATGAATCGGGTTGTAAGTGTATCAACATGGTTTTCCAAGTTCAACCCTGTGGAAGTGAGTAGACAACGGTCAGACCGGGTGTGTGTCAGATAAATTAACGCAGACAGTTCAAGGGAGGATACGTGTATCACCACTGTCACGGGACGACGAAGACAGTATTCCAAACCAAAGCTATTTCACGAGAAAGCCACCACAGGTAAAACCATTGCCCACCCGGAGGGGGAAAGGGGTCAGTGGGGGGTTACGAACAGTCCACGGACAGGAGTGCGCTGCGGAGAGAATCGTCGGGCGGACAGCGGGCGTAAAAGTCGTGTTGACAAAAATGTCGGCGCTGTTTAGGACAGGTTGTCCACGAAAAATAGACAGGCGCCAAAGGTGAAGGTCAGGTGAACTTGTGGACAGCGAGTGTGTGTGTGTACGGCGTCTTCAGAGTTCGGTGCAGATAATAAGACGGAAAGGGGCGCCAGGGGAGTTACGAGGGTAATTCATGGTTAAAAACTCGCCAGGAGGAGGGGAGTTATAGGAGTAAAGTGTGGGGAACACACAAAGGTGACAATCGTTGCTCCACAGAAAAGTAAAAGTTTCTGCACGGATTATTGTGATAAAGAGAAACAGAGATGACCGGCGGGTTCAAGGCCGTGGACAATGGAATTTTACTGAAAAATTGTCCAGAGTAGAACGAGATAAACACGTTGTTTTTCTACTGAAACTAGGATTTACGTTTAACGTCTTTGTATGTGTGTCATCATCGAGAAACAATCCACAACAGTCATTCAGGTGCCGTCTTCGCAAATATGAGCGCATTTCTCTACCAAAAAAGACTTGCAAAACGGATTTAAGGCGCCGGATAATTTTACTGCCATTCGTTGGTTTAACCTTTTCGGCAACAGTGAAGCCATATCATCACTTCAAAGCAACAGCGACGACACAGTTAAACATTCATTGACTTTAAATATATTTTCGTCTCCCCAAAACGCATCAGAACACTAATTCATTGTGGGAAGCTAACGTCGTAATCTTTTCAAAACAGTAACCGACAAACATTTCCAGGCGATTTTCGGAGACTATTGAAAACAAAATAAGGACTTTTATGAGATTTCACCATTGCATTGTTGTCGGCGATTTTTTTTTTGTTTCTCTTGCTCTCATCGTCCTAAGTATTGTTGTTGTGCGTTACGTAATTATTTGTATGTGGTCCAGTGGTCGTAATAAGTAGGATATTTTTGCATTGTTTCGCGACGTACGGGAGACAAAGCAAAGATAAATTGTCTAGGTACACATTGTATGTGGTTGAGAGGCAGCTGACGAGTCAGTTTGTTTTGTGCGGTTGAGCATTGGGTCGTCTCGACTTTATACACGGTGTCCAAGTGTCTATTGTCAGATCTATGTACATTATTCATTTTAGATTTGTTCTTTTTACAGTTTTCGCTTTACTGTTACATATCTGTCATGGTCTTATATGTAAGGAAGAATGTAAGTGCCGGTATGTAAGCGAGAGTCAGTGTAAGCATAGCTGAGGTCAAAGGGCAGTAAGAGACACCACGGCTTGGCTAGCGGACGGTCAGGCAAGAAGTCCGTGGATAGACCCACATGATGTGGGAAGGTCAAGGAGAACGGAGTCAGTGTGGGTGAGGCAGCGAATAGAGACGGACGTGTGGAGATCTAGAGAGCGATAGAACGATAGAACGAGAGTGTTGTGATTGATAGATGGAGATTAACGCTGTGTATTGATATTCGAGGAATGTACGAACTGTGATATGTGCGGGATGATGTGAAGTTGTGATTGTGAATGATCATGCGGGCGACAGTGTAAAGATCGCCATTGTGAGCTAACGCGTGGTTGTTGGTGTTGAACGATTGTTTGAGCGCGAAGTGCGACTATGTTGTCAGCCTGTAATATATTGTAATAAATGATTGTTCAGGAGATAGCTCCTGCCCGTTTCTAATTGCATTCATGTGTTATTAGTGTATGTTACGTAGATGTTGTAATTTGCCTGTCTAAGTCCAGTGAACTAGACGGAGCCAATAGTTAGGACTCTGACAGGTATAATGGTGTCAGAAGTACACATGAACCACATTCCCATGTAAATTGCATAAAAGAACGCTACTTTTGTAAAGAAGAAGATCTATTGCATGATATGTATAGAAATTGTAAATCAAATATGTATAAATAGAGTCAGAACGAAAATAACATCATTTCTTTCCACAGCAGGTTTCAATTCTACAAAGCGACCGACGTAACCAGACCAGGTCAGCGGTAACCAGCACGAGAATCACGTTCCTGTACATCAAGCGTTCGAGTAGTCAGCAGATAAAGATAAGTTGATTAATTTTGATTGCTAATTACCCAAATCTGCATTCTTTGATTTGCTTATATAAATATCATCATTAGTAGAGTTAAATATCAAGTAACAGAAAATGATGTCAGGTGAAAACTATCCAGATCGATCAGGATACTGGGGCACAAAACATTACAGAAAACTGCAAGCTTTTTTCGAAAGTACACGGAAACAAGACAGAGAAAACTTCAAGATCACTGAAGAGTGGCATAAGAAACACAACCTAATCCGTGATTGGACAAAGCAATTCGAGAAGAAAATGCAAGAATACAATATTCCAAAATGTAGATGGGGTACATGGTATAGGGTATTCGTACCAATAGAAAGTCAAAAACTACAAGAGATGATACCAGATATGTCAAGGGAAGACTATGAATATTATGAAACAAACATATCAACGCGCTATGTGAACTACTTCGGCACTCTAAAATTAGAAGTGCAAAATCTGAAACCGACCCCGAACAAGTCGTTTACCCAGTATATACAGGAAATAGAAGAATATTACAAAAAACTAATGTGTGAAATTAGAAGTACATACAACAATCAGGAAATATTAGAGTTCTTAGTAGTGGAAAAACTTAAAGCAACACTCCCATCCGAATGCGGAAAATATTTAGAAGAACACAACACAGAGCCTATCAAAGAATTACTAAAGAAATGTTGCGAATATTACAACCAAATTAAAGACGCAGGGAAAAGCACTCCACAAAATAGCACTGTCAGAGCAACTGCATCTGCAGCCACAGACTGTCAAAACAAATCACAGAAAACAAAACCAGTACTGTGCAAACATTGTAGCACTCCACATACAGAAAATGGAATATGCGATAAGAATCCCACTTATCAAGAATACTTAAATACTATTATAGCACAAAAACTGGGGAAGGTAAACCAAAGGAAATATAGAACAAAATGTCATTTTTGCCTGGCGTATGGCCACAGGCGTTTTGAATGTGAAGGTGTAAAAAGAATACAGAAAGCAAAAGCAAATGCAGCCATAAACATTACAACTGACATTTCAGCAAAGAACTTAGAAAAAGTAAACATCACAGAGACGAAAACAAGACCAAACACTGCAAATGCAAAACAGACTGAGTTTTACCCATCAGACTTCATACCATATTCCAATAATGTTGTTAATATCACTCAGCCTCAGGCCTTATTAAAAGAGGGTAATGCTCAACAAGAAAGTCAGGAAATGAACAAAACCTCAAGACTGTCGTTAGGAAAACTAACGTTCCATGAAGGATACATCAATGACACAGTATGCACATGTGTACGCGACACAGGGTCCTGTCTTATCGGTCTTCGGAAGACCCTAGCTGATCCTAAAGACTACCTAGATGAGTACATCTATTGCAGAACTGTTTCAGGAACAGTAGAGAAATATCCTATGGCATGGGCCAATATAAAATCACCTTTCCTATCAGGCAGAGTAACTTGTGCTTTATTAGACAATCCATGCTGTGATTTATTAATTGGAAATGTATTAAATGTGACAGACTACACAGAGTCCAAAACTCACACAGGGCAAAAAGTTAACACCACAACAAGCACTGCCTTAACTACACCACTCATCATACAACAGCATGATGAACAGACCAAAGTACCACACCATACCAACTTGATTACCATCTCACAACAAGAAAAAACAGAAACTGGTGTGTATCATCAAAGAAAAGAAGGTACAGAAAACAAGCATTTCACAAGAGCGAGGAAAGAGCACAAATCATCATGGTACATACTATACCTTCTGTACTCCCTGTTAACTACACACATGCCCAAGTGCACACAGTGGATGATTATACTCGCACTACTCATGTTAAATACAAAACAATTGACTTCACTAACAGTGTTAGTCACACATCATCATGACGCAACACACATGATATTACTCATGACAAACCAGCTAATTCTGATACTTACATCATTACTGTTGAACCAAATTTTGTTGTTACCACTGATAAACTCTATGTCAAATCAACTCAGACACATACTTATGCTGAACAATGTAAAGCATCAGTCGGTGAAATTACTGACAAAAATCAGCAACAAATTACCCTACATATTTTGGAAAATATACACAAATTGCAGAAACGCATACAAACATGCACGATTACATTTCAAAACTATACATGGTGTATTATTAATATGTGAACTATTGAATGTATACACACATGTACGAGTGCAGGTTTGGAGATAGCACTCAAAATGATCTCAACATGAAATTTGAAAATCCCCCTTCGGAAAATTGTAACCGTAACCCACTTTTTATCTGTAGATCGAGTAACTCCAGAGTTGCCTTGTCTGCTGTACGACTCCAACGCTATGATACTAGCACACTTCATTGTATAAACCAACATGAAAGGTCTTTCAACGTGAAAAGTGTCACCGGCAGAACAGTAAGACTCAACATGTGATTTCAGGTATCTAACAGTAAGATATACCCATATTGAATTTGTTTCAAACGAGTATCTACAGAATTCACCTTTTGAAATCGACTAACAACGACGACAGCTTCACAACTACAGATATTCATTTCCGGTGATCAGTTAATGAACCAGATGCCAACCTACAAACTATGGCAAAGACAGTCACAGACAGACGCACCATGGCCACACTCAAAATTTAGGCCACCGAACTTAATTAATTCTTATTTTATACGTGTGAATTCCAGCAATTTTACAGAACGGACTTATAAATTGTCCAAAATTGGTGAAAAGTCTTAATCACTATACAGAAGTAAAGACAATATCAGGATATACAGAAGACGGCAATAATCTTATGAGAAAGAAGACATGCCAAAGACTCCAGCACGGAAATGAACATTGAACACTGTTAATTTAATTCCGTGTGCATAACGTTCACAGAACAATAACAGTATCCTATATGTGCATAAAGGCAGCAACGATGAATATTTTAGTGTAAATGTATTAATTGTATGACATCCAATGTCTAATTTTATTATTATATTAGATTGTATTGTTATAATGTGATATGTACATATGAGTGTAAGTATAGTGGAGAATAGTATAAGGTGTAATGCTGAGAATCAACGCCTGGCAATCCCAATACGCGAGTTTTACCGAACTTGCTTTCGCGTATGGTGGATAGCCCGACGAATGACGCTTAGCAATAGTGGTACAAAGTTAACATCATAATATTGTAACAAGAATGAACATACCAACAAGGTGATGCCAACCGAAGAGATTAATAACAAATCTCTATAACAGTAAACGAGGTGTACCCAAAAAGGGAAACAACTCACGGTCCGACATAAGATGAGGTAAGGGGGACTATGACATACATGAAGTATATTCGAACCATGACCACAACATTGACATAAGGTGCTCATAAAGAATCGAGTAGTGTGCATTAAATAGAGACGAGGGGAACCACGTCTGAATAGAGAGAAAAACTAAGAATGCTGTAAGAGGAAGTTGTAGCCTTATTTGAGGCGTAAACCAATGGAGAATCCTTAAACCAGCATATCCACAATAACTATGAGATGAGAATGCACAGATAATCGATTGAGAAACATGAACAGAATGTAATGTCACGGAGTGGTGGTTAAATAATATACCGAGGTATGACAAGTAGACCCAACCAGAACATTTGTCAGACCACGACAAAACCTTGAGAGGAACCTCAATACTGAAAAAGAGAGAACAATAGTTAAAATTAATCTCGGAAAAGATCAGTGCAAAAAGGGTCACAAGCGTATACTTATGATCATATAATCCCCTGACAATGTTAGAAAGATGTACCAAGAGTAACAACAGCAGAATGTGTCACATTTCCAAGAGGAAGTGCCACATTGGTTGGGCGGGGGGAGAATGTCATGGTCTTATATGTAAGGAAGAATGTAAGTGCCGGTATGTAAGCGAGAGTCAGTGTAAGCATAGCTGAGGTCAAAGGGCAGTAAGAGACACCACGGCTTGGCTAGCGGACGGTCAGGCAAGAAGTCCGTGGATAGACCCACGTGATGTGGGAAGGTCAAGGAGAACGGAGTCAGTGTGGGTGAGGCAGCGAATAGAGACGGACGTGTGGAGATCTAGAGAGCGATAGAACGATAGAACGAGAGTGTTGTGATTGATAGATGGAGATGAACGTTGTGTATTGATATTCGAGGAATGTACGAACTGTGATATGTGCGGGATGATGTGAAGTTGTGATTGTGAATGATCATGCGGGCGACAGTGTAAAGATCGCCATTGTGAGCTAACGCGTGGTTGTTGGTGTTGAACGATTGTTTGAGCGCGAAGTGCGACTATGTTGTCAGCCTGTAATATATTGTAATAAATGATTGTTCAGGAGATAGCTCCTGCCCGTTTCTAATTGCATTCATGTGTTATTAGTGTATGTTACGTAGATGTTGTAATTTGCCTGTCTAAGTCCAGTGAACTAGACGGAGCCAATAGTTAGGACTCTGACAATATCATATTTGATTTCTTTGGATATATGGTATTGTTGTAATTCTTATGTTAATACAGCTTCTATCTAGATCAGTGTTTCCCAACCTTTTTTGTACCATTCCCCACTTAAGCCTTTCTAAAATTCATATTGCCCCCCTCCCCCGCCACATGCCCCCCCCCCCCTCAACTTATACATTATTTTTAATATTCAAAAATTGAAATGTTCACTAAAGAAACTTGAATGATAGGTTTTAGGAAGAAATCACTAGGTAATTATTGAGCAAACACTGTAAGTAAATTTTCAAAACATATAATGGAGAACTGAAATTCAAGTACAAAATAATTTTAATGAAAGATTTTTCTTTATTATTTTAATTATTAGTAATTATTTATTATTTAAATTTAGTGAAATCCTTGCGCTTGATGCTTGCTGCAAAGAGATCTTATGTCAGGTTCCAATTTAGTTAACTTCAGTCTCAAGTCTTCCCATTTTGTTATATTCAGCCGATTTCTTCCATTTTCGAATTGCCCCCCGTAACAGTCAAATTGCCGCCCTGTGGGGCGTGGGCCCCACGTTGGGAAACACTGATCTAGATGGTATCTGTCAGTTTATATTATGCGCACGGTATGGTCTTTCATGGGCATGTTTATGTCAGTGGTTTTTATTTCTATGTAATCATCCGTCTGCGTATCACCGGCCTATGCGTCTAGCGTTCAATAGTTGGCACTTAGTGTATATCATTCATTTGTGTATGTATATGTATGTTTAACACTATTTCCAGGAATTTTTATACAGCTATTTGATATATATATATATATATATATATATATATATATATATATATATATATATATATATATATATATATATAAGGGAGTATAGGTAAATACACCCTCACTACCTAGTGCTTATAGTACGAATTTACGTACACAGGGATTGCTGGTGTACTTAGGGAAGTGACACAAAGACTAACAGCAGAGTCTTCACATTTATAGTTGGCTGACAGACAGCAACGTGTCCACAAGTACAAGATGCCTACTTTAATGGAATATATTGAAGCAGGTGAACGAATAGGCCTGAAAGGTAAAGAGTTACAGGAGTATGCAGAAGCAAAAGAACAAAAACAGAAGGAAAGAGAGGAGAGGCATAATGAACGCGAGGCAGAGCGTCTACAGGAAGAGAAAGAGACACAAGTAAAACTAGCTGAAATGGAAAACAAGCGTCTACAGGAAGAGAAAGAGACACAAGTAAAACTAGCTGAAATGGAAAACAAGCGTCTACAGGAAGAGAAAGAGACACAAGTAAAACTAGCTGAAATGGTAAACAAACGTCTACAGGAAGTAAAGTTAGCTGAAATGGAAATTGAGAAAGAGAAGATCAAGTGTCAGATGCAAACTGAAATCGAGTTAAAAAAATTAGAACTATCTTCGAAGGGTCAAAGTGAGGAAAGCAGAAGGCCTTCGCAGTCGTCACAGAGACTAAAACTGCCATATTTTACAGACCGGGACCATCTTGAAAATTATTTGTCTAGGTTCGAATCATCAGTGAAAGCTTTAGGCATTCCAGAGGGGGAATATTCTATGAAACTTGGTGAGTTGCTTACGGGTAAGGCCCTAGATACAATGTTTAATTTACCGGTAGAAGAAAGAAACAACTACACTATTTTGCGTCAACGTCTGCTTACGAAGTTCCAACTAACTGTCTAGGTTCGAATCATCAGTGAAAGCTTTAGGCATTCCAGAGGGGGAATATTCTATGAAACTTGGCGAGTTGCTTACGGGTAAGGCCCTAGATACAATGTTTAATTTACCGGTAGAAGAAAGAAACAACTACACTATTTTGCGTCAACGTCTGCTTACGAAGTTCCAACTAACTGAGCATGGATACAGAACAAAGTTTAGACAATTAGTGCCAGAGACAAAGCAGGATTTTACAGATTTTGTAAATACAGTGAAGAACACATTTAATAAGTGGATGGAGCTGGCAGAGGTAGGAAAAGATTTGAATAAATTAGTGGATTTAATGCTTAGAGACAAGGTGTTATCATCGTGCAATACTAATTTAGTGGCTTTCTTTGAGGAACGTAAGCCAAAGGACATAGACACAATGTCACAGTTAGGGCAAAATTACATGACCGCACATCCAAACAGTTCTATTGGTAGACTTATGAGTGAGGAAATAGTCTGTGCAGCGTACACGAAACAGGACCAGAATCCAGTTATTAGACCAAGATCGAAAAGTGTGGATTCAGCACAGAAAGGTGAGCAGCAACAACCTCAAGATAATGGTTTCCGTGGCAACCATGTTGGTAGAGCAGGACGGTACCCATACAAAAGGGGGAATTTTCAGAGACGGCCAAATAGTTATGCCGGATGTTGGAATTGTGGGAGCTGGAGACACAAAATGGCAGATTGTGATGCACAACCATCAGATGGACCAACGAACAACAGTAAAAGGGAGATCACTTGTTTCAATTGTGGAAGGAAGGGGCATGTCAGTCATCAATGTAGGATGAGAGAAACAGAGTACTCAAATGCAGCACAAGTAATTGAGACACTGAACAATGAAGATTGTAGTGGGTGCAAACCTCTTTTTGAAAAAAGACGGTCAGCCAGTCTTAATATGTGGTCACACAGTTAAAGCAGGATCAGCAGTGCATGAAGGAGGAAGTCTGAAGATGCATCATGGGTTTGTTAATGATAGGCCAGCGTTAACAATTAGGGATTCCGGATGTACGTCCATCGGGGTGAGAAAGAGTTTAGTGCATCCCTCGGATTATACAGGGGAAAAGATTAGATCCATAACATTTAATGGGACAGTAGAATTCTACACAGTAGCCATGATAACAGTAAAAACACCATACATAACAGAAAGAGTGACAGCATGTGTTTTAGACTCACCAGTGGCAGATTTGATCATAGGAAATGTTATAGGAGTTAAAGATTGTACAGAAGAGGAAGTAGTTTATTGGGACCAAAAATATAGTGTAAGCAGTAATGAGGTAGTTACCACAAGAGAACCTAAATTAGAGTGTATAGCTGAGGTAGAAGAGGCACTTGAAGTAGACACAGGAACTCAGGACAAGGATAGTACAGTTGAGCAGATGAGAATGGATCCCAAATATAGTGCTAGTGACTCCCAGAGACAAGATACTACTCTGAACAAATGTTTCCAAGGGTGTAGTAGAGTAGAAAATAGTCAGTCAGGGAAGGGTAGATGGGGCTTCGAGAGGAAGAACAGTGTTCTCACTCGCCGCTTTTCAGATAGTGGAACTGCACGTGGGCAAGGAGCAGTACCTTTAGCACACAGAGACCGATATACTAGAACAGTTCAGGATAGTGCATGTGCAGGGCACATAGGCATAAGGCGTATGCAGCAGAAAGCAAGGTGCCAGGTATATGGGCCAAGATTGAATAAAGAGTTCAGACGAAACAGAGACTCAAGTGTAACGGTGCAATATGCAGATAGGAAAGTTACGTCAGGTCAACAGAGTGTTCGCGACAGTACTGACCCAGGGCTAGGGATAGCAATCGGATGTTGTAATTGTAGAGGTACCATGAGTCATGGGTACATGAAAGGTAGACACAGCATCGACAGGAATCAGAGGAGGGTTAATGCAAGAACAGAACCACCTGATATAGGGTCGGTACACAAATAGTATTGTGTGGTCGTGAAGTAGTAAGAGACCTGCGGGTACATAAGTATAATACTTTTCTATGTTATGTGGATTATTATGCCATGTATTAGCTCATGTATTGATACACAACATGAAAAGTCGGCTTGTATTGATGTGTAAAGAATATGGGAGTTTACTATGAGTATTTGATATATTATTAAGTGTGGTAGCTAGAGTAAGTTGGATTTATACTTACGACTACCCAGGCAATGTGTCTGGGTCACATATTTGATAAGTATTAGTCGCCCAACATTTGAAAACGATGTTTTCTTTTGAGGGTGGGGTAGTGTCACATGCCTGTGGTCGTTGGCATTAAGGTGAGTGGCCGTACAATATAAACAGTTCACGAGGTGAAAGGGCATTCACCGGAAAGAAAATATAAGGAGATAAACGGGGAAGGGTGTAAGGTAGAGGGGCTGCAAGAAGGGGCAGACAGTTGGAGCAGTGAGGTTGTGTGTTGTGTGTGAGGCATTGTGGGGGATAAGATTGTTTAAAAGACAGGGACAAAGATTGACCCAGGGGGGCAGTTGATGTTTGGACTCCGAGCTGAGAGGAGTTGAGTTGAGACCGGACTATGAGGAGGTCGTGGTCGGAGAAAGTGGAAAATTGTGACGGAGTTAGGAAGAGACTCCGCACTGTGGGTTCCAGGGATAGTGAGTGGAATTCGAGACCCAGAGTGGGTTACTTTGAGTCGGGCCTAGAGAGAGGCTCGTATACCTGTCGTGTGGGACGAGATTTTGTAGGCCGTGAGAGGCAGTGTTATTCGAAGTGTTCCATTGAGATGGAGATATATTCTTAGAGAATTATTGTTCCTGGATTTATATGTTACATGTGTCTGTGTTAATTCAGAATTAAAGGAATATTATGTGCGCAAATTAACGCTTGTTCACTGACTGGTGTTTGGTTGGGATGCATCTTGGTTAATCTGTTGTTCAACATCACATTTACAAGGACATACCCTAGACACAACCATAGCCACTCTATCTGTCACTCTGTCATCATTTACTTTGTGACAATTGGTAGCATAGGGTTGGTGTGAATATGCTGTTTATTATCTGTCGTTTTGCGGGCATGGGTATGTTTGGATGTTTCAGTAAGGGTGATAGTTGATATGTAAGTGCACTAGCTTTTTGACATCTGATTTCAATTTCTCTGTCCAATCTGCCATCTTCTGTTATCATACTTCCAAGGTATCTGAATTCTTTAACTTGTTTCAGAGTTGTGTTATATATCTGTATATTTAGTGGGCCTTGCATTACTTCGGTTTTGGCTGTGTTTATACTCATATTGTATCTGCTGCAGGTTGTAGTCTGCCCTCATTGCTGTAAAACAGGCACTGATCGTCTGCAAATAGAAGTTCATTTATTCCCGGTGGGTCAGTTGTTTCATCTGGAGTAAAGCGTTCTAAATTTTCTGAATCTGTTCTGTCGAGACTTGCTTCTTTGGAAATTCTGTCCATGTAGATATTGAATAGCAGGGGAGAGAGCACACATCCCTGCCTCACTCCTGTATTGACTGTGAACATATCTGATATACCTTCTTGTGTTCTTACTGCACTTCGGCTCGAGTGGTACATGGCTATAATGTTTTCTAGCAGTTGCCCTTGTATCTCTCATCCGTAGAAATAACATTAATAATATAAGAGGAGGTCAGCTTGACAAAATGGATAGAGCGCTCGTTCTTAAACATCCGGAGTGCTAAAGAGGGTTCCACCCCTACACCGGTCAGTTGGACTAAAATGTTGCCTTCTCATCCTTGATTTTGGGACGTACTTCTGAAGTCGGAGTGGGCTCGCCTGAGGGTGAATGAAACTGGTAATAGAAAACTAATTCACATGCAATATTCAGACCGGTGCTAATAGAAGTTGTATATGGACTACACTTGAGTTCAAAGCGAACCAACGCCGACACACACACACACACACACACACACACACACACACACACACACACACACACACACACATACACACACAGACACACACACACACACACACACACACACACACACACATACATACACACAGACACACACACACACACACACACACACACACACACACATACATACACACAGACACACACACACACACACACACACATACATACACACAGACACACACACACACACACACACACACACACACACACATACACATACACACACACACACACATACATACACACAGACACACACACACACACACACACACACACACACACACACATACACACACACACACACACACACACACACACACAATGCAGATGGTACAGTATTGAGTATAGACAGTGAACAGGTTTCGTAGCATTTAGTAGATGCAGTTATTGTACATAATGGGCAATGAGGGTTAGAATTATTTTGTAAGAAAATAGATATTATGATCGTCTCCAAGAAGAAAGAAATACCACAATGTAATATTCAAGTAAACGGGGACATTCTTAAACAAAAGAATCGGTACAACTATAGTGTATTGGCGTGGCACATGATGATGATGATGATGATGATGATGATGATGATGATGATGATGATGATGATGATGATGATGATGATGATGATGATGATGATTAAATCTTACAGGAAAAATTCTTAGAATATCGTTGACCAGAAGATAGCATATACAGACACTCTACAAGCTCTGGTAGTCAATGTAGTATAAATGGCTGGACACTCGCCTGAGGGTCCCGTTGTTATAAATCCGCATCGAAATAAAGTGTGTCGGAAGGAACGGTTGACTGAAATAATTTTACAACTAATGGAAACAAGAAGACACAACAAAAATAAACCTGACAAATATGAAGAGATTCACAGAAAAGTCAGAACATTGCGTAAGGAGGCAAAAGAAATATGGCTGGATTGCATAGAAATTGAAAAAAACACAACAGTCAAAATACCAATTTAATGGACAGAATGTAAAAATTAACCTGGGCTCCCAGCTCAGCCTAGTCTAAATTGGGTACCAGGAAATTAATTGGGAAGTGAAAGTGACAGGCGTGACACAAACCACATTACCCACTGAGTTCCGATTACCATATACCCAATGTGCCTAGAGCCGGCTACGTGGCTTAGAGGTTATGACTTTTCTCCGTAATCTCGTATACTCTCGTCAGGTAACGTGATGACGGTTCAAATCAGCAGTGGTTCGAATCGCATCAGTAACTTACGGGGTATGTGAGCCGGCCGCTCAGAAAGCAATGGCAAACTACTGAGCGTAATCTTGCCAAGAGATCAACATACAGCTGAAAGATGCTGGTGTTGACAGCTTAGTCCTGTAAAGGATATGCTAAAAAAAAAAAAAAAAGTGTAAATAAGAGTGACATGTAAGCTCGGTTTGTTACATATCCTTTGCAGGACGTTGCATATCAACCCAAGGTTGATTTTTTAGACAATTTTACTCCCTGCCCCGTCAATAGCGCACAGGAAATTTAAGAGCTGAAGTCATTCACAAATAAATTCAAACATAAATGGGCTCTCATAGAAATAGAAGAACGAAAGAAATAGAGATTAGAGGACACAACAAACACATTTGAGAATTGTAAGCTTTAGCGATTATAATGGGATTCGAACCCGTTTCCTCAAAATGACAACAGCCTCTCACCGTAGGAATACTTCAACGCACAGCCAACTAGACATCCTGAGAAATTGATGTCTTTATTAGTCAAGTCTGCCATCCACCCGATCCCTTTACTATGGAATATTGACAGAATTCATATCTAGCCATTGAAATAGCAATATTGGTTTCAGAAATACACTTGTTCCTTCAACGAGGCGCTGTAGTCACTTATAGGCGGCAGATTCAAACCCCGGTGTCGTAGTTATTTTCTCCTCCTTATTTCTCCCCCATAGGGAAATAGACCTCAACCAACTCATCCTTTACTAACCGATGTAGCCCCGTCCCTGTTCTCCCGATATTATCCATTTCTGTTTCCACTTCTCTTATTTGCGTGTTGTTTAGGTCCTCCTCAAGATATGATTGATAACTTACACAGTAGCAACAGGGGCAGGACGCCTGACTTATGATAGAGATAAGAACGCGTGTTATTAAACATCCGGTGGGCTGATACCGAGGTAAGGGGTTCAAGTCCTACACAGGACAGTTGGACTAACATGTTGACCTGTCGTCCTTAACTTGGGGACTACGAGGGGAAGTCGATAAGTAAGTCACAAATGGCTGTAGAAAAATAACTAAATATGATAACAACTTGAAACCAGTTTATTTGTATACATAAATTGTCCCTTTATTTCTCAACATAATTTCCACCAACATTTATGTACTTATCCCATCGTTTTATCGGTCCTCCCAAATCGGCTGCATAGAACTGCGTGATTTGTTTTCTAAATCACGTTTTCACTTTACATTCAACTTCGGCGTCATTCGCGTCCTTAAGAAAATTTTTCTACCCAGCTATGCACCGCTTTACGGGACAAACATTTGTCAGCATAAACAGGTAGCATTTCTTTATGAATGTCCTTTGCAGCACGTTGCTCTTTGGTTGTACACTCCGTATGTACAGTCGCTATTTTGTTTATGCGCTGCGCATGCGCATGAGACACCTAGTGCCACCTCACGAACGGGAATATAAAGTCCGATGGTGCTATCACCTAATGACACCTGTAGAAAACACCAACTACATTTACCTGCCATCCCACAGAACTGTGTGACTTACTTATTGACTCGCCCTAGTAAATTACAAGTGCTTCTGAAGTCGGAGTGGGTTCGCCTGATGGCAAGGGACACTGTTAATAGGGAAAGCTAATCCATATGCAAAATTCAGTCCACCATTACTAGAAGTAGTGTGTATGGAATAAAGCGAGACATTATGAAAGTCTGTGAAGGAGGTCAAGTTCTGCTGGAAGATGGCATCATCATGGTCATCAAGTGTCTTGCCGACTGGGTGGGTGGTCACGCTTCTCCACATCTTGCGATATCCAGCGTCATGTATCAGTTAGTGTACAGACGCCATCCCGTGCCACGGCATGCGGGTGTCAAGTATTTTCTCTCGTTGTCTTCCTCTGTCTCTCTTTTCACAAATCTGTCCAGTTGGCACAACACATGCCAGTTTTTATCTGGTCAAAATGTGGCCAAAACATAATGTCCGCATCTGACTGATATTTGTGATAAGTTGTGTTTGCTTCTTAGCCTCCCTCAAGACATCCAGATTACTCATTTTGGCTGCCCAACGGATTTTCAGAATTTTTTCTACGTATAATACCACATCTCAAAAGAATTTACCGTTGTTTACTAATTGTCCGTAATTCGTAGCCATAGGTTAGAACTTGTTTTATGTCATACAAACTGTCATGTTACTGCCTATAGTACCTTGCAGTGTAGGATGGAGCGGGGAGGGTCTTGAGTTTGACGGAATTAAACTTTAGACTTTCCACAGATCTTGTTCTTTGGTTTTCTGAATCAACTCTGTTGATGATATTTCTTCATGTCACCGTCCCCATCCATTCATCATCATTTCTCTTGGTCTGCCTCTACCTCTTTTCTCCTCGATCTTTCCAGTTGTCACGATGTTCTCCAATGCCTCTCTTCTCATCACATGACCAAAGAAATATGTTTGTCTCTTTCTTATTGTTGTATATAATGTTCTAGCTTCATTAGCCTCTTTCAGGCAGTCGTTGTTAGTTACTTTGGCAGTTATTCGTCTCAGGAATCACATGTCTGTTTTACGTTCAGTAGTTTGAAATTGACTAGGTCTTTTGGCTAAGGTCAAAGTGTAGGTAGTATCTGCACTTGATCTTGCCAGGACCACACGCAGAGGCGGTCATCTGAATGATATCCAGACTTCGCTGGGCGGCTCTCCTCCCCGGTGAACCGCGAGTCCTCATTGTTTAAAAAGAAAAATCTGCTTTCTGTACGAGAAGCCATGTAAGTCCAACTAACTGACCGGTGTTTAGACTGAACCCACGACCCCGCCGTCAACGTACTAATAACCCATGCCTGGTGGTGTTGGTGATCATGTCTTTCCACAGCCTTCTGTCTCGTACGTTGCAGATTAATTTTGATATTGTGTTATGTCAAACTGTCTAGCATATTTTCTCCCCTCAACAGCAGCTCTTCACCACTTTTCCCGTGACGAAATACTCCAGCTTTTCCCTTCTCATGACATGCAAATAATATGGATCATTGTGTCCACCGTGACGAGGTAGAGGGGCTTGCGCGTCCCAATGACCCCAAGAGCTATGCCGACGGTAGCACAGCTACTGGTAGGGCCACCCATGTCGGACAGGTCAAGGGAGAGGGACCAGACGAAGTGACGCACAAACCTGCTGCCTTGTAGGTAGACTGGGGACAGTCAAAGGCTAGGGAAAGCATCCCGACTAAATGCTTGTCGAAATCGGATGTACTGAGCCACAGGCTTGACAAAGCAGTGCAACGTAACTTAATTCATGATGTCAAAAATCAAAATTAATCGTTATGGTGCTAATCCCGTGAAGTCCCATCAGGCGGCGATAGTGCCGGGCCCCCTGCCTCGAGGGGATCCACCCATGACTACTGGTGGTCACCTTCCCCTGTGCTGTGGAGTCAAGGCACAGAGGAGTAGGTTAAGAGCTATTGACCAAATACCCCGGGACACTCAACATACTACAGTGGAATGCCGAAGGAGTTTACAAGAAGAAAGACTCCCTAACACAGCGTCTTCATAAAGATAGAATAGATGTGCCATGCATTCAAGAGACACACCTCAACGAGAATCACAAATTCTCAGTCAGAGGATATCAGTCCACACGTTTCGACCGCGAAGGACACAAAGGAGGAGTTCTAATACTTACACGAAATACAATACCTTGCAGCGAAGTATCTGTGATCTCTGACAACCAAACGGAAATTATAGGTGTTGATATAATGACAAAGGACGTGAAAATAAGAATCTACAATCTGTATAGCCCAGCAGATAAGGACCTTACACTCTCAAACATGAAAATAACTGACACAAACTGCATTATTGTCGGAGACTTTAATAGCCGTTCAGAAAGATGGGGATACCCAGATACTGACAAAAGAGGAGATGAATTGGAGGACTGGGAAATAGACTCAAATCTCCATCTACTCAACAAAGCGGATGACACACCGAGCTTCTACTCCAGAAGATGGCTTACCACTTCTACTCCAGACTTAGCTTTCTGCACAGGAGACATCCTCCACAAAATCGATCGCCATGTGCTGGACCAATTAGCAGGTAGTGACCACAGACCAATCAAGCTTGTAATGAATATGGAGTATGTTCCACAGGAGCAAAAGCCCTTGCCCCGCTGGAATTACAAACGAGCAGATTGGGACAGATTTGCCATACACAAATATTGTGAAAACATAAATACACGATATGGCAACATAAAGCAAATGGTGGGAAGTCTAAACAGAGCGATAATACAGGCAGCCACTGAGTCCATTCCAAGAGGAGCGAGGAAAAATTACAAACCATACAGGACTGAAGAACTACAAAGTTTGGAGGACAAAGTTGAAGATACCAGGAAGACAGCAGAGAGAGAACAAACAATTGAAGCGAACATCTCTCTCAAATACATCTCAGCAAAATATAAAAGAACAGTAAATCAAACAACGAGAGATTGTTGGAGGGAAAAAAACAGAAAATCTGAATTTTGACAGGGATGGAAACAAACTATGGAAACTAGTGAAAGCCATGAACAATGAAGGACCTAGAAACAAACAAATAACAATTAAACAAGGATTCCTTGCTTACAGGAAAAAAGGCTGCAAATGCACTAATGGAACACTATGCAAATGCAAACCACATTGATATTACAACCGAACAGAAGAAAGCAATCAAAGACAAACAGATACATCATAGAAATACAGAGACAGCAGCAGAATATATGATGGCAAATCTAACAATGGAAGAAATGGAACAGGCAATGAATAACCTAAAAAAAAAAAAGAAATCACCAGGAAAGGATGGAATCACAAATGAAATGCTAATAGGACTAGGCACCAAGGCAAAGAAGAAACTACTAGCAGTCCTAATAACAGCTGGAAGAGAGGAATAGTCCCACAGGCATGGAAGGAAGCTATACTAATACCAGTCCCAAAGAAAGGAAAAGACCCGGAAGAACCAAATGGCTATCGACCTATCAGTCTACTTAGCTGTGTAGGAAAATTAATGGAACGCATTATCAATGGCAGGCTAACATGGCATCTGGATTAAAACAAACTCTTAACACCACACCAAGCAGGATTGAGAAAGTACAGATCCACTGAAGATCAAATCTTATATATAAATTAGGATCGTCTGTCTGTATGTATGTATGTATCTATGTATGTCCTTTATACGTTCGCGAACGGCCCATCCGATTGAGATGAAATTTTCTACACGCCTTCCTTTCATTCCAGAGCTGCCAACTGTGATATTTTGTTAGTGTGAAATCGCCTGCTTACTCAGTATTATTTCATTTTTCATTTTTCATCATAATTTCATATATCTCAGGGGACCTAACTCTGTAAAAGTTATTTCAAGGGGCATAACTTTTCTGTATAACTTATAGTCATATTGTGGCATCGTTTTCAAAGATTTATAAACTCTTTGTCCATAGTTATGTACCGGCATATGAGTTATAATAAATAATGATACAATCTGTAAGGCATTTTCAAAGTTTTCATAAAAATAATGCACAATGCATAACATTGTAACTCATCTTTTTTTGCTTAAGAAGTTACTGTAGTCATGCAGGTGATTAGAAAGAGTTTTCATTAAAAATAATGGATGGTGTGTGGAAGGACATTCTTTTAAGTTACTTTTTTTGTTGTATGAATTTAATGAGAACTTATATGACTACTTATATGAATTAAATGAGATGCTCCCCACCAGGGACTGGGCGAAGCCGGACAGGGTCAGGCAGACAGACAGACAGACAGATAGACAGTCGGGAACAGGAACTTATATGACTACTTATATAAATTAAATGAGATGCTTCACACCAGGAGCTGGGCGATGCCGGGCCGGGTCAGACAGACAGACAGACAGACAGACAGATAGTCGGTAACGGGAACGGGAACTTATATGACTACTTATATGAATTAAATGAGATGCTCCCCACCAGGGACTGGGCGAAGCCGGGCAGGGTCAGGCAGACAGACAGACAGACAGATAGATAGACAGATAGACAGTCGGGAACGGGAACTTATATGACTACTTATATGAATTAAATGAGATGCTCCCCACCAGGGTCTGGGCGAAGCCGGGCAGGGTCAGCTAGTAACCTATATAGCTCAGGAAATAGAGGATGCCTTCCAAGAGAAAAAGCACACACTAGCAGTCTGGATAGATTTAGAAAAAGCATTTGATAAAGGATGGAAGGAAGGATTGAAAGTAAAACTGCAAAAAATGCATGTTTGTGGAAAAATGTATAAATGGATCAGCCACTACCTTGAGAACAGAACTTCCATGACAAAAGTACAAGGAAAAACAAGCAAAATGATGCTGTTGGATCAAGGTGTCCCCCAAGGAGGAGTTCTTTCACCAACATTATTCCTAGCATATATAAATGATATCACAGAAAATTTTCCAGCCAGAGTACACACATCCTCCTTTGCAGATGACCTAGCCATATGGACATCTGAAGAATATATTAGTACAGCTAACAGCAGAATACAGCAAGCCTTATTAGCGCTAGAGGACTGGTCAAAATCATGGCTAGTGAAGATAAGTGAGGAGAAACAACATGCACAGTGTTCTCCCTCTCAAATAAAACTCAGCAACCTAAGCTGGTATTGAATGGAAAAATATTGCGCCATGAAGAAAATCCAAACTATCTAGGAGTCACCTTTGATCGTCGCCTGACATGGAAGACACAGGTTGAGAAAAATCGAACAAGAGCAAGGCAGAGAATGGCAATCATGAAAAAGCTTGCTGGTACAACGTGGGGAGCAGATGAGAAAGTTCTCAAGAAGTTATATACTGGACGGGTGAGGCCAGTACTGGAATATGGCATTGCAGCTTGGGAAACAGCAGCTAAGTCAAACTTTAACAAAATAAGTAGAGTCCAAAACCTAGGAATGCGAATCATAACTGGAAGCCTGAAGACAACGCCTATTAATGAACTAGAAAAGATCACTTGTTTACAACCAATGCAGGACAGAAGAGATAGCAGAGCCCAGCAACAAGCAGAAAAATTTAGAAGATTGACAGACCACCCTATGTATAACAGGTTTAATGGTTTTGGAAAAGGAAGACTGAAGCGTAGCAACTTTGTAGAAACTGCAAAACGAAAGATTAGGGCAGATCCCATACTTAACATGTCAACAGTCAAGCCCATTTACAATGCACACAACTTCTCAGCTTGGAGACAGCAGCAACTGCCTGAGATGATAGAAAACATTCCTGGTATTGAGAAAAAGAACACTCAGAATGAAACCGAAAGAAGAAAAATAACCCTCAACTACATAAAAGAACATTTCCCAAGCAGCAATTGGACCCATGCATATACAGATGGATCAGCCAAAGATTCAATTAAAAATGGAGGAGGAGGAATTCTCCTTAATTTAAAAAATGGAGTGATAAAAACACAGTCAGTGGCAACTGGAAAATTTTCAAGTAACTTCAAAGCGGAGGTAGAGGCTTTGAAAACTGCAGCAGAAATGCTCTTGATGGAGGAAAATAAAGAGAAGCAAATAGCTATCTTCACAGATGCAAAGTCAGCTGTCTCAATACTGAAGAGCAAAAACAGCACATAACTAGCTGACCTAAGAGCAGCACTCCATGGTCTATGCCAGAAATCCAAAAAAGTTGTAATACAGTGGATCCCATCACATTGCAGTATACCTGGAAATGAAGAGGCTGACAGACTAGCAAAAGAGGGTGGACGATTACCACAGCCTGACATAGACATAACCTATAATGAGGCAAAAAGGTTTATAAAAAGCACTTATAGAACCAAATGGGAATCAGAGCATCCAGGCCACCAGAAGGATGGTGCATATTACAAACTCGACCGAAGAGAACAAGTAGCAATCTTCAGACTCCGCACAGGACATAACAGGCTGAAACACCACTTGTTCAATAAACTAAAGATAGGAGATACCGATGAATGTAATTGTGGAACTGGTAAAATGACAGCTAAACATTTGCTGCAGGAGTGCCCAATATATGCAGAACAGAGAAAGATATTTTGGCCCACGCCTGCTTCATTTGAGGACAAGCTCTATGGAGATATCAACAAGCTCAAGTTGACTACAGCTTACTTTAACTACATTCAGGTTGACATCTAAAGGTGCATGAAGATGTATTTAGACTGCCACACTTCATACCACAGGTATGTCGGTTATAAAAGCGTCCCAGAGGCATGAAATGGAATATTGCTTGGATAGCACATCCATTACGTGGAAAGTCCGAATCAAAAGCTCAATGTGTGGGCTTCGTAAATGGTGGAAAAGGTGTCCTAGTGACACGAAATGGAATATTGCTTGGATAGCAAATCCATTATGTGGAAAGTCTTAATCGAAAGCTCACTGTGTGGATGTCATCTGCAGACTGCATTCTTTTGGTTTCCGGAGGAACAGCCTATGGTGAACGGAAGGCCCAATATACGGAAGTGAGGCTAAGCAGCCATGTGCAGGACGTGACGATTCCTTGGGTGAGTACAGTACCAGAGCGCTGTGTGATGGCTCTGCAAGTATGGAAGCCTCCTTGGATGGCGAGGAATGCCCATGGTCTGCCCCTACCTTCCCTTGAGGTTTGACCAGGATGTGTTTGGCTGTTCTATATGGGCCAGCTAGGATGGGGGATAACACCACAACAGTGAGAAACGTCCTAAGAAACCCTCGGGAGGGTTAACCCGGTCAACAAATGCCCGCAGAAGTCGGATGTGTCGGCCTAACGGCGCAAGAACGCAGCTCTGCTGTAAACAGGCACAACGCAGTCACATCCGAAAAAAAATCCGGATGAACGCAGAAGAAGAAGAAGATACTCTTTGTGAGTCAACTTCTTTCAAGATATCTTCACTGCTATTTCTGTCTGTGTTCGGTGTTCTCATTATTTTTTTTTTACTGCAGTATAACATTCAATTCATCATCCAATGAACTGGAATTAGTACTCGAATTCACTCTGTAAGACAAGAGCAAATGCACCACTTTCGCTAAATGCTTGTCCAACCCAATTTGTTTGTAAAACAATCGAGGCAGCAAATACTTCAGCCAATAATTAATATGACAACAAGACGCCGTGAGCATAGATGAAATCGGCAAATAGCCACTCACGGCGTATTTCAGTCATCTCAACTTTATTCTGAAGGTTACCCTGCAATCTTAAACATACTGTCGTGATTAAAGATCCGACAACTGAAATAAAACCCCAGTGGACAGATGTTTAGGGAACTTTCCACTCAAACAACAGTACAGGAACTGTGTAATTCTGATCATTCGGTTGTCCGTTGGTTTCGATTTCGAAGAATTGCGCGTCCCAATATGTAAATGCCCGCCAATAAAAACTGATAATAAAATAGGTCAATACCAATCTATCAAGAGAGATGTGCGACAGCGATGCATAATATCTCCTGACCGTTATTCCCTATATGGCGAAAATATTCGGATACGTTGAAAGGATATGAAAGGAATCGTCATCGGTAGAAATAAAATTAATTATATAAGAGGAAGTCAGCTTCACAAAATGGATAGAGCGCTCGTTCTTAAACATCTGGTGTGCTGAAGAGGGTTCTACCTCTACACCGGTCAGTTGGACTAAAATGTTGACTTCTCATCCTTGATTTTGGGACGAACCTCTGAAGTCGGAGTGGGCTCGCCTGAGGATGAATGAAACTGGTAATAGAAAACTAATTCACGTGCAATATTCAGACCGGTGCTAATAGAAGTTGTATATGGACAACACATGAGTTCAAAGCGAGCCAACGCCGACACACACACAGACACACACACATACATACACACAGACACACACACATACACACACACACACACAGACACACACAGACACACACACATACACACACACACACACAGACACACACAGACACACACACACAGACACACACATACACACACATACACACACAGACACACACACACACACAGACACACACACACACACACACATACACAATGCAGATGATACAGTATTCAGTATAGACAATGAACAGATTCTATAGCATTTAGTAGATGCAGTTATTGTACATAATGGGCAATTAGGGTTAGAATTATATTGTAAGAAAATAGATATTACGATCGTCTCCAAGAAGAAAGAAATACCACAATGTAATATTCAAGTAAACGGGGATATTCTTAAACAAGAGAATCGGTATAACTATAGCGTATCGGCGTGGCACATGATGATGATGATGATGATGATGATGATGATGATGATGATGATGATGATGATGATGATGATGATGATGATGATGATGATGATGATGATGATGATGATGATGATGATGATGATGATGATGATGATGATGATGATGAGTAAATCTTACAGGAAAAATTCTTAGAATATCGTTGACCAGAAGAAAGCATATACAGACACTCTACAAGCTCTGGTAGTCAATGTAGTATAAATGGCTGGACACTCGCCTGAGGGTCCCGTTGTTATAAATCCGCATCGAAATAAAGTGTGTCGGAAGGAACGGTTGACTGAAATAATTTTACAACTAATGGAAACAAGAAGACACAACAAAAATAAACCTGAAAAATATGAAGAGATTCACAGAAAAGTCAGAACATTGCGTAAGGAGGCAAAAGAAATATGGCTGGATTGCATAGAAATTGAAAAAAACACAACAGTCAAAATACCAATTTAATGGACAGAATGTAAAAATTAACCTGGGCTCCCAGCTCAGCCTAGTCTAAATTGGGTACCAGGAAATTAATTGGGAAGTGAAAGCGACAGGCGTGACACAAACCACATTACCCACTGAGTTCCGATTACCATATACCCAATGTGCCTAGAGCCGGCTACGTGGCTTAGAGGTTATGACTTTTCTCCGTAATCTCGTATACTCTCGTCAGGTAACGTGATGACGGTTCAAATCAGCAGTGGTTCGAATCGCATCAGTAACTTACGGGGTATGTGAGCCGGCCGCTCAGAAAGCAATGGCAAACTACTGAGCGTAATCTTGCCAAGAGATCAACATACAGCTGAAAGATGCTGGTGTTGACAGCTTAGTCCTGTAAAGGATATGCTTAAAAAAAAAAAAAAAGTGTAAATAAGAGTGACATGTAAGCTCGGTTTGTTACATATCCTTTGCAGGACGTTGCATATCAACCCAAGGTTGATTTTCTAGACAATTTTACTCCCTACCCCGTCAATAGCGCACAGGAAATTTAAGAGCTGAAGTCATTCACAAATAAATTCAAACATAAATGGGCTCTCATTGAAATAGAAGAACGAAAGAAATAGAGATTAGAGGACACAACAGACACATTTGAGAATTGTAAGCTTTAGCGATTATAATGGGATTCGAACCCGTTTCCTCAAAATGACAACAGCCTCTCACCGTAGGAATACTTTAACGCACAGCCAACTAGACATCCTGAGAAATTGATGTCTTTATTAGTCAAGTCTGCCATCCATCCGATCCCTTTACTATGGGATGTTGTCAGAATTCATATCTAGCCATTGAAATAGCAATATTGGTTTCAGAAATACACTTGTTCCTTCAACGAGGCGCTGTAGTCACTTATAGGCGGCAGATTCAAACCCCGGTGTCGTAGTTATTTTCTCCTCCTTATTTCTCCCCCATAGGGAAATAGACCTCAACCAACTCATCCTTTACTAACCGATGTAGCCCCGTCACTGTTCTCCCGATATTATCCATTTCTGTTTCCACTTCTCTTATTTGCGTGTTGTTTAGGTCCTCCTCAAGATATGATTGATAACTTACACAGTAGCAACAGGGGCAGGACGCCTGACTTATGATAGAGATAAGAACGCGTGTTATTAAACATCCGGTGGGCTGATACCGAGGTAAGGGGTTCAAGTCCTACACAGGACAGTTGGACTAACATGTTGACCTGTCGTCCTTAACTTGGGGACTACGAGGGGAAGTCGATAAGTAAGTCACAAATGGCTGAAGAAAAATAACTAAATATGATAACAACTTCAAACCAGTTTATTTGTATACATAAATTGTCCCTTTATTTCTCAACATAATTTCCACCAACATTTATGTACTTATCCCATCGTTTTATCGGTCCTCCCAAATCGGCTGCATAGAACTGCGTGATTTGTTTTCTAAATCACGTTTTCACTTTACATTCAACTTCGGCGTCATTCGCGTCCTTAAGAAAATTTTTCTACCCAGCTATGCACCGCTTTACGGGACAAACATTTGTCAGCATAAACAGGTAGCATTTCTTTATGAATGTCCTTTGCAGCACGTTGCTCTTTGGTTGTACACTCCGTATGTACAGTCGCTATTTTGTTTATGCGCTGCGCATGCGCATGAGACACCTAGCGCCACCCCACGAACGGGAATATAAAGTCCGATGGTGCTATCACCTAATGACACCTGTAGAAAACACCAACTACATTTACCTGCCATCCCACAGAACTGTGTGACTTACTTATTGACTCGCCCTAGTAAATTACAAGTGCTTCTGAAGTCGGAGTGGGTTCGCCTGATGGCAAGGGACACTGTTAATAGGGAAAGCTAATCCATATGCAAAATTCAGTCCACCATTACTAGAAGTAGTGTGTATGGAATAAAGCGAGACATTATGAAAGTCTGTGAAGGAGGTCAAGTTCTGCTGGAAGATGGCATCATCATGGTCATCAAGTGTCTTGCCGACTGGGTGGGTGGTCACGCTTCTCCACATCTTGCGATATCCAGCGTCATGTATCAGTTAGTGTACAGACGCCATCCCGTGCCACGGCATGCGGGTGTCAAGTATTTTCTCTCGTTGTCTTCCTCTGTCTCTCTTTTCACAAATCTGTCCAGTTGGCACAACACATGCCAGTTTTTATCTGGTCAAAATGTGGCCAAAACATAATGTCCGCATCTGACTGATATTTGTGATAAGTTGTGTTTGCTTCTTAGCCTCCCTCAAGACATCCAGATTACTCATTTTGGCTGCCCAACGGATTTTCAGAATTTTTTCTACGTATAATACCACATCTCAAAAGAATTTACCGTTGTTTACTAATTGTCCATAATTCGTAGCCATAGGTTAGAACTTGTTTTATGTCATACAAACTGTCATGTTACTGCCTATAGTACCTTGCAGTGTAGGAAGGAGCGGGGAGGGTCTTGAGTTTGACGGAATTAAACTTTAGACTTTCCACAGATCTTGTTCTTTGGTTTTCTGGATCAACTCTGTTGATGATATTTCTTCATGTCACCGTCCCCATCCATTCATCATCATTTCTCTTGGTCTGCCTCTACCTCTTTTCTCCTCGATCTTTCCAGTTGTCACGATGTTCTCCAATGCCCCTCTTCTCATCACATGACCAAAGAAATATGTTTGTCTCTTTCTTATTGTTGTATATAATGTTCTAGCTTCATTAGCCTCTTTCAGGCAGTCGTTGTTAGTTACTTTGGCAGTTATTCGTCTCAGGAATCACATGTCTGTTTTACGTTCAGTAGTTTGAAATTGACTAGGTCTTTTGGCTAAGGTCAAAGTGTAGGTAGTATCTGCACTTGATCTTGCCAGGACCACACGCAGAGGCGGTCATCTGGATGATATCCAGACTTCGCTGGGCGGCTCTCCTCCCCGGTGAACCGCGAGTCCTCATTGTTTAAAAAGAAAAATCTGCTTTCTGTACGAGAAGTCATGTAAGTCCAACTAACTGACCGGTGTTTAGACTGAACCCACAACCCCGCCGTCAACGTACTTATAACCCATGCCTGGTGGCGTTGGTGATCATGTCTTTCCACAGCCTTCTGTCTCGTACGTTGCAGATTAATTTTGATATTGTGTTATGTCAAACTGTCTAGCATATTTTCTCCCCTCAACAGCAGCTCTTCACCACTTTTCCCGTGACGAAATACTCCAGCTTTCCCCTTCTCATGACATGCAAATAATATGGATCATTGTGTCCACCGTGACGAGGTAGAGGGGCTTGCGCGTCCCAATGACCCCAAGAGCTATGCCGACGGTAGCACAGCTACTGGTAGGGCCACCCATGTCGGACAGGTCAAGGGAGAGGGACCAGACGAAGAGACACACAAACCTGCTGCCTTGTAGGTAGACTGGGAACAGTCAAAGGCTAGGGAAAGCATCCCGACTAAATGCTTGTCGAAATCGGATGTACTGAGCCACAGGCTTGACAAAGCAATGCAACGTAACTTAATTCATGATGTCAAAAATCAAAATTAATCGTTATGGTGCTAATCCCGTGAAGTCCCATCAGGCGGCGATAGTGCCGGGCCCCCTGCCTCGAGGGGATCCACCCATGACTACTGGTGGTCACCTTCCCCTGTGCTGTGGAGTCAAGGGACAGAGGAGTAGGTTAAGAGCTATTGACCAAACACCCCGGACACTCAACATACTACAATGGAATGCGGAAGGAGTTTACAAGAAGAAAGAATCCCTAACACAGCGTCTTCATAAAGATAGAATAGATGTGGCATGCATTCAAGAGACACACCTCAACGCCAATCGCACATTTTCAGTCGAGGGATATCAGGCCACACGTTTCGACCGCGAAGGACACAAAGGAGGAGTTCTAATACTTACACGAAATACAATACCTTGCAGCGAAGTATCTGTGATCTATGACAACCAAACGGAAATTATAGGTGTTGATATAATGACAAAGGACGTGAAAATAAGAATCTACAATCTGTATAGCCCAGCAGATAAGGACCTTACACTCTCAAACATGAAAATAACTGACACAAACTGCATTATTGTCGGAGACTTTAATAGCCGTTCAGAAAGATGGGGATACCCAGATACTGACAAAAGAGGAGATGAATTGGAGGACTGGGAAATAGACTCAAATCTCCATCTACTCAACAAAGCGGATGACACACCGAGCTTCTACTCCAGAAGATGGCTTACCACTTCTACTCCAGACTTAGCTTTCTGCACAGGAGACATCCTCCACAAAATCGATCGCCATGTGCTGGACCAATTAGCAGGTAGTGACCACAGACCAATCAAGCTTGTAATGAATATGGAGTATGTTCCACAGGAGCAAAAGCCCTTGCCCCGCTGGAATTACAAACGAGCAGATTGGGACAGATTTGCCATACACAAATATTGTGAAAACATAAATACACGATATGGCAACATAAAGCAAATGGTGGGAAGTCTAAACAGAGCGATAATACAGGCAGCCACTGAGTCCATTCCAAGAGGAGCGAGGAAAAATTACAAACCATACTGGACTGAAGAACTACAAATTTTGGAGGACAAAGTTGAAGATGCCAGGAAGACCGCAGAGAGAGAACAAACAATTGAAGCGAACATCTCTCTCAAATACATCTCAGCAAAATATAAAAGAACAGTAAATCAAACAACGAGAGATTGTTGGAGGGAAAAAACAGAAAATCTGAATTTTGACAGGGATGGAAACAAACTATGGAAACTAGTGAAAGCCATGAACAATGAAGGACCTAGAAACAAACAAATAACAATTAAACAAGGAAATTCCTTGCTTACAGGAAAAAAGGCTGCAAATGCACTAATGGAACACTATGCAAATGCAAACCACATTGATATTACAACCGAACAGAAGAAAGCAATCAAAGACAAACAGATACATCATAGAAATACAGAGACAGCAGCAGAATATATGATGGCAAATCTAACAATGGAAGAAATGGAACAGGCAATGAACAACCTAAAAAAAAAAAAAAAGAAATCACCAGGAAAGGATGGAATCACAAATGAAATGCTAATAGGACTAGGCACCAAGGCAAAGAAGAAACTACTAGCAGTCCTAATAACAGCTGGAAGAGAGGAATAGTCCCACAGGCATGGAAGGAAGCTATACTAATACCAGTCCCAAAGAAAGGAAAAGACCCGGAAGAACCAAATGGCTATCGACCTATCAGTCTACTTAGCTGTGTAGGAAAATTAATGGAACGCATTATCAATGGCAGGCTAACATGGCATCTGGAAGAAAACAAACTCTTAACACCACACCAAGCAGGATTGAGAAAGTACAGATCCACTGAAGATCAAATAACCTATATAGCTCAGGAAATAGAGGATGCCTTCCAAGAGAAAAAGCACACACTAGCAGTCTGGATAGATTTAGAAAAAGCATTTGATAAAGGATGGAAGGAAGGATTGAAAGTAAAACTGCAAAAAATGCATGTTTGTGGAAAAATGTATAAATGGATCAGCCACTACCTTGAGAACAGAACTGCCAGGACAAAAGTACAAGGAAAAACAAGCAAAATGATGCTGTTGGATCAAGGTGTCCCCCAAGGAGGAGTTCTTTCACCAACATTATTCCTAGCATATATAAAAGACATCACAGAAAATTTTCCAGCCAGAGTACACACATCCTCCTTTGCAGATGACCTAGCCATATGGACATCTGAAGAATATATTAGTACAGCTAACAGCAGAATACAGCAAGCCTTATTAGCGCTAGAGGACTGGTCAAAATCATGGCTAGTGAAGATAAGTGAGGAGAAACAACATGCACAGTGTTCTCCCTCTCAAATAAAACTCAGCAACCTAAGCTGGTATTGAATGGAAAAATATTGCGCCATGAAGAAAATCCAAACTATCTAGGAGTCACCTTTGATCGTCGCCTGACATGGAAGACACAGGTTGAGAAAAATCGAACAAGAGCAAGGCAGAGAATGGCAATCATGAAAAAGCTTGCTGGTACAACGTGGGGAGCAGATGAGAAAGTTCTCAAGAATTTATATACTGGACGGGTGAGGCCAGTACTGGAATATGGCATTGCAGCTTGGGCAACAGCAGCTAAGTCAAACTTTAACAAAATAAGTAGAGTCCAAAACCTAGGAATGCGAATCATAACTGGAAGCCTGAAGACAACGCCTATTAATGAACTAGAAAAGATCACTTGTTTACAACCAATGCAGGACAGAAGAGATAGCAGAGCCCAGCAACAAGCAGAAAAATTTAGAAGATTGACAGACCACCCTATGTATAATAGGTTTAATGGTTTTGGAAAAGGAAGACTGAAGCGTAGCAACTTTGTAGAAACTGCAAAACGAAAGATTAGGGCAGATCCCATACTTAACATGTCAACAGTCAAGCCCATTTACAATGCACACAACTTCTCAGCTTGGAGACAGCAGCAACTGCCTGAGATGATAGAAAACATTCCTGGTATTGAGAAAAAGAACACTCAGAATGAAACCGAAAGAAGAAAAATAACCCTCAACTACATAAAAGAACATTACCCAAGCAGCAATTGGACCCATGCATATACAGATGGATCAGCCAAAGATTCAATTAAAAATGGAGGAGGAGGAATTCTCCTTAATTTAAAAAATGGAGTGATAAAAACACAGTTAGTGGCAACTGGAAAATTTTCAAGTAACTTCAAAGCGGAGGTAGAGGCTTTGAAAACTGCAGCAGAAATGCTCTTGATGGAGGAAAATAAAGAGAAGCAAATAGCTATCTTCACAGATGCAAAGTCAGCTGTCTCAATACTGAAGAGCAAAAACAGCACATAACTAGCTGACCTAAGAGCAGCACTCCATGGTCTATGCCAGAAATCCAAAAAAGTTGTAATACAGTGGATCCCATCACATTGCAGTATACCTGGAAATGAAGAGGCTGACAGACTAGCAAAAGAGGGTGGACGATTACCACAGCCTGACATAGACATAACCTATAATGAGGCAAAAAGGTTTATAAAAAGCACTTATAGAACCAAATGGGAATCAGAGCATCCAGGCCACCAGAAGGATGATGCATATTACAAACTCGACCGAAGAGAACAAGTAGCAATCTTCAGACTCCGCACAGGACATAACTGGCTGAAATACCACTTGTTCAATAAACTAAAGATAGGAGATACCGATGAATGTAATTGTGGAACTGGTAAAATGACAGCTAAACATTTGCTGCAGGAGTGCCCAATATATGCAGAACAGAGAAAGATATTTTGGCCCACGCCTGCTTCATTTGAGGACAAGCTCTATGGAGATATCAACAAGCTCAAGTTGACTACAGCTTACTTTAACTACATTCAGGTTGACATCTAAAGGTGCATGAAGATGTATTTAGACTGCCACACTTCATACCACAGGTATGTCGGTTATAAAAGCGTCCCAGAGGCATGAAATGGAATATTGCTTGGATAGCACATCCATTACGTGGAAAGTCCGAATCAAAAGCTCAATGTGTGGGCTTCGTAAATGGTGGAAAAAGTGTCCTAGTGACACGAAATGGAATATTGCTTGGATAGCAAATCCATTATGTGGAAAGTCTTAATCGAAAGCTCACTGTGTGGGTGTCATCTGCAGACTGCATTCTTCTGGTTTCCGGAGGAACAGCCTATGGTGAACGGAAGGCCCAATATACGGAAGTGAGGCTAAGCAGCCATGTGCAGGACGTGACGATTCCTTGGGTGAGTACAGTACCAGAGCGCTGTGTGATGGCTCTGCAAGTATGGAAGCCTCCTTGGATGGCGGGGAATGCCCATGGTCTGCCCCTACCTTCCCTTGAGGTTTGACCAGGATGTGTTTGGCTGTTCTATATGGGCCAGCTAGGATGGGGGATAACACCACAACAGTGAGAAACGTCCTAAGAAACCCCCGGGAAGGTTAACCCGGTCAACAAATGCCCGCAGAAGTCGGATGTGTCGGCCTAACGGCGCAAGAACGCAGCTCTGCTGTAAACAGGCACAACGCAGTCACATCCGAAAAAAAAATCCGGATGAACGCAGAAGAAGAAGAAGATACTCTTTGTGAGTCAACTTCTTTCAAGATATCTTCAGTGCTATTTCTGTCTGTGTTCGGTGTTCTCATTATTTTTTTTTTTACTGCAGTATAACATTCAATTCATCATCCAATGAACTGGAATTAGTACTCGAATTCACTCTGTAAGACAAGAGCAAATGCACCACTTTCGCTAAATGCTTGTCCAACACAATTTGTTTGTAAAACAATCGAGGCAGCAAATAATTCAGCCAATAATTAATATGACAACAAGACGCCGTGAGCATAGATGAAATCGGCAAATAGCCACTCACGGCGTATTTCAGTCATCTCAACTTTATTCTGAAGGTTACCCTGCAATCTTAAACACATTGTCGTGATTAAAGATCCGACAACTGAAATAAAACCCCAGTGGACAGATGTTTAGGGAACTTTCCACTCAAACAACAGTACAGGAACTGTGTAATTCTGATCATTCGGTTGTCCGTTGGTTTCGATTTCGAAGAATTGCGCGTCCCAATATGTAAATGCCCGCCAATAAAAACTGATAATAAAATAGGTCAATACCAATCTATCAAGAGAGATGTGCGACAGCGATGCATAATATCTCCTGACCGTTATTCCCTATATGGCGAAAATATTCGGATACGTTGAAAGGATATGACAGGAATCGTCATCGGTAGAAATAAAATTAATTATATAAGAGGAAGTCAGCTTCACAAAATGGATAGAGCGCTCGTTCTTAAACATCCGGTGTGCTGAAGAGAGTTCTACCTCTACACCGGTCAGTTGGACTAAAATGTTGACTTCTCATCCTTGATTTTGGGACGAACCTCTGAAGTCGGAGTGGGCTCGCCTGAGGATGAATGAAACTGGTAATAGAAAACTAATTCACGTGCAATATACAGACCAGTGCTAATGGAAGTAGTGTATATGGACAACACATGAGTTCAAAGCGAGCCAACGCCGACACACACACAGACACACACACATACATACACACAGACACACACACACACACACACACACACACAATGCAGATGATACAGTATTGAGTATAGACAATGAACAGATTCTATAGCATTTAGTAGATGCAGTTATTGTACATAATGGGCAATTAGGGTTAGAATTATATTGTAAGAAAATAGATATTACGATCGTCTCCAAGAAGAAAGAAATACCACAATGTAATATTCAAGTAAACGGGGACATTCTTAAACAAGAGAATCGGTACAACTATAGCGTATCAGCGTGGCACATGATGATGATGATGATGATGAGGATGATGATGATGATGATGATGATGATGATGATGATGATGATGATGATGATGATGATGATGATGATGATGATGATGATGATAATGAGTAAATGTTACAGGAAAAATGCTTAGAATATCTTTGACCAGAAGAAAGCATATACAGACACTCTACAAGCTCTGGTAGTCAATGTAGTATAAATGGCTGGACACTCGCCTGAGGGTCCCGTTGTTATAAATCCGCATCGAAAGAAAGTGGGTCGGAAGGAATGGTTGACTGAAGTAATTTTACAACTAGTGGAAACAAGAAGACACAACAAAAATAAACCTGACAAATAATAAGAGATTCACAGAAAAGTCAGAACATTGTGTAAAGAGGTAAAAGAAGCATGGCTCCAGAAAAATTGCATAGAAATTGAAAAACACAACAGTCAAAATACAGAATTAATGGACAGATTGTAAAAAAATAACCTGGGCTCCCAGCTCAGCCTAGTCTAAATTGGGTACCAGGAAATTTCTTGGGAAGTGAAAGCGACAGGCGTGTCACAAACCACATTGCCCACTGAGTTCCGATTACCATATATCCAATGTGCATAGAGGCGTGTAACGGAGTTCTTTGCTGTTTTATTGTTCTCCAGGATCTGAACCTCGGAGAGAACTGGCACAGACACTGAAATATGTTGACCACGTTAAAACGTTACCGTGGGTTGGAAATAACAATGACGGCAGGCGCGATTCCTGGAAGCGGGGTCGACTAGCACGACGATGGACACAGGACATTGCGATCCTTGGACATGAATGAAGTAGCATGAGGTAGGAGAAATGACAAATGAACGGGACACTTTTTGTAGGGCCGTAATGAAATACGGATCTCCGCGGTGAAGGATTTTACGGACTCGATTCTACTCCCATATACCTGGGTTCGAAACACAGTGTGCTGGTTTTTTTCGAAAATGGTGGTTCAGAAAGCAATGGCAAACTACTGAACATATAATTTGCCCAGGAATCACGAATAGCCAAAGTGCTGGGGTTAACTGCTACGTCCTGTGAAGGACATGCAACTAATGTTTTTAAAAATGAAAGCCTGCTCCGTAGCGAAGGGGTTACGGACGAAGTTCATAATCCCGCATACCTTCGTTCGAAACACAGCTATTGGGCGATTTGGCAGCAGACCATCTTACGTTGGTTTTTCATGAATAGTTAGTCGAGGTTACAACTTCACGGCAACGGGTCGTCCCCCATTATGCCCCGTTCCTGTGCCAGTGAATATCACACAAAATGCTCATCACTGCCCAATGTGAAAAGTGGAACAGAAAGGAGTCTCGGCAAGCCAACAGCCCGCACAGGTACACACGTATTTTATGAAATGGTCTGGGTGCCGGTCGTTCAGAAAGTAAGGCAAACTACTAAACGTAAACTTGCTCTTGGTGGTAGTTTGCCTATGGACAAGGCGGAAGTGGTCGTGCTCTTGTGGGACCAGGTGGAGAAGGCGGGGGAACAGATTGAGAACCCATATGTGGAAAGAATGAGATTGCGGGGGATCGGCAGGGGTTCTGGAAGAATCTCAAAACTGAGAGAGAAGAGCAGGAGAACGCTTAACCAGATAGCGGTGGGAACGATTAGTAGTATGACTCTTCACTGGCTGTTGAACGAGGGGACGGAGCACGTATGGGAATGTCCTGAGTGCAGTGATGTCGGTTCTTAACTCAACTGAACTTGCACAGGAATCACGACCAGCCAAAAAATGATGGGGTTGACAGCTACGTCCTGTAAAGGACACGCAACTAACTTAATGAAAGCAACGTCCTGCGAAGGACCTATAACGTGTTGACGATGATGCACGTCCCAGCGGTGCGAACCCCCATCTATTTATAGCCCCACGTGTAGAATCTGTTGCTAGAACTAGAACATTCGCGTTACGGAAAAGTTGCCAGCAACATTATAGCCGCTCTTCGCTGATTGGCTTGGAACGCCGCGTGCCTTATTGTAATATTCATGACTTGTTCTAGAAGTTCAAAGAAGTTCTAAAATGACGTCATGTCCGCCCTATATTAGTAGTTTCGGTGCCGAACGGCTGCAGTTTCAGTCAGCGAACATCTAATCTTCCCGTCGGGAAGCATTTTACTGTGAGCAAGTTTCACCCTTCCAGCTTCGCGCACAGACGGTGAGCTGTTCTTGCCCGTTATTTCTTTATAATGCATTTTAAAGTAAGACCAGAAGTAAAGCGAATTGCAGAAAAATTAGTTCACAAATAATCAGGTACTATGTTTGAGGTGAACGCTAATTACTAATTAACTCATACACAACATTATCGTTATTGCGGTTATAGTTATAGAGAAAATTTCAAGCGAACAAAAGAAGTTAAATAACCGTCTCTAAGTTGTCTGTAGCATAGTTTGACAGGCGCAACTGTTGTTAAGTTGTCTGGCATAATTCGCACGCAACAACTTAGCTTATTTCACACACGGGATATTTCACAGTTAGTTTGTATGTTACTGATATATCAATTATCATATGTAAGCGCACATAACGCGTTTATTCTTCTGTTGGTTTTGTTCAAGGATGTCTTTGCTGTCCTTGTCATGGCGTAATTACCCTGTGTGTAGCGTATATTGATTGTCGCCTGCTACACTTGCGGGTCGTTGCCCTTCTGGGTTGTTGTAGTCTGCTACCTAGTTATTGGTTTATTTGTATCTTTTGTCCCCTGCTGGTTATTTATATCTTTTCTTCTCTGCTGGTTATTTATATCTTTTGTTCTCAGCTAGCTATTTATATCTTTTGTTCTCTGCTGGTTATCTTTTGTTCTCTGCTGGTTATTTATATCGTTTGTTCTCTGTTGGTTATTTATCTCTTTTGTCCTCTGTTGGTTATTTATATCTTTTGTTCTCTGCTGGTTATTTATCTCTTTTGTCCTCTGCTGGTTCTTTGTATTTCTTTCATTCTCTGCTGGTTATTTATATCTTTTGTTCTCAGCTAGCTATTTATATCTTTTGTTCTCTGCTGGTTATCTTTTGTTCTCTGCTGGTTATTTATATCATTTGTTCTCTGTTGGTTCTTTTCTTTTGTTCTGTTGGTTATTATCTTTTCTTTTGTTCTGTTGGTTATTTATATCTTTTGTTCTCTGCTGGTTATTTATATCTTTGTTCTCTGTTGGTTATCTCTTTTGACCTCTGCTGGTTATTTATATCTTTTGTTCTCTGCTGGTTATTTATCTCTTTTGTCCTCTGCTGGTTCTTTGTATTTCTTTCATTCTCTGCTGGTTATTTATATCTTTTGTTCTCAGCTAGCTATTTATATCTTTTGTTCTCTGCTGGTTATCTTTTGTTCTCTGCTGGTTATTTATATCTTTGTTCTCTGTTGGTTATTTATCTTTTCTTTTGTTCTGTTGGTTATTATCTTTTCTTTTGTTCTGTTGGTTATTTATATCTTTTGTTCTCTGCTGGTTATTTATATCTTTGTTCTCTGTTGGTTATTTATCTCTTTTGTCCTCTGCTGGTTATTTATATCTTTTGTCCTCTGCTGGTTATTTATATCTTTTGTTCTCTGCTGGTTATTTGTCTTTTGTCCTCTGCTGGTTCTTTGCATTTCTTTCATTCTCTGCTAGTTATTTATCTATATATATAAAAGAGAATCTCCATTTGTCTGTCTGTCTGTCTGTATGTCCTTTATGCATTCGCGAACGGTCCATCCGATTGAGATGAAATTTTCTACACGTCTTCTAATCATTCCCGTGCTGCCAACTGTCATAGTGTTTTTAGAGTACAAATATATTTTCTTCTTATTATTTAATATTTCATTTACATTATAATGTATATATAGCGAGGGGACATAACTTCTAATAGAATTACTATATATGTAAAATTGTTGCATATTTCTCAAATAGGTGGACCTTTTCGCTGCAGTTATCTACAGGCATATGCACTATAATCCTCCTCCTCCTCTCCCCTCCTCCTACCCTCCTCCTCCCCCTCTTCCTCCTCCTCCTCCATCCTCCTCCCCCTCCATCCTCCTCCCCTCCATCCTCCTCCCCCTCCATCCTCCTCCCCCTCCATCCTCCTCCCTCTTCCTCCTCCTCATCCTCCCTCCTCCTTCATCCTCCTCCCTCTTCCTCCCTCCTTCCCCCCCTCCTCGCTCTCCTCCTCCCTCCCTCCTCCTCCTCCTAATCCCTCCTCCCTCCTCCTCCTCTGCCACCTCCTCCTCTCTCCTCCTCATCCCCCTCCTCCACCTCACCTCCTCCTCCTCCCCCTCCTCCTCCTTCTCCCTCCTCCTTCCTCCTTCTCCCTCTGCCTCCTCCTCCTCCTCTCTCCTTGTCCTCCCTCCTCATCCCTCCTCCTCCTCCCTCTCCCCCTCATCCCTCCTCCTCCCTTCTCCTCCTCTTCCTCCTCCTCTTCCTCCTCCTTCTCCCTCTTCCTCCTCCATCCTCATCCCTCCTCCTCCCCCTCCTGCTACATCCTCCCTCCTCCTCCCTCTCCTCCTACATCCTCCCTCCTCCCTCCTCCTCCCTCCTCCTAATCCCTCCTCCTCCCTCCTCCCTCCTCCTCCTAATCCCTCCTCCTCCCTCCTCATCCCTCCTCCTCCCTCCTCCTGTCTCCTCCTCCTCCCTCCTGCTGCCTCCTCCTCCTCCCTCTGCAGAATATGAATTAAATGATATGCTCCCCACCAGGGACTGGGTGAAGCTGGGCCGGGTCGTCTTTTTTTTGGAATAGGAACAGGAGCAGGGACCGAATATGAATTAAATAAGACGCTACATTTACCCAAGTTAATTGTTGGGGGAAGATGTAAAGATCTTTCAATTGCTCTTTCTAATAATAGACAGACAGACAGACAGTAGATAGTCGGGAACGGGAACGGGAGCTTATGACTAGTTATATGAATTAAGAGATGCTCCCCATCAGGGTCTGGGCGAAGCCGGGCTGGGTCAGATAGATAGACAGACAGACAGGCAGATAGACAGACAGATAGATAGTCGGGAACGGGAGCTTATCTGACTACTTATGTGAATTAAATGAGATGCTCCCCACCAGGGACTGGGCAAAGCAGCTAGTATCTTATGTTCTCAGTTATTTATATCTGTTTGTTCTCTACTGGTTATTTATGTATTTTGTCCTTTGCTAGTTCTTTGTATTTCTTTTGTAGCTAGCTATTTATATCTTTTGTTCCCAGCTGGATATCTTTTGTTCTTTGCTAAATACTTGTATTTCTGTTGTTCTGAGCTAGTTATTTGTGTTTCTTATGTCCCCTACTAGTTATTCGTGTTTCTTATGTCCCCTACTAGTTATTTGTGTTTCTTATGTCCACTACTAGTTATTTGTGTTTCTTATGTCCACTACTAGTTATTTGTGTTTATGTCCACTACTAGTTATTCGTGTTTCTTATGTCCACTACTAGTTATTTGTGTTTCTTATGTCCACTACTAGTTATTTGTGTTTCTTATGTCCACTACTAGTTATTTGTGTTTCTTATGTCCACTACTAGTTATTTGTGTTTCTTATGTCCCCTACTAGTTATTCGTGTTTCTTATGTCCACTACTAGTTATTTGTGTTTCTTATGTCCACTACTACTAGTTATTGTTTCTTGTGTCCCCTACTATAGTTATTGTGTTTCTTGTGTCCTCTACTATAGTTATTGTTTCTGATGTCCCCTACAACTAGTTATTGTTTCTGATGTCCCCTACAACTAGTTATTGTTTCTGATGTCCCCTACAACTAGTTATTGTTTCTGATGTCCACTACTACTAGTTATTGTTTCTGATGTCCCCTGCAACTAGTTATTGTTTCTGATGTCCCCTGCAACTAGTTATTGTTTATGATGTCCCCTACAACTAGTTATTGTTTCTGATGTCCCCTACTACTAGTTATTGTGTTTCTTGTGTCCCCTACTACTAGTTATTGTTTCTGATGTCCCCTACTACTAGTTATTGTTTCTGATGTCCCCTACTACTAGTTATTGTTTCTGATGTCCCCTACAACTAGTTATTGTTTCTGATGTCCCCTACAACTAGTTATTGTTTCTGATGTCCCTTACAACTAGTTATTGTTTCTGATGTCCCCTACTACTAGTTTTTGTTTCTGATGTCCCCTACTACTAGTTATTGTTTCTGATGTCCCCTACTAGTAGTTATTGTTTCTGATGTCCCCTACAACTAGTTATTGTTTCTGATGTCCCCTACAACTAGCTATTGTTTCTGATGTCTCCTACAACTAGTTATTGTTTCTGATGTCCCCTACAACTAGTTATTGTTTCTGATGTCCCCTACAACTAGTTATTGTTTCTGATGTCCCCTACAACTAGTTATTGTTTCTGATGTCCCCTACTTCTAGTTATTGTTTCTGATGTCCCCTACTACTAGTTATTGTTTCTGATGTCCCCTACAACTATTTATTGTTTCTGATGTCCCCTACAACTAGTTATTGTTTCTGATGTCCCCTACAACTAGTTATTGTTTCTGATGTCCCCTACAACTAGTTATTGTTTCTGATGTCCCCTACTACTAGTTATTGTTTCTGATGTCCCCTACTACTAGTTATTGTTTCTGATGTCCCCTACAACTAGTTATTGTTTCTGATGTCCCCTACAACTAGTTATTGTTTCTTGTGTCCCCTACTACTAGTTATTGTGTTTCTTGTGTCCCCTACTACTAGTTATTGTTTCTGATGTCCCCTACTACTTGTTATTGTTTTTGATGTCCCCTACAACTAGTTATTGTTTCTGATGTCCCCTACAACTAGTTATTGTTTCTGATGTCCTCTACAACTAGTTATTGTTTTTGATGTCCCCTACAACTACTTATTGTTTCTGATGTCCCCTACAACTAGTTATTGTTTCTGATGTCCCCTACAACTAGTTATTGTTTCTTGTGTCCCCTACAACTAGTTATTGTTTCTTGTGTCCCCTACTACTAGTTATTGTGTTTCTTGTGTCCCCTGCAACTAGTTATTGTTTATGATGTCCCCTACAACTACTTATTGTTTCTGATGTCCCCTACAACTAGTTATTGTTTCTGATGTCCCCTACAACTAGTTATATTTTCTGATGTCCCCTACTACTAGTTATTGTTTCTTGTGTCCCCTACTGCTAGTTATTGTGTTTCTTGTGTCCCCTACTACTAGTTATTGTGTTTCTGATGTCCCCTACTACTAATTATTGTTTCTGATGTCCCCTACAACTAGTTATTGTTTCTGATGTCCCCTACAACTAGTTATATTTTCTGATGTCCCCTACAACTAGTTATTGTTTCTGATGTCCCCTACAACTAGTTATTGTTTCTGATGTCCCCTACTACTTATTGTTTTTGATGTCCCCTACAACTAGTTATTGTTTCTGATGTCCCCTACAACTAGTTATTGTTTCTGATGTCCCCTACAACTAGTTATTGTTTCTGATGTCCCCTACAACTAGTTATTGTTTCTGATGTCCCCTACAACTAGTTATTGTTTCTGATGTCCCCTACAACTAGTTATTGTTTCTGATGTCCCCTACAACTAGTTATTGTTTCTGGTGTACCCTACTACTAGTTATTGTGTTTCTTGTGTCCCCTAGTTGGTGTGTTTATGTCCCCTATTAATTATTTCTTGTGTCCCCTACTACTACTATTGGGACGCTAATTTGAAACCCATTCCAATGGCTTTATTACAAAAGCATGAAAGAAACATTAACAGGTGTGGTAGAATTAAACAAAGCATGTGAATTATGCACCATGGGTTGGTCAGAAGAAGTCGCCGTAGGCATTCAGCCAAGCATCCCATTGCTTAGGTAGACGGCGAATGCCGTCCGCAAAATAGGATTGTGGTTGCTCACTCAACCAAGTGTTTACCGCGTTCATTACTTCTACATCTGTGTGAAATCGTTGCCCCTTGAGAGGTTTTTTTAGAGTTCCGAACAAATGAAAATCACATGGTGACAAATCAGGACTATAGGCTGGATGTTGCAGAATTTCCCACTTCTTCCTTGCTAATGCTTCCTGCACAATCTTTGCAACATGCGGACAAGCATTATCGTGCAACAAAATCAAACCGCGAGAAAGCATGCCGAGTCGTTTATTCTTGATGGCTTTTTGCAGCTTGTCTAGTGTTTGCAAGTAGTGGGTAGAGTTGATGTTGACACCAGGTTCTTTAAAGTCGGCCAACAATAGCCCTTCATGGTAAAAAAATGCGCTCAGCATAACCTTATCAGCGGAAACCTGTAACTTGAATTTTTTGGCTTTTGGTGATCCAGCATGCTTCCATTGCATGCTCTCTCTTTTGCTGCTCGGCTCAAAGTGGTGACACCATGATTCATCGCCTGTCACTATGCGGAAGAGAAATGCATCACCCTCCACTCCGAAATGCAGCAAGTGGTTCAAACACCATCCCATTCGTTCCTCTTTTTGGTGGTCTGTCAACACCCATGGTACCCACTGTGAATTCTTCTTCTTCTTCTTCTTCTTCTTCTTCTTCTTCTTCTTCTTCTTCTTCTTCTTCTTCTTCTTCTTCTTCTTCTTCTTCTTCTTCAGCGTTCCTAGCCATTGAGGTTCTTTGCTGCAGATACAATTCATCTCCATTCGTCTCTCTGGTTGACCTTCTCTTGCCAATCATTGATTCCAAGTGCTTGTAGGTCTGTATATAAACACACTGTGAACACACTTTCCGATGTTGCAGTTTCTTACGAACGACCTTTTGAATTGTCCCAATTGACACATCAGATTCTTTCGCTAGCGAACATATGCTTTGACAATGGTTCATCTTTACTGCTGCATTAATTTTGGCAATGGTTTTTCCTGTTGCAACTATACGCGCTTAACCCGGCCGTCAAAGATCTGTCGTGAATAGACGTCCTTTCGAAACATTCGTGCCCAGTCTGTCACTGTTGTCTTCGACACATATTTGTTACTGTACGCTGCCTGCATTCTTCGATGAATGTCCACTGGTCGACATGCTGTAAAAGAAAGAAACTTAATCACTGCTCTTTGAGCTTCTTTGGACGGATTTTGGATCAACCCGGTCATTTTCTCAACGGTGAGAAACACAACCTATGCATCATGGGACGATAAGCAAGTGCTCTTTTATTCATTGGTCAGTACTTATCACATGACTATGACATGATCATGTTCAGCGTACGCAATTGTGCGGGGTATGGCACAGATGGATTTCAAATGAACGCCCCTGACAGTTATTGTGTTTGTGTCCCCCACTACTGCTAGTTATTGTGTTTCTTGTGTCCACTACTATTACTACGTTATTTATTTCTTATGTCCCCTGCTAATTATTTGTGTTTCTTATATCCTATACTAATTATTTGTGTTTTTTGTGTCCCCTGCTAATTATTTGTGTTTCTTATGTCTCCTACTACTAGTTACTGTGTTTCATATATCCCTTACTACTAGTTATTGTGTTTATCTCCCCTACTAGTTGTTGGTGTTTCTTATGTCCCTTACTAGTTATTTGTGTCTCTTATGTCCCCTAATGACAGATAAAAAACATACTGACCAATAAAAAGATATCAGTTGAAACGAGCAAAAGTGTTTTGAAGTGCTGTATAAAACCTGTACTTTGGTATGGATGTGAAGCGTGGACAATGAGCAGACAAGGTGAAAAAACATCTGATGGCTGTGGAAATGTGGTTTTGAGAATGCAAAGAATAGAGAAAAAGAAAATTAGAGACATTAGACGTAGACAGTCAAAATTGTTTGGGCATGTTATGAGAAGAAATGACTTGGAGAACTTGGTGGCAACTGGCAAGATCGAAGGGAACAGACCAAGGGGAAGACCAAGAATTAAATACCTGGATGGCTTGGCCATGTGGCATGGTCGAGACAAACACAGAGCCTATCCACGACTCTGGTGATCGCGTGAAATAGCAAAACATGACCGCCCACGCTTATCGGCACAGCACATGATGGATGGATGTCCCCTCCTAGTTACTTGTGTTTGTGCCCCCTACTACTAGTTATTTTGTCCCCTACTAGTATTGTTTCTTGTGTCTTCAATTTTCTTGTGTCCCCTGATAGTTGTTTTATGATGTCCTCTTCTACATATGTGTATTTCTTGTTTCCCCTTGCCGTATAGCTGTTGTAAATATTATTCCAGCTCGTCGTCAAGAACAACCGTCCAGCGGAACTACTGGAGCAACGTCAATGAACATGTAAAGATCGAAGGCAGGCCGACATTCTCTGGCAATGAAACGTTTATTGATACAAAATGGCTTGTAGCGTCCTCAAATAATATTATACACCGGTCCCATATTGCTGGGAGGCTCAGTGTGACGTAAATAGGCAAAACGCACAATGCTCATACTATATAATTACTTAATTGTATGCCCAGATAAATGATTCAGCCACCCAGAACTATTTCAATCGTTCTTAACTATACCGACTTACAGTGGTTGTTGACATTTGCTAACCTTGAGCCATGTCGTCGGCTTTTGGTTTAATCTCGTTGGCCATTCGTCTGTCCCGATTTTGAAGCATGCCTTAATCGTCTCTCCTTTATGAACGATGGTTCCCTGTTACTATTTCCATCTTCCAGCTCGATTCACTTTGATAATTCATCTCCTAAAATATTACGCTGCCCGTCCTTGTTGTCAGCCCAAACATCCTTCTCTCTCTCTCTAGTTGCTAGTGTATCATTCTGTGACGTTTTTCACATCGTGACGTCGCTTGGCGACTTTTGCTGCTTGCTTCTTTGAGATTAACTCTTCAGGAATCTCACTTATAAATTATGTATCTCATTCTAAAGTGCTACGTGGCACCCCTGCTAGTTATGTCTCTCATGTCTCCTGCTAGTTGTGACCTAACAAGCACCATCTTTTCCTCATCTTTTAGTTGGCTGGTATCCAATTCTCTCCCTTCGCTCTCATTAGTATTATTTCATACAATTAGTCTGTTTCTGTACACACAGCTGTTACTGACCTTAATGGGCAGTAGTTTGCCATTGCTTTCTCAACAACCAGCACTCGTTCCAAGGCACCAGGGCCGGGTTATATACTGGCCAAGACCTATTGACGCTTCCTCGTCGAGCGTGCTGGGCAACAGGTCTCTTCGGAGTCCTGGCTAAAGTCGGTAGGATCGCTGATTCCTCCGAAGTCGGAGAGTGTCTGCCTGTACGGCGAGGAACCACCAGTCTGCACACCAATAAGCCAGACATGGGACAACGGATACTCACGCAAACCTCAGTCCGGTATGACATCACACTGATGTTGGACAACAGGATGCCTTCATCCAACATACAGGACTTCACGTTGGAGCTCAAGCCAACGAACACAAGCAAGCAAGCACTGACCTTAATGTATCATTGTCAGTCGTCTCCAAGTTTCTGACAAATACAGCATTGTTGATATAGCATTAAGAAATTACATTTATGGAACTGCAGTAAAGCTGTTAAAATAAAAGCAAACCAAAGCAAGAAGTACAGTTGGTAAACAAGGGAACTGTTCTGTGAAAACTGATGAAGGCTCCAGTTGCAACATCCATTTTGTCACTTGTCATTGTGTTATAGAAAGTTAGTTGTATACCCTTCACAGGACGTCACAGCCAACCCCAGCAAATGTTTGGCTGTTTGTGATTTCTTGGCATGCTTACGTTCAGTAGTTTGCCATTGCTTTCTCAACAACCAGCACTCGTACCAATGACAACCCACGCCAGGCGGTCTGTGTTTCAGCAGCTGTGTTTCAAACACAGTGTGCAGGATTATGAATTGTATCTGTTACCCCTTTGCCATGGAGCCGACTGTTCTAGTAAAGCTTATCCATTCTACTTCTGTTACCCTTTATTCCCTAGTGGGGCATAGTCCCCCGGCCACCTCACTCCAGGCCCTCCTATCTTAGCTATCTCATGCAACTCTACCCATGTCCTCATATGATTAATTTCTGTTTCTACTTCTCTTCCCTGTGTGTTTTTAGGTTTTCTCTGTTTTTTTTTGCTCTGTGGATTATAAAGGTCGTTCTCCTTAACTTTTCTCAGGATTTTTCAGTGTTTGTCCATCCAGCGACAGCGTCTTTTCTTGTTCATGATTCACTGGTATTTGTCTAATTCTCTGATTGAATTGCACGTTGCTGATTCTGTCAACCATCTTACCAATTCTGCTTCTCCTTTTTAATCATGTGCTCATTGATTTAGACTTTTCCAAGTTTAACACAAATGTCCTGGTGCTATAAAAGCTCCTCTTTATTATTTTAATATCTGACCAATGCTCAACGCTCAGAGGAAAGGCGAGACGGACATATAATCAGATTGCTACTGGTACTGTTGGTATTGGAACTCTTCACTGGCTGCTGAGGATGGGGACGGAACACTTATGGGAATGCCCCGAATGCTGTGATGTCGATTCCTAGGTCAATCAATAAATCAATCCCCATCTGTTCATCTATGTTTGCATTGCTGAATAAATAGGTGTATGATTCCATTACGTTGTATCTTGTTGCATATGAGGGTTTTCCATTAACAGTAAATTTGTTTTGTTTTGCTCACAGCATGTAAGAGATGGCCAAAGCTCCAGCAGTTGGAATAGATCTCGGGACAACCTACTCGTGTGTAGGTGTCTTTCAACATGGCAAGGTGGAGATCATTGCAAACGATCAGGGCAACAGGACCACTCCAAGTTACGTGGCCTTCACAGACAATGAACGTCTGATTGGTGATGCTGCTAAAAACCAGGTGGCCATGAACCCCGAGAACACAGTCTTTGGTGAGTTGACTTGTAGCAGTGTGGCATTGTGGATTATGTTCTAAACAGAATGACTGCGTGGAGGAGCCAGGGCTGACAGTTTATGGCATCTCCCTTAGGCGCAGAAGATTCCAGATCCAATAATAAACTGATATATCATACATCCCCTTGATCGCTTGTGTTGTGAGATCATATACCTATACCTACCCCATTAGGTTAAGGATGAACAACAGGAGGTCCCATGTGTGTGGGGTGCACGTTAGAAATCCCACAGCAGTTGGAAATGCAAAGGGTAGGCCACAAGGCAGCCTCCATGGCAGAATTGTTAGTAAAGAGAACCTATTATCTAGAAGCTGTTATTGGATGGAATCTGTAGAAGAAGTTAACCTGACAAAAATGCATGCTAAAGTCGGACACACTGGCCTTGAAGTGTGATACACTGGCCTTGAAGTGTGATACACTGGCCTTGAAAGAGGAATGGAGAAGGTGAAGAATGACTGCACTTCATGCACAGCTTAAGTGTTCGGTCACCATTAAAAGATATTACTGAATTTTGTGTAAACTAATTCTGGTAGCATTTTGGCTGTGTACACATTGTGTGTGAACTTCAATTGGGGCAGTGTCTAGAGGTCATGCAATACTAAACCAGTGCTGACATTTGGCCTAGTATAAGCCTGTTACAGGACCCCTTGACACAACTCAAGGCATATTTGACATATGGCGCAAGGCTTTTTTACAGGCCAATCAGCAGTACCTAGGCGATGTTGTTATCACGACAGCCACCTTTACTTCCTGATACATTCCATGGCATCCATTTTAGCTGGGTCGACCTGGGAGCTCGTGAGAGAAGAGAATAATCTGATCTCTGCTTGACATTGAACCAGGACCTGTCTGGACTGGGATGGCATGCACACTGATGTTTGTGGTATATTATTGTTGGTAGCTGCCATTGTCTGTCCAAATTCGTGTTGTATTTGTTGATTGGATATTTTTACTTCATCAAAGATAACACATGAGCCTTTCAAGTAGAGACTTTGAAGCTGTCTTTGTTCGCCAGCTACTTTCCACACTCACAGTATACTATGACTCATTCCAAATTGTTGTTAAAGCTCGGAGAGCCAGTATTTGGGGCTGATAAATTGGAATTCAGTAATTGTAATTAGTAACGTTCATAAACTCTGTATTACTTTTTTCAGCTTGATATGTGTTTTGAATGGTTTCTATATAACTGTATATCATAACAAACTAGTTTGAGAAAAATAATGTGAAAATAACGTAACTCAAAAACTGTAACTATACGTGAAAACATAAAGACAGAAAATGCCAATCCCCTGTCCAATAAATCCACAGTTGTATGTGTGTCTGCCTTTCAGATGCCAAGAGATTGATTGGGCGTCGTTTCGATGATCCTACAGTAGCATCAGACATGAAGCATTGGCCCTTTATAGTCATCAATGAAGGTGGCAAACCCAAAATCAAAGTTGAGTACAAAGGGGAAAAAAAGACATTCTTCCCAGAAGAAATCTCTTCTATGGTGCTGACCAAGATGAAGGAAACCGCAGAAGCATACTTGGGAAAGGTTAGTATGAGTGGAGAGTGTAAATGTCATTGGCACTTGAGGTAAACCTTAGATGGCGTTGTCGAGGTGTGAAGGGATAGGAATGATCAATTGTTTTATTAACCCCCCCCCCCTCTTTTTTTTATGTTATAAATACATTTAAAAAAAATTACTAATCTGCATTACACTACATGTGACCGACTAAAATTAAAATGCCTTTCTCCATAATCACATAGAAAACAAATTCTAATTTTATTTCAGAATGTTAACAATTAATTACTTTTGGGCCATATAGATGTCATCATCTGGTCCCCCGGTGGGGGTTACAGGGTGAAAGAACACATGTCTATAGCATGCACCTGACAGCTGATAGATAGCTTTGGATTGATTTTCACAACGATGTGAGCGGCGGCCATTTAGAGAGCAATGGCAGACTGCTGAATGTAATATTGCTTAGGAAATCATAAAACAGCCAATACATGCTGGGGTTGCTTGCCGTGTCCTGTGAAGGACATATAACTTAACTTTTCTGCAGTTGACAAGATGCAGAAAAAGTACTTTTGCCTTAATTCACCCCAAACAAACGTCACCAGCTATATTTAGGGTCACCAGCTATATTTAGCACTGACGGTGATCTCCTCTGTGTTCGGGTACAGTTCATGTCAGTGCGTTTCAATTTCCCCCACAGTGTTTCTTTGGGCTTTGGCAACTGTTTCTGTGTGTGTGTGTGTGTGTGTGTGTGTGTGTGTGTGTGTGTCTGTCTCATCATGAGTTTTCTGGAACTGGCAGCAGCAGCAGCAGCTGTCCACGACAAGCCAGCATCATGGCATCTGACATTCTGCTAGACACTGTTCTCATAATCATGTCATCATGGTGCTATCGCTGACTGAGCGTCAGGACAGATGGGAGATGCCGACGACGACGACGACATTCACCATGTATGTCGGCAGGACATCCTCCCACTGAGACAAGGCGCACATGGCTGCAAGGCCCTTGCGTCTCCCGTACAGACAGATCATCATCATTCTTTTCGTATACTGCTGGTCTCAAGAGTTGACAAGCATTTCATTTGGCCAGTTACAGTTGGAGCGGCGGGGAATGTCGCCGAGGAATGTCTCCGAGAGCAACTGTTGCACACCGATAATATTGCGCACCGAGCTATGACGGCGCAACACAGGGAACCCCTGGATGTGACGTCATACCCTGGGATTCTGTTTGTTTGGGGTGAATAAAGGCAAAAGTACCCAGAAAAATAAAACAAACAAAAAAAGTATTAAAAATGTCCTCAAGTAGTCTCCTGCTATGGGTCTATGAAGTGATGGAGCCATCACATTTTGGAGGCTTGAATACAGGGAGGAATAGGCTGCCAATATATTTCCTCACTTCAGCAGGTGATGAGTTCAGGCGTTGTACCTGCATCCCACCATGCTCATGACACGACATCAGTTCCCTATCAACTACTCTAACATGCCCACTACAGCAAAATATTCCAGGCATAAATTGTGTAATATATTGTCTTCATTGTTCAAATGTACAATAGAACATAGTTTTGAAGTATATTCTGGACAGAAATGTGCATGATCAGAGCCAAGAACGCTGTCCAGCAATCTGGCGTTTTTACTGTAGCACTACAGAGGTTTTACTCTGCCAACATGCAAAGCAGAGGTTTAGGGACTCATTACATCCAATCCTCAGAAGTGGAGATGGCACTCGATGGTGGTGAATTATGCAGCATAATTTGTTTGGTTTGTGTTGTATTTAAAAAAAAAATAAATCAGCATGGCGTGTCTTAGTAGCAGATTGTATGTACATTTGTATTTGTATGTGCATTTGTATTTCACTTCAGGTTGTAACTGATGCGGTTGTGACCGTGCCAGCCTACTTCAATGATTCTCAGCGACAGGCCACTAAGGACGCAGGCACTATATCTGGTCTCAATGTGCTCAGAATCATCAATGAGCCAACAGCAGCTGCAATTGCCTACGGTTTAGACAAGAAGGTAAGCGCTGTTTAGTTGTTGGAATTGTTTGGAGAATGTGCAGTTCCATGAATGCATTGTTTGACACAATATAAGGTAAACAGGGAAAGATAATACTTTAGGGATGTGAGATGCAAAGGTTTTCACATATTCTAGGCTGTGTAATTATGAGATAGTGTGATCAGTTCCCTTTCTCAATTATTCTTTAACTTGAAGCATTGGTGCAGCATTTTACAACTCTTCACCCAGTCTCTTTAGCCATGATGGGCATTTGATCAACGTAATAAATTTCATTTGTGTTTTGTGTTTAAATTTATATTAGAGATAAAATAATGTAATCTGGTGTTTGTAATGTACTGCCACAGGGATATGAAATATATGTGTTCACATAAACTAGCTTACTGGATGAGAAATGGTGATCATCTCCAGTCCTCATCTCTATTTCTTCCCCAAGAAATGTGCATCTGAGTATCCTCAACACCTGTATATATTTGGAGAAACAATGCCTCTTCTATGAGGAAACAGACTCGTTGTGCTGGCAAGACAGTGCACTGTCCAAATACTGGCTCGCCATTGTGTGCTATATAGAGATTTTTAAACATAACGGGAATTTTCTGGGAATTGGAGGCAGCAAACATTAACTACATCTATCGAGTGACTTTGGTATAAAATTATGAAGGCTTGCCCCATATACCCATTTATTTCAAGGCATGATTGTGGTCCTTTTTTACCTGCTTGGTTTCCCTCTTGCAAAAGACTTGTCACGGTGGTTCTTCTTGTAGTCTCTACAAGGCAGCTTCTCCAGGTAACTGTTCCAGGATGTTGTATAGATAAATTCATTGTGTTTAAGATTGTTTCCACTTGCTTGAATATTGCATTGTGGTATTTCTTTCGTCTTGAAGATGACCTGTATTTGTTTTCTTATTTCTTCACTAATTCACTTCTAACACTAATTGCTCTGTGTGTACATTAACAGCCACTCAAATACTGGCGGCTTGTAGTTTATCATATAGTAATATTAAGTAAAGACAGTTCAATTCATACAAGAGACAGCATTGCAGTTATAGACATATTTCAAGCGAACGAAAGAAGAAGAATATAAAGTAGAGTACACATATAACTGGAAGCGTTGTAATGAGTATGTTTAATTTGTCCATACAGGTTGGTGGTGAACGCAATGTGCTCATCTTTGATCTTGGTGGTGGCACCTTTGATGTTTCTATTTTGACGATTGAAGATGGCATCTTTGAGGTCAAGTCCACAGCTGGTGACACACACTTGGGAGGTGAAGATTTTGACAATCGCATGGTCAACCACTTCATTCAGGAGTTCAAGCGCAAGCACAAGAAGGATTTAGGTGACAACAAAAGAGCAGTCCGTCGTCTGAGAACAGCTTGTGAGAGGGCCAAGAGAACTCTGTCATCTTCTACTCAGGTATTTCCCTTATATTTATTTAAAATCTGAATTTTTTCTCCTGAAACCTGACAGAGAAACATTGAAATTATTAATCCATCATTTGAAAACTCAACAGATGTGTTGAGCGAAAATCACATCTTCTTACCCTAAGTTGGCACACAGCAGGATCTATCATACTTTTTAAAAGTCCAGCAAGGCAGCAATACAATGGTCCTACATTTGCCAAGCCCTTACTAGGAAATTTCTGTAGGTCTTTCTCAAATTACATTCCACTTCATTTCACCATCTCTGTAAGAAAGGCGGTGTCATTGAGTGAAGAAACTTCATTGGGAAGTCATTGGAATAATGAAACCTTTGTTTTTTTTTTAATAATGGAATAGTACACCAGATGAGCTGCCCCCCCAAAAAAAACATCAGATACTTTATGTCATGGTTATATAAAGTAGGATGCAAGTAAATTACACAAAGTAAAGGCAACTCTTTTTCAAGGTAGAGATTTTATTTTAATGGAGAACCATTTGTCTTATAATAATCAGTACAAAAGGAAGTATGTTTGTATGTTTTACACAAGTGTGCATGTGATTATTTGTCAGTGTGAATACAGTTTGAAGAAGTAGGATAAACGTGAAAATGTGTGCCGCATACAGGATGAAGAAACTGAGTAGAATGATGTGGTAGTAGAGCAGCTATAGCTAGACATGTCAATACGGGATCACATCAGAATTTGAAAGTTAAGAACCTGAACAGAATGGCCACAACAAAGTGACACTAGGTTCAACTGGGTAGAATGAAGCTCAAATGCTGTGAGAATAGGAAATGATGTAGAGATCTTGAAGGCTGTTTTCACAAGTATGCAAATTGTTTTACACTCTGTTTCAGGCCAACATTGAAATTGACTCGCTGTTTGAGGGCATTGATTTCTACACAAGTATTACACGGGCTCGTTTTGAAGAGCTCAATGCTGACCTGTTCCGTGGTACCCTCGAACCAGTCGAGAAAGCCATGCGTGATGCCAAGTTGGACAAAGCTCAGATCCATGAGATTGTCTTAGTCGGTGGGTCCACTCGTATTCCCAAGATCCAGAAATTACTGCAGGACTTCTTCAATGGCAAGGAGCTGAACAAAAGCATTAACCCTGATGAAGCCGTAGCGTATGGAGCAGGTAAAACAATTTCACATGGTATATTTCTAATGATAATAGATAACGCAAACGATCTTTTTGTCCTCTCTTGTTGAACGCAGAAGCACAACGAATAGCGTTCTTTGCTTTCTGGAGTTTTTCTTTTCTTTGGCAGGTTACTTTCTCTTGTGATGCCAGGTCTGGAGCAGACGTTGGTGATCATGGCTGTCCAGGTCTCTTGGTCACTTGATATGAAGTTGGTGTTGCTATTATTTGTTGCCCAACTGTAAGCTCTCCACACCTTTGTGTATTTTATGCTTTTCACAGACATCTTGCTGTATCTCCCTCTGCCTCACTTGCCTTGTGTTTTACCATGTAAGGCTAAGTGATTTTCCTCTTCTTCTGTCTGTTTTAATTTCATTTTTATATTCTTATAGTTACGAGTGATCGCCGGCTTCATGGGGAAGGGGTTATGGACAAAGTTCATAATCTCACATAACACGTTTAAAACGCAGCCAGCTGCAATATGGCAGTAGACCGCCTTCCTTTGGTTTATTATGAAATAGTATGGGTGCCAGTCGTTCAGAAAGCAATGGCAAACTACTAAGTAAACTTGCCAAGAAATAACGAACAGAAATGTTGGGGTTGACTGCTGCGTCCTGTAAAGGATGCGCAACTAACTGAGTGATCTGCATCTCTAAGAACAGCATTTTTCTTCTTTGTCCATGATATTCTCAACATTCTTCACAAAAACCACATCTGTATTACCTCTAATTTCATCATCTTACATTCACATCCATTGGCACTTAATGGTTTAATTACGATTTCATTGCAAAGTTCCCCTGTTTAATAGTACAGTAGTCGGCCTGGGCTCCCAGATGGACCCAGCCTGAAGTGAGTACCAGAAAATGTCTTGGGCAGTAAAGGCGGCTGGTGTGTGCTATTGACTACATGACCTCCTGAGTGCCGATTGGTTATAATATGGAGATAGCGCCATTTGCCCAGTGCACGCTTCAAGGTGTGTAAAAAGGGTATTTTACTTAATTACACATGACGTAATTATTTCATGACTTGGTTAACTTATAGATATGTGAACGCTTGCTTTATATTTATGATATTTGATGTAATAATGTTGCAATTATTTTCATGTTTGCAGCTGTCCAAGCTGCCATCTTGCATGGTGACAAATCTGAGGAAGTACAAGATCTGCTGTTGTTGGATGTCACACCCCTGTCTCTGGGCATTGAAACGGCTGGCGGGGTGATGACAGCGCTGATCAAGAGAAACACCACCATTCCAACCAAACAGACCCAGACTTTCACCACGTACTCAGATAACCAGCCTGGTGTGCTCATCCAGGTCAGTTGAGTGTAGACAGGTGAAGGGGTGTTTCTACTTTCATGGATGTGGGAGGTTCAGACCAGGTCATGGAATTGCTGTGGTGCTTCAGGTTGTCAGCTAGATTGATAGTGGCTGTCACGCTGCAGATTTTGCTAGCTAGTACATTGTAATGTTCTGAGTGTGGAGTGAAACGAGAGAACTTTGAACCTATTCCAGACAGACAAATGTATGTACAGTCTTTGTGTTGCTTACCTTTACTGTTGGGATTATCTTTACTTATGTGGTCGTGTTTGCTTTATCAAAAGTCTAGCATACTGTTTGATATTTTGCATAACTTTATCTTGGAGCTTTTCTTCTGTTTCCTCTATGTTGTTTTACAAGTTGCAGTAGAATCATTACTCATCATATACGAGTCCTTGCAGAAGTTTCCTCTCATTTCAACCCTCCAGAAAGATTTTCCATCCTTCACCAGTTCCATGACTCGTGCATTTCATGCCCTGAATGTCTTTAATGTCCAATGACCCTGTCTTGGTGGTCAAATCCTCCCATTTGTTTCCAGGAACCATGCCTTCCATTGCTGTTGTATCTAAACCACCGTGACATTTAACAGTACCAAAATATTTTGCTTTCTGAGTCCTGGTGTTTATGAGTAAGTTCAGGTCTGGTAACACGTCTTGTGTTTTTATTTTGATGCACAATGTTCTAAGACGTTTTCATTATATTTAAGTAAAAATCAACAGACTTCTTGAGTGATTGTGAAATGGTTGATGATTCACATACATCTGTATGTTGCCACAGGAAAGATGCATGTTCTCGGAATTTGCACTTTTATTTGCTGTCAGTAGATAGGTTTTGAATGCTATTTACCCTCTTTTTACCCTCTTCATTGCTAGGGCCAATTTTTTTTTTTTTTTTTTTTTTTGCATCTGTTGGAGACCCCATTGTCAATTATGGAGGTAGTGTATTCAAAGTTTGTGAACGTTTTCAATGTCCTCATAGTGGGTGTTTGGTTGACATTGTTCACTGCTGTTAGAAACACTTCTACATTGATATTATGCTTAATCATTGATCGGTCAGAAGTTAGTTTGTTTAGCTTTGAACTATTTTGTTGTATTCAGTGGCAACATTTCTGTTGTTGAGCTATCTTAATGTTATTTCCAATAAGCTGTTCCTCATAGTTGGTGTTTGGTTGACATTGTTCACTGCTGTTAGAAACACTTCTACATTGATATTATGCTTAATCATTGATCGGTCAGAAGTTAGTTTGTTTAGCTTTGAACTATTTTGTTGTATTCAGTGGCAACATTTCTGTTGTCGAGCTATCTTAATGTTATTTCCAATAAGTTGTTAGTATTAACACAATCCTCGACACCAGTAAGGTAAACTGTAGAAATATACGAAGTTTTACAATATACAATTAGGAAATCAGAACATCCTACTTTGTAAAGCTGCTCTACACTTAGTGCAATCTATTGTTTACGTTTCCACAGCTTTATCATGGTTGTAACCAGTTTTAATTTATATAGTCAGCTGTAAACTGCCGCCATAGCTGTGACATCCAGTATTCATGTCAAATTACAATTCCTCAGGTCTATGAAGGTGAGCGTGCAATGACCAAAGACAACAATCTGCTAGGTAAATTTGAGCTGACTGGTATTCCCCCGGCTCCTCGTGGTGTGCCCCAGATTGAGGTGACCTTTGACATTGATGCCAACGGTATTCTGAATGTGTCTGCCTCAGACAAAAGCACAGGCAAGGAAAACAAGATCACTATCACAAATGACAAAGGTGAGTTTAGACAGCGTATTTTCTGTCTTTTGTCACTGAGATCACACACGAATGCGAACACATGAATATTTATATTATATGAATGTTTCATGATTAGAAACTTAAATATATTTTTCTGTTACCCAGCATTTGTCAATTAATCCCATCTTCCCTAGCCTTTGTCCCTGGTCTGGCAAGGCATTACACTCATATGTCTGATCTTTCTTTACACGTTGGCCTAACTGTGAGACCCTGTCCATGTTAATAGCTGTGTCAATGGAGGGGCATAAATTGCTTATCGATAAAATTGAGACATGGAAAGATAATTCCAATTGTGTAGATCAGGGGTTCCCCGTTTGTGGGTCACAAGCCCAAAGGTTGTTGCTGCAGGACTTATTGGTTGCAATTATGTTTATAAGAAATCTCACTATGAAAGCTATTTCAGTATAGCTACCTTGCCATGTTATATCAGTGTTTACAACAATGATAAATGAAAGGAAATGACTTGAAGTCTACAGTGACGGATACTTCAACAATATTTCAGTTTGCTGTGGCAAGCAGACCTTTCATATTTTATGTTTGATGTAAATGTCCGTTAAGGGATAGTATAATTCAGTGCACAAATGTATCTTTAACCTGTTAAAAACATCTTTACATGCAAACGTGCTAGGAGTACGGAAGTTACTTTGCTGTTATGAGGTGGTCACGACTCTTAAAAATAATGAAAAACACAGGTTTAGATGGATTTAATTGGATCGTAATTGTAAAGACATTATTTAAAATTACTCAATTTTGCATATTTGCTCCATTTTTTTTCCATTTCTGTTGATGAAATATTTAACCTGAGCATAAATTATAGTGAATTTAGTTCCATGAATGTTGTCCACAGGTCGTCTCTCCAAGGAGGAGATTGAGAGGATGGTCAATGAGGCAGAGAGGTACAAAAATGAAGATGAGAAACAGAAGAATCGCATTGCTGCCAAAAATGCCCTTGAGAGCTATTGCTTCCACATGAAATCCACAGTTGAAGATGAAAAGCTGAAGGACAAGATCAGCGCGGATGACAAGAAAACCATCACTGATAAGTGCTCGGAGGTAAGATGAACATTCTTGGTAAATCTCACATTTGCTGCCTTTCTTTAAAAAGCTGTTTTAGCTTTGCGTGTATAACCTTGTACAACTTGGACACAATGTGTGAATGGACATTTCAGTTGTAGGCAGCTTGTCTTTTAACATGAAATCGCAGAATTGATCATGTACACATCATATGTCCCTTCTGGCTCATATTTCCTACAGTTGGACATCAACTTGAGAAGTGTCTCACTTAGTTGACAATAATGCCTACAATTTTTAATCTGCAGTAGAAATAAATGTGACATGATTAAAAGTTGTATGATGGCCGCAATCTAGTCTTCAAACTAGTATGAAACTAATTACTTATATAGTGTGAAGTATTAGTTCAAAGCAACAGTATTTCCCTACATTGAAGGTCAGTTATAATCTCTGACACATGATGTCCTGTGTCTTTACTGTGTACATCCAACTCTTGATGTTAACATGTAGCATTGTCTTGTACACTTCTCCGCTTTAACCTCCAGCACTCAATAAGGTTTGAAGTAATTAATGTGATCATATCCACATTCAGCGTTTTCTTGAATCTAGCCTCTCTCTCTCTCTCTCTCTCTCTCCATATAAGTGTAGACAATAAATCAACGGAAAGCGATTGCCTCAGCTATATTTCTTGATAGTGAGACCGCAACTAAAAGTTCATGTGTTCTTAATTCTAGAAGCAAAATTAGTTAGATCATGCAGATAGTGATTAATCATCATTTATAGGCATAGCTTAGAGTAATGAGGACAGAGTTTGCGTGGTAAACAGCAGGCCTGAAGGCATTGATAGTGGTAGGTTTAAACTGTATCAACAGCAATGGAAGAGATGACCAAAGGATTGATAGAGCCAACTCTTTGGACAGTTGTAGGTCACCTAATTCACAATAGGCAGTATGTAACTTCAGTTGCCATTATTAAATATGTGTACCCACTGAAAATCACAAGTCTCTTTCTTCTCCCCCTCCCCACCCCACATTGTACGTTTATTTTGTGTTCATACGGCAAGGCCCATGCCATTAGGTAAATGTAAAAAGTATACCAGAGACCAAAAAGCTCCTTGACATGCAAATGGATAAAACTGACCTTTAGAAACGTAAGAAGTTTATGTATTTCTGAATACTAACAGGAGACAAACCATGGATTTTATGTTTTATTTTTATGGCATTTCGATTTTATTTCTGTTTATTTTTCTTTTAGCTGAAATTCTTACAACAGGCTTCCAAGTTTCTGTCCAAGTATGGTTAATGGGATGTACTATGGGGAGTACTGTGTTCAAGAACAATAAATGTAAATCAGTCATGAAAACTGTCCAGTAATATAAACTGCTTTACCGCAGCCTTTCAGAGGGTTGACTGAATGGTTCTTGTCTTGGATGTTGCAGGTGATCACTTGGTTGGATGCCAACCAGTTGGCAGATCAGGAGGAGTTTGAGCACAAGCAGAAAGAGATTGAAGGCATCTGCAATCCCATCATTACCAAACTCTACCAAGGCATGGGAGGGGCCGCTGGAGGCATGCCCAACTTTGGCACAGCGGCCGCTGGTGCTGGGGGTGCAGGTTCGGCAGGCAGTGGTCCTACCATTGAAGAGGTTGATTAGTCACATGACTGTTTGACCGGCTCCTGCAGCCCACGGTGGTCAGTGTGTACAGTACACCAGCAGCTTGATGCTGTCAGCCAAGCATTTTAGTTGCACAGTTTTTATCTTCACTTTGTGATCATATTGCCAGAATGTTCTTTTCAGTTATTATTATTTAAGACTGCAATTTTATATTTATTGCAAAAGCCGCAGCTATGTTTTTGTTTCAGCTAAATGCAGGTAATAAAATCAACTGTATTTGCTTCTCTACAGACTTGTCTTTGTTGACGTTGAATAAATATTGCCTTGAAGAATAGTTTCTGTTAGCTGTGAAATTGGGCAGTTCTTGAACTCGTGAATCTAAATATCTGTCATGTTATTGAATTTGGTTCAGTTCACATATTTACTAGTTTAGAGGATTGCCCAATGTCAGTGTTGTACGTGTATATGTGTGTGAGTATAAGAGAGAGAGAGACATACATCCCGTTTCACTTAGGGCAGCCAGTAATGATACTATAACTATGCATGTAATCAGAAGAGATGACTAAATGGGGTTAGTGTGGAGCAGAACTGGATGCAAGATCCAACCAGCTGTGAACAAATGTAAAGAAAAGTGACTTGGGCTAAGAAGGAAGAGAGGGGGCACTTCTGCCAGAAGTGTGATGCAGATAAAGCCATAAGGAAACTGGGTCACTAATTATAAACTTCTCCCACTTTAGAAAATCTCCAGAATTGACACCTGGCGTATTAGAAATATGTGAATTAGGAAAGGCAGCAGCAAAATAGTACTAGGAAGTAAAATATCACTTGCATTTTGGGATTATGTGAAAGCTGATATCGTGAAAGGAGGTAGGGCTTCTAAACACATGTGGGATAGTGGTATCTAAAGAGGCAGAAAAAGCGCTGGTATGTGGAAGGCGACGAGTTCTGTAGTAATAACCTTAACATTTAGAACCCCCCCCCCCCCCCCCAAAAAAAAAAAAAAATTTAACATGAACTGTTCGATACTAATTGGAATGAATCATTTAAGAAATGTTAACAAGAAATATCACAGTAATTAAAGTAATGGCAATATCAAGTTTTTCAATGGGTGACCTCAATGCCAATATCTAACACGGTTATGATTATTCTATGTAGAAACTTGGACTTACATTAATGATAATTGAGAATTATACTCCAGTGTTCCTTATGTGGGCCCCCTCTTTTATTTGTTATGTGGGTTCCTTCCTGAGAAACAATGTTCTAGTTATACTGTTACTGTTTGTGTCAACATCTTCTGTCTTGAGAAACAATGTTCTAGTTATACTGTTACCTGTTTGTGTCAACATCTTCTGCCTTGAGAAACAATGTTCTAGTTATACTGTTACCTGTTTGTGTCAACATCTTCTGTCTTGAGAAACAATGTTCTAGTTATACTGTTACCTGTTTGTGTCAACATCTTCTGTCTTGAGAAACAATGTTCTAGTTATACTGTTACCTGTTTGTGTCAACATCTTCTGCCTTGAGAAACAATGTTCTAGTTACCTGTTTGTGTCATCTTCTTCTACCTTGAGAAACAATGTTCTAGTTATACTGTTACCTGTTTGTGTCAACATCTTCTGTCCTGAGAAACAGTGTTCTAGTTACCTGTTTGTGTCAACATCTTCTGTCCTGAGAAACAATGTTCTAGTTATACTGTTACCTGTTTGTGTCAACATCTTCTGTCCTGAGAAACAATGTTCTAGTTATACTGTTACCTGTTTGTGTCAACATCTTCTGTCCTGAAAAACAATGTTCTAGTTATACTGTTACCTGATTGTGTCAACATCTTCTGCCTTGAGAAACAATGTTCTAGTTATACTGTTACCTGTTTGTGTCAACATCTTCTGTCCTGAGAAACAATGTTCTAGTTACCTTTTTGTGTCAACATCTTCTGTCCTGAGAAACAATGTTCTAGTTATACTGTTACCTGTTTGTGTCAACATCTTCTGTCCTGAGAAACAATGTTCTAGTTACCTGTTTGTGTCAACATCTTCTGTCCTGAGAAACAATGTTTTAGTTATACAGTTACCTGTTTTTTGTCAGCATCTTCTGCCTCACACCAGCGCCTGTTCTTCACTGGATTCTCTGGAATCTGTTAAGCTCTCTCCAGAAGCTACCCAGTGGTGATTCTGTCATATCATTTTAGTCCTTGTATTACATGCAGGAATGTCTTGCTGAAATGTTCTATAGAACCTGTTGTGCTGTATGGTGGTGGCATGACGGTGAATTATCCTAAACAAATGAACAAATTAGGAAGAGTCTGGAAGTAATGGATGTGGTTCCGAGATGCAAGCTGCGAACACTTTGGACTGCCAAGTGAGTGATAAAGATTGCATGGAAATAACTAATGAAAGTAGAAATTGTATAAAACTATAAGAAATAAGCAAATAGCGTTGTTTGGTCATGAAATAATACAAGAGGCATTGGAAAATATCATCAGCAGAGTTAATCCAGAGACTGAACACCAAGAACCGAGATCTGTTGAGACACAAATGTCTACGTCATTTGACATGGAGCATGATAATGACACAAGTCAACTTGTACCCATTAAGTTGAACTCCTCCTCGCTGGCTGTTCTAGGAATGTCAGCAGAAGTTTGCATGTTCCTGTATTTTGTTTTGTTGTTCTCTTCATTTGCATTAAACTCAACCATAGTCCACACACTTGCCACTACTGCTAGTGAGTGCATTGGACTTGAATCTGCATAAGAGTTAGCTTTCCCTATTACCAGTGTTCCTCGTCATCAGGCAAACCCACTCCATCTACTGAGGCATTTGTAATTTATGTCACCAAGTCAAGGACTGCTGTATTTAAGAGCTTAAAACTTGCAATTAACGTTGCGAGGTTGTTGTCTGTGTGGGCTCATGTTCAGTGTGCAACTGAAAGTTATGGTAGTCTGGGGATGGAACCAATTTCAGTCTGTGCAAGTGAGCTTTCAGTCTGTTGTGTCCTATTCTGACAGATACAGTACAGGCACCTGCATTGCTTAGTCAAGTGTAATAGAAAAAAAATCTACATAAAATTGCAAGTTTGAACACGTACGAAAACTACGCAGATATATATGCCCCCTGCAATGGAAATTACAGCAAAGAATAAATAGAAAACTACATTGATGAGCTGCAAGAGGAAACTGGTAAAATTAGCCCACAAGATAATCTTGATGTAATGGAAATTAGCACAAGACTAGATCTAAAAATGGTCATGCACGTCATTAACGAACAACTGATCAAGTGGTCTGGCCAACTCGCAAGAATGCCATATACCATCTGCCACAAAGAGCCACATCGAAGAACTATAGAAATTAGCATACAATTAGATCTGAAGCCAGTCATGCACATCATTAACAAACAACTGATCAAGTGGTCTGGCCACCTCACAAGAATGCCCTGGTACCATCTGCCACATATAGCCACACTGAAGAAATATAATGGATACAGAACAAGGGGAAGGCTGTGTAATAGATGGAGTGATAGTATCACGAACAACCTTAGAGAAATGAATACCAACTTACAAAGAGCATTTGAAACTAGTTGTAAGTAACATGACAGATTTGTTTATAACCTCTGTGGCTGATTTCAAACCTTCCACATGATATGTTAAATAATTATGAAATTGGACGTTCTAACCTATAAGCGACAGCACTGGTTTGAATGTCTGTGCGAGCCTCAACTTCATGCTACAGACTTCAACTGTACGTATATCTCACATGACATGCAATGTAGAGGCCTCTGTTAGACATCTAAGGTGCTCTTAACATGTGGGGCGAGACCCATATTGTTCTAGCCCAAACAATACTAAGTAGTTTGTTCTAGCCCAAACAGTACTAAGTAGTAGACCCAGCACTTCTTTGAAGCAAATGGAGGAAGAGAAGAAGCGGAAGGTTCTTTTTTTTTTGTATTTGAATGTGTATCTTTGTATTTCATGGAAGGTGATTTAGGAAGACGAAAAACATACTGACCAATGAAAAGATGTCAATTGAAACGAGAAAAAAGAGTGTTGCGGTGCTACATAGAGCTTGTTCTTTTGTATGGATGTGAAACTTGGACATTGTGCAGTCAAGCTGAAAAACATCTGATGGCTGCAGAAATGTGGTTTCTGAGGAAAATGCAGAGAGTAACATGGACAGACAGAAAATACAATGACCAAGTACTACAGGAGACAAATGAAAATTGTAAATTGATTAGAGAAATTAGACGTAGACAGTCAAAATTTTTGGACATGTTATGAGAAGAAATGGATTGGAGAAGTTAGTGACAACTGGCAAGATCGAAGGGAACAGACCAAGAGGAAGACCTAGAAGTAAATACCTGGATGGCTTGGCCAAGACAGGAACACTGAGCTGATTCACGACTGAAATGGCAAGTCATGACCGCCCACGCTTTCCGGCATGGCACATGATTGATTGATTTGGTTGACAAGGGTATTATTTTCTTATTTGTTCCTCTGTTGAGGTGATTGTGTCACACTCAGTTATGCCCTCAAAATTTGGTGTGTCCAACTTCGGCAAGCATTCATGTCAGGTCTGTTTCCTCCAGACAGGTTCCATTCAAGGTCACGGGCTCTGTCTCCCATGGGTAGGTTTTCTTTCCTAACAATTTTGCCAGGGCAGAGGCCTAAAGACCTACTCTTTACGATTTATAGCTGTCCAGTTTGATTGTTATGTCCACAACTTGCACACGGGACCTCCTGTTTGTCTCCCTTATCTGAGACGGCCACGGTCTGATCTCACGACCCCCAAGATCATGTGTGATATCATTAGATACAAATTTATTTTTCTTATTTGAAACTTGTCCGCCCTATGCTGGGATTTGAACCTCATATCTTCTGAGGTGGACACCGTAAGCTCTTAGCCATGGTCCCCCCTAGGGTATTCTTTTCACGGAAAGCGGTTGACTAGTTATATATACTTCAGTTTCTGATGAAAACGATTTGTTCACAGTGGGGTGGGTCCTGTGGATGCTGACTGACAGCCTGAAGGTAGAACATGTGGGTGTGGAGTGTGGTTGATTTCTGTTGGGAATGATGACAGCTGTCGAATTGTTTTGTCAAAAACTTGAGCCGTGAAGCAAAACAGCGAGCTTACAATAGAAACATCCTGGATCATCAAAACGAATATTATTCAAGTCTCAGGGTTTCCCTGGTAAGATTATGCTGACCGCATTTAAAAAACATTTTTAACCGCGAAAGGGCTTTTGTCGGTGAACTTTAAAGAATCTGGTATAAACATCAATGTTATTTGCTACAAGGACACACTAGACAAACTGCATACAACAATCAAGAATATGCAACGCGTGATGTGATACTGTTACAATGCAGTGCTTGTACGCATATTGCAAACACTGTGCTAGAAGTGTTAATATGGTTGAGGTGGGAAGACCTCCAGGGCCAGCTTACAGTCAAGATAGGTTGTCATATGACTTTAATTTGTTTGGAACCTCATATTTGGTCACACATCAAATTTGATTATACTTCATGCTGGGTCACACCTCACATTTGATCACAATTCATATTGGGTCACACCTCACATTTGATCACAATTCATATTGGGTCACACCTCACATTTGATCACAATTCATATTCGGCCGCACCTCACATTTGATCACACTTCATATGAGGTCACACCTCACATTTGATCACACTTCATATTGTGTCACACCTCACATTTGATCACACCTCACATCTGATCACACGTCAAATTTGGTCACACCTCATTTTTTAGTCACACCTCACATTTGATCACACTTCATATTGATTCACACCTCACATTTGGTCACATCTCATAGGTGAATTTAAAAAAAAAAAAAGCAAACGTGGAAAGTCTGTTCCATGGTTTAATTGAAAACTTGAACAGAATGTGCAGCTCCTGTAATCTGCCGCTAGATGACGCCAGCAGCAACTCCTGTAATCTCCCGCTAGATGACGCCAGCAGCAGCTAAACCTGAACATTGGCCTGGACATACTGAACTCAGGTCTCCACTGTGAAACATAGCAAGGTCTTTTTCACACCGGTCACATGGTGCTAGACCCATATTTGTATAGTCCAATCGGCACTCGGTATGTGAAGTGGTCAGTATCATTCTGGCCGCCTTTACTTCCCAAAGACATTTCCCGATCTCCATTTTAGACTGGTCAATTCACCAGAAATGTGATTCCACTCTAACGTGGATGAAACCCTGACCATCAGGACAGCAGCTGAGTGTCTAGCCACTTCACTAGCATGGCTCCCATGTGAAAACCTAACACCCGCCATATATAAACCCACGTAAGTGCTATATATCAAAATTAGCATATACAATTGAAATCAACTAGAAATGACATCTGCATTGTTTTACATTGGTTATCTTCAAACACATACCACACAACAATTCAATCATTAGTAGAAGGAAGGCCTCAAAAACATTTGTGACAACCCAACTTTGCGAACATGGGACGGCTGCTATCCACACTTGAGATCACTATACCATGCAACAGAGTGCGTGCATGTACTATGTGATCAAGCATACTGGAACTATTAGGGACAGAGAAAGTGTACATAATGTGTATGTGGTTACGTGTGTATTTATATACCGGGTGTTTGTAAAGCCTCACTACACTTTGTATGTAGAACAAATTTGAAAGACTTTCTTCCGCTGATAACACCATTCTGTTTGGAGTGCAAAGAATTACTCCAGCAGACGTCAGCCATTCACTGCATATTGTTTCATGATGGACTATGGAGCTCATTTTTTTGTTGTTGACATCATATACTTCATTTGTAAAATTTGTTCTACTTACAAAGTGTAGAGAGACTTTATGTGTGTGCATTTGTATAAATAAGTGTATGTGTGTGAGAGAGAGAGAGAGGGAGAGGATTCCATTCTGACATCATCCTGCTATATCATGGATATGATGTTAGGCCCAAATCATCTTGACCACAACACATTTGATGGGCGATTTAGTCATCTTAGCTCCCAGAAAACTGGCACCCATTTTGTGAGACTATGTCAACTCCAGAGCTGTGAGATCACATACAAAAATGTCCCACCTCAGGGGGTTGTGAACACAAGCACACTAAGCTGACAGACGAGTGCACCGGTCAAAGCTACCACAGCTTTGTGAATATATAAATATATTATCATCAAATGACCGGGGCGATCATGCTTCATCACATCTCGCCGTCTCCAACAGCATGTATCAGTTCGTACGCTGACACCCTTCCATATCACCACTCAAGACTCAAGAATCTATCACTGTTTCCCTCTATCTCCCTTTCCAGTTGTCACAGCCTGTTCATTGTTTTTCTCTTTTCACTATGTGGCTGAAAAATGATGACTGCCTCTTCCTGATGTTTGTAATAAGTTGTCTTCGTGTCTTAGCCTCTTTCAAATCATTTATATTACTCATTTTAGCTGTCAAAGGAATTTCCAGCATTCCTCTGTTAAAGCTGACCTCTGAGGTTGCCAGAGATTTTGCTTGTGTACTAATTGCCAGGACTCACAGCCACATATGTGCGTGTGTGTATATATATCTTCAAACTGGTTCTAAGTTACATGACACATTCTCGTTTTCTAACCTCTGCAGCTGATTTTGAACCCTCGACACAATATGTCCAGGAATTATGAAACTGCACATTTCACTGATCTCTGAGCCACAGCACCGGTTGGAATTTCTGTATGTGCCTCAAATTGAAACCACTGACCATAACTGTATGTATATCTCCCATGACATAATACGTAGAGGTTCTTTTTACATGTCTGATGTGCCCTGAGCATGTGGGGCCAGACCCACATGTTTATAGACCAAGCGGTACTCAGTGGTGGACCCAGCCTAACTTGGGTACTCAGTGGTGGACCCAGCCTAACTTGGGTACTCAGGTGGACCTAGCCTAACTTGGGTACTCAGGTGGACCCAGCCTAACATGGGTACTCAGAGGTAGGCCCAGCCTGACATGTGTACTCAGTGGTGGACCCAGCCTGACATGGGTGGACCAAGCCTGCACCAGAAAATGTCATGGGAAGAAGGGTTTCTATAGTAGAATATTTGTAGCACGGAAACCTCATGGGCGGTTAAGGCAGTCACCACAATAACTTTATAAGAATCAGCCTATGGACAATCACCAAAGCTGAATGTATGGTGAAGTGACATGTTTAAAAACTAAGTATTGTGCATTGTGTGAGCCAAATAACCTGATATATAAGACAGCAAAATGATAATTTACCTCCTGAAAAAGGAAGTCACAATAAAGCAGCTTGTACAGTGTAAGTTCTGACTACAAGCAAGTTGTAATAAAATAACTTGTAGACTGTGAGTCCTGACTACAAGCAAGTTGTAATAAAATAGCTTGTACACTGCGAGTCATGACAACAAGCAAGTTGTAATCGGCTGTATATCCATTTTTGTAAATGCAGCTTGAATTCAGAGACATGTATATAAGCAACAATATAAGCGTTGTGAGAGCAAACATATTCACAATTTCTCTCCCCCCCCCCCCACCCCCCCCCCCCCCCCAGAAAGTCACATTTCTACATTTGTTGCGTGGAGTTGCCATTCCACGTGGCCCTGTCCTCATCACTATCATCATCTTCTGCATTTCGGAATCTTGTAATGGAACCATCTTGTCTTGAGGTGGATGCGGGTCGTTTGACTGCACTGAAAACAAACAAAGAAAGGAAGAAATAAATCTATATTGCTGCTTCCAACATTCACAGAGAACAATTTCACACTATAGGATATTCTACAGATGTAACTCCATGAGAAGAAAGTACTGGACAGTTTGAGAAATGCCACCGTAGTCTTAACTCAATGAAAGCAAGATCCCAGCTCCAACTCTATGGTAGAGGATGGGAAACCACCACAGTGGGGAAAACACAGTTCCGGTGATTGTTTTTCTATTGAGTATAAGTGGACACCACTGGGATACCCTAGGCTTTTAGTTATCTTGAGCAAGGCACTCACCCTAGCTACCTAACTCTATTGGTGATAAGTAGACAACTCAGGGATGTCCTAGGTTTAGTTACCTTGAGTAATGCACTCACTCATCCTAGCTACCTAACTCTTTCAGCCTCAGGTAGATGCTACTTTAACTCATTCTGTTCAAAGAAAAGGTTATCTTTCAACTGGATGGTTTGTTGGTGAAGTCTCTGGAGAACTATGCTTTAACTCTTAAATCTGATACAACAGAGTTCAGGATATTTGCAAACTGGGAAGTCGTGCAAATATCTGAGTCAGGGGTGTGTAGATATCTTTCTCCTAACTAGGTACCAAAGTACCATCTCTGTGGCGACTGTCGAGAGGAAAACAGATTCCTGTACCTATTTTAATAGGCTGGATCAACCCTAGAGTCATGCCAGTCGCAGAAAGGACTTCTGCCACTGCTGGGGATTGAACCTAAACCACACTGTTGGTAGGCAAGCACAGTAACCACTGTGCCGCTGTGGCTTCATAATATATAGAAGTATGGCAAAAACAAATTCTATAGAAGTATGGCAAAAACTAATTCTATGAACAAGAAAACAACAAAGTTAATATATAGTAGAGGGCCCTTCCTATACAACTTTAGGTGTATTGGACATGTGGTATGTAGATCATGGAAAGACCCTTCTTACATGCCTTTATATTGGACATGTGGTACGTGAATCATGGAAAGACCCTGTCTGCATGCTGTTATATTGGACATGTGGTACGTGAATCATGGAAAGACCCTGTCTGCATGCTGTTATATTGGACATGTGGTATGTGAATCATGGAAAGATCCTGTCTGCATGCTGTTACATTGGACATGTGGTACGTGAATCATGGAAAGACCCTCCTTACATGCTGTTATATTGGACATGTGGTACGTGAATCATGGAAAGATCCTGTCTGCATGCTGTTATATTGGACATGTGGTATGTGAATCATGGAAAGACCCAGTCTACATGCTGTTATATTGGACATGTGGTATGTGAATCATGGAAAGATCCTGTCTGCATGCTGTTATATTGGACATGTGGTACGTGAATCATGGAAAGACCCTGTCTACATGCTGTTATATTGGACATGTGGTATGTGAATCATGGAAAGATCCTGTCTGCATGCTGTTATATTGGACATGTGGTATGTGAATCATGGAAAGACCCAGTCTACATGCTGTTATATTGGACATGTGGTACGTGAATCATGGAAAGACCCTTTCTACATGCTGTTATATTGGACATGTGGTATGTGAATCATGGAAAGACCCTGTCTACATGCCTTTATATTGGACATGTGGTACGTGAATCACGGAAAGACCCTGTCTACATGCCTTTATATTGGATATGTGGTACGTGAATCACGGAAAGACCCTGTCTACATGCCTTTATATTGGACATGTGGTACGTGAATCATGGAAAGACCCTGTCTACATGCCTTTATATTGGACATGTGGTACGTGAATCATGGAAAGACCCTGTCTACATGCTGTTATATTGGACATGTGGTACGTGAATCATGGAAAGACCCTGTCTACATGCTGTTATATTGGACATGTGGTATGTAGGTCATGGAAAGACCCTCCTTACATGCCGTTATATGATGGTGCTAGCCCCATATTGTTGTAGACCAGCTGACAGTCTGTGGGTGCTTCCTAGGACACTTCCTGGTATCCATTCTTGTCTGGGTCAACTTGGGAGCCCAGGTCAATGTTACCAAATCTGCCTTGACTGAGATTCAAACCCAACACAACCAGGCCAGCATGCTAGCCACTGTGCTAGAGCCACTGCCTAACGATACAGTCATACAGCCAACACAAGTATTCCAGCACACCTGCGTACGTACCTCCCTGGGTCCCTGTCACTTCCCCGGGCTGATGAAGATGGCCCTGACCTTGCCTTGGCTGAGGCAGGAACAGACGAAGACGACGCGGTCAAGCCCAGAAGTGACCCAATAATATTCCATACAAACAAGACGGGGGCCAGCAGGAGGCCCGTGATGCCGGACAAGCTGAACACGCCACTAGAACTTCTGACCACAGAGGTGGAAACTCCTCCCTGGAGAAGAAGAGTTGACAGGAACATTCAATGCCAGGTTAACATCCTCAAGTCCCAGGAGTACTGTGCCTGGGTTTCAAGCTAGTCTCTTCTCTAGTCCCACATGGCTCTCACTGTCGCCTGTCTCATAATATGGTAATATGCATTGATAATACTCACAACATTCATCTGATAATACCTATGTGAATGTAACATGCAAAATAGTTAATTGATGTACGAAAGATGAGTGATTGGAAGGGCTGAATATAAGATGGGCCTGTGTGCCCAATTTATGACCCTTTGAAAATTAAGTTTGTTCGTTCAACATTTACATTCTCTAACCAAATTTAATCAAACAAGACGGGGGCCAGCAAGAGGCCCATGATGCCGAACAAGCTGAACACGCCACTAGAACTTCTGACCACAGAGGTAGAAACTCCTCCCTCGAGTTGAGTTGAGCTAAGGTAGAAACTCCTCCCTTGAGTTGAGTTGAGCTAAGAACTGATATCACTGCACTCAGGACATTCCCATACGCGCTCCATCCCCTCATTCAACAACCAGCGAAGAGTCCCACTATTATAGCAAATTATGTGGCTATCACACTGCTGAGATTCTAGCTATAGAGCACACTGCACGTATGATTCACATAACAGCAACAGTGACTGACAACAGGTAGACATCTTTACTGCTGTCGATTCTTGACTACAAGCTCTTGAAATTGTTCAGCTGCCACAGTTGAGAAATGCACGAAGAAATGTGGCTGCCTGAATGTAAGACATACTGCAGCGGCTATCATCCCATTGTAGTCTATCCAGGCAGTCTGTGCTGAAGTGGTTATGTCGATTCTGGGCCATATCATTTGGCTCATGAGTGAAATTATCTTGGAGACTCCTGTGGGTTATTGCTGGAGCTACGGAGTTCATGCTTTGTGAGGTGCTTTTGCAGGACGCGCTGTGTGCAATATATATATATAATACACAAGGGCTATTCCAAAGAGACAGAGCCACATGGGATCAAACCTGGTGCAATGAAGTCGATCCCTTACCTTTTAAAACCCTTTAATTGTGGTGTACCCAGTAATAGGTACCAAAAAATACTTGAAAAAACAAACAAATGGAGTAGAATTTAAAGAAGATAGTAGTAGTAGTATGGTTCCAACTTCACAGCAACGGGTGGCCCCATAATTGCTCCATTTCTATACCAGCAGGGAAAAAACAATCAAAATGCTCATAATTTGTCCCATGTGAATTAGTGAAGGAAACAGTAACTTTTACAAGACAAAATCACCAAAGCACTGACAACAGTGCCGTCCTTCACTTGAATATGCAGTTCACTGCCGAAAGAGACAGCTATTTGACAAACACAGAAGCAGCCTGCACATGCGTTACTGCATAAAGTGGCCGTCCGGTATGTTTTCAATTTGCATTTCATCATAGTCATAGCACCAAGCACATCACTAAGAAGCTTGGCATCGAAACCAAGTCCTCCAAGTCCAAACATAGGGAAAATGCACTAGTAAACCGTGTCCGGAAATAATGAGTTCTCCATGATATTAACGGCCCACTTGCCTACCCACCATGTTGGCCTAGAACCACAAGAAGATAATGAAGCCTCATACTTTGAGACAAAAAGAGCTATCAGAAGTGTAGAGAATCAACTTCATGGCAATTACCACACCTTGACCTGCAGGGACATAACATCAACTTCATGGCAATTACCACACCTTGATCATTATCATCAATATAATCAAAAGATACCGATAATACAAAAGGGCTTTAATAATTATCTCAATAGATCTTTGGATTAAAAAAAAAATTCTCTATTTCCTTTTTTAATTTTAATTCCCTACAGAAGTTGTAATATGCTAAACATGTCATACACACTAAAGTTGTTCATGAATACACTTACAGGAATGACCATGATGGCAGCAGATGGCGCCAGCTGCAGTTCCTGAAGTGTTAAGTTGTGGTCCTCTGTGGTGAAAGTACGTCGTGGGAAGGTCATTGACAGTGTCACTGGATTGCCTGTATGCTGGCGAAGAAAACAACAGACACATGTATGAGTCATAGAAGGTGTAGATCACACGTAAAAATACAGTAAGAGGTGGGCGAAAGAGGAATAAAATACGACTGAAGAAGTTTATTAAGAGGGTCACGTAACAACAGAGAATAGAACACAAGATGATCTGGTAGACTTTGTTACTATCAAGTACAGGACAACAAAATCTGAGCTAGTAAATGTGTTAACAATTCGTGTAAAAGACAACAACAAATAATTTTGATATGGCAGTCTGTTAACCGATCTCCATGGCAAAGGCATTACGGATGCGGTTCGTAATTCCCTCTACCTGCTTTTTAAACACAGCTGCGACCGATTTGGCAGCAGACCGTGTCACGCTGGATTTTAACGTGATGGTATGGGAGCAGGTCGTTGAGAAAGCAATGGCAAACTACTGAACATAAACTTGCCAAGACATCAACAATAGCAGTGCTGGTGTTGACAGTGATGTCCTGTAAATACGATATGCAAAAAAAAAAAGTCTGTTAACAATTTCAAGCAACAATGGGGATAAAGCCATCTTGGACATTTGTTTAATTAAAATGTAAATAACAATGTTACAAGTTAACTTAGTTGCATTTCCTTTAAGTCATGAGCAGAAATGAGATTAAAGAGGTAGTAAATTAAATACATATTTTTGGAAAAATATCGGGGGCGAGATGTCATGGACTAATTGCCTGTGACCAGTGTTCACGGTTGAAATGGCAGTTGCAGAGTGCGAGAAGCATGATTTCGACCGGGTTCAGGAGAAGGGAATTCTCTCCTGGACTAAACACTTCACGCATGACTGTGGTCGAGAGTGGACATGGTCAGACATGTGATAGGCAATGGCAGTATTCACTCTGCTGCCAGTTACAGATTTTAGAATTTTGATAGTTCTTGAGTATTTTAACTTGTGTAGTATGCGATCATGTGAACTAGTGTAAATATGAAACGGTGAATTAGAGAATGGAAATGAACTGGTCTTGTGTTGTATTTGGAGTTCGTGGATGTGTTGTGGCATAAAATGGTAATGTAGTTAGTATAACATTGTGGCTTGGCCACGTATACCAATACTTAATCTGTTCAACGGTCAATTATGAATTAACACGGACAATGTGAGGAGTCATTGTTCCAACACAACTGTCTGTGTCCTGACTGATAAAATTGCAACATTCTAACCAGTAACATGAGGACACACCTGTCAAACCTAGACCAACCAGTCAGAACTAATACACCTATATAATACCATGGGTTGAATACCCAGCACGGAGACTAATGGCAATGTTATACTATTATGGCCTAGCTCAACTAACGGGTTATGTCAACTATTATTAAAACTCTATATATTGACTAGATCTACCTATGTTGGGGCTCGTCACTGTACAGGGCGACACAATAAACCCGTTTTTTGGCTGTTCGTGATTTACTAGGCAATTTTTACATTCAGTAGTTTACCATTGATTTCTGAATGACCAACGCCTCATACCATCACAATCAATGCAAAGCGGCCTACTTCCAAACTGCCTGCAGCTGATTTCAAACCGTGGACTCGTCACTCACAGAAGACATCAAATATAGACAAATGAAAGTTATGGGGCATATTTATGGAAGAGACAGAATATTGAAATTAGCCTTATGTCAGGAAAATACAGGGCAAGAGAGGTAAAGAATGACAGAAATGTGTATGTGGAAACTTAAATGAGCAATAAATATTAATATAAGTAACATCAATGTCACCAAAATAATAGATGACAAAATACAAAACCCACATATTTATACAGAATCAAAAAGACAAGAGATATGCTTGATACAAGAACAACATATGTGGCGTAGGGAGTCTCTGTGGCGAAGTGGTCAAGCCGTTTGACTTGTGATCCGAAGGTTGTGGGTTCGATTCTGGGCCGTACCCTTCGGTTTACGAGTTAAATGTTTTGGAGACTCCTGTGGGTCGTCGCTAAAAGCTACGGAGCTCGTGCTTTGTGCGACGCTTTCCGCGCTGCGGAAAGAGACCAAGCCATATGGGATAAAACCCGGTGCGATGAAGTCGACCCTGTCGACTTTTAAGCGACAACATATGTGGCTTGTCTAGAATGAAGGTAATCACTAACTTGGGTAATGAACTGGTGCACAGATGCAAAAGTATCCGTTGCTGGAAACTGCTGTGTGACAGAAGATCCATCTGGCATTCGGAACTGAATTCTGGCAGTGTCACTGAGGATAAAAATATGTGTTGTTACGTAATATACCACCTTGATACTGCAGGTTAAAAAAAAGTTAGTTGCATACCCTTTATGGATGTAGCAGTCAACCCCAGCATTTTTTTGGCTGTTCCTGATTCCTGGGCAAGTTTATGCTCAGTGGTTTGCCATTGTTTTCTGAACGACTGGCACCTATAACATTTCATTAAAAACCAATGTAGCTGTGTTTTCGAACATGGTATGTGGGATTACGAATTACGTCCGTAACCCCTTTGCTCCCATCAGCCGACTTACCACAAGGTATAAGAGGAATACGATGAGATGAGATGATGAGACACAATAAACACACACATATATACATAAAAATGCTTATTATAACTTGTATTGGTTTAATAAATGCCTTCTGTGTCTGTCTGCATCCATACTTTCAAGACAACCAAATCATCTTCCTCTGTTGGATGACACAGCTGTCTCATGCATGCAGCTCCTCCCATGCCCTCCCCATATTATATTCATCCCTGACTCTAATTCACCTCTCCATGTATTTTAGGCTTCCCTCTATTTCTCTCACCCTATGGGTTCCACAGGAAAGACTTTCTAGCTGTACTATTTACAGCTTTTAAAAAAACCCAGTATCTTCGTCACCTCTTTATTCAGTAGGATTTGTCTAGTTCGTTCCCTGAGCCCTACAACATTGATTATGACATACTGTTTCAGTTGCACCATTCTGTGTTAAAAAAGTTGCTTGTATATCCCCCACAGGACATAGCAGTCAATCCTAGCACTTTTTGGCTGTTTGTGATTCCTGGGTGAGTTTACCTTCAGTAGTTTGCCATTGATTTCTGAACGACCGGTACCCATATCATTTCACAAAAAACCAACGTAAGGCTGTCTGCTGCCATATCGCCTGCAGCTGTGAATTGAACTAGGTATGTGGGATTACGAACTGCGTCCGTAGTCCCTTCGTCATGGAGCCAGCCATTCTGTGTAGGCACCAGTTAATGAATACTTGCAGTTTATTAGTAATTCTTTTAGTCGTTCTTCATGTTTCTATGTCATACAGCAGTGTCAATAATACATTAGGGTTAAACATTCCAAGTTCAATCTTTAAAATTTCTTTTAGCTTCCACAAATTTCTTAGTCCTATAAAAGTTCCTCTTAACTTTTTTGTTATTTTAATATCTCTATCTGTCTATCTTTATCTACATTGCTACCTAAAAATGTTAATGATTCCACCTCTTACAATGAGATGTCATCAAGGCACATCAAATTATCATATGCTTGATTTATTCTCATTATTTCTGTCTCTCTCCTATGAATTTCTAAAATAATTGTTGGACATCTCATCAAATATGTTAAACTTATCCTGCCTCTGATTACAGGTGTGGGATATGCAGGTAATGTCATCAATGAAGTCCAGATCATCAAACTGCCATGTCAGAGTCCACTGAATTTCATTTCTGGTGGTAGCTATTGTTGTCTTCATAATCCTATCGTCAGTCAGAATAGTCATAGTAAAAAAAAAAAACATATTACGCACTCCTGGTCTTATTTCAAATGCATCCATCAGTTTACCCTCATGGAGAATTTTGCATTTCATGTCCTCATTATACTCTTTTATTAATCTACTGAGAAATCCCAAAGTGCCTTGTCAGTCTCCAAAGAAACTCCTTATCAATCCTGGTCTTATTTCAAATGCATCCATCAGTTTACCCTCATGGAGAATTTTGCGTTTCATGTCCTCATTATACTTTTATTAACCTATTGAGAACTCCCACAGTGTCTGGTCAGTCTCCAAAGAAACTCCTTATCAATGCTGTCACAAGCCTAGGATACTGTTCTCTATTGTATGGGGCAAGCGCTGCCCTATATCCTGCAGTGGAACACGCGTCCTCAACCCCAAGCTGACCTATCTTTTGCTGTCTCCTGCAGCTCTGTCCATGTTCTCCCCATACTATATCTGAAATGGTTACGCCACCTGTCAGAGCTCTGAGGATGTGGGTTCAATTTCAGCCTATGTCGTTTAGTTCACAAGTGCAATTTTCTCTGAGACTCCTTGGGGTCATCGCCGGAGCTGTGGAGTTTACGCTTTGTATCGTCCTGTGGAAAGAGACCTAGCTATATGGGATAAAACCTGACACAATCAAGTAAATCATCTTGCCCTTTAAAATCCCCCCACCCCTTCTCGATGCCTGCATCGCTTGATTTGCTGATATAGAGTTCTGCACACACTGTTCATTATTATACAGTGCAGACACAAAGAGATTAAATATACACTGCGAAAGTAAACTTAAAGCTCATGAAATGTTGTACAGATGACTAGGAGAAATATCAGGGTATCAGAAGAAAACCAACAATGTATTATAAAAAACTGGGGTTGAAGACAGCATTGCTGAATGAAATCAAGGTCAGACAATTAAACTACTTTGGGTATAAACAGAGACACAGCTCTATGTTTAAAGGATGTGTTGGAGGAAAGTGTGGAGGGGAAGGACAAAAGAGGCAGACATTACATGGGATAGGCAATATCAACCAGTATACTGGAAGTTGTCTGTCCAAGTGCACCAGGAAGAAACAGGACATATGCGCTAAGAAACCTTTACAGCCGACCTTCAATATGGAGATGACACATGATGACGACTGCACGAGGACCTTGACTTGCTCCAACATCGTAAACTGAGTACCAGGGTTTTCTCTAGGAAAGAGAAAGACACTGAAGAAAAGAGCTGGCTTTTTAACATACTGCCATGATCTTGTATATGTGAGGATCTATCGCTTCATTTCTGAACAGTGGTACCGTGACCCCTTTAACACAAAACTGAGCAACTGTGTTACCTCTTGCGTGCTTGCTCTTCTGCAAATGCAGCTTGCTGTTCCAGAAGTTTCTTTTTCTTGGCTTCTTCTGCTAGTTTCGTTTTCTCATCCTTCTCTTTGCTGAATTTGGCAGCCTTCTCTGCCCTAGACAGCAGAGAGAAAAGAAAAAAAAAACTATAAAAACTGAACTTCTGTATAATGATGTAAGTTGCACATAACATACTCAGCACCTAATCTATGTTTAGATCACTTGCTCCTCATGTGTGTATTGATTGATTGATTTAAGAACCGACATCACAACATTCGGGGCATTCCCATAAGCGCTCCGTCCCCATCCTCAGAAGCCAGCGAAGAGTTCCAACCCCAATAGTACCAGTAGCAATCTGATTATATGTGTAAGAGAGATAGAAAAAGGGGAGAAGAGAGAGGCCGAAGGGAAAGAAACAGAGAGAGAGTCCCTTCACCCTAAGTACAGTGTATGCCACAGGAACCCCACAAAAACAGCCTCAGTATACTTCATGTCACTGGTACCCGACAAAAACACTGGAACCCCATGAAAACACTGGAACCCCATGAAAACACTGGAACCCCACAAAAACAGCCTCAGTATACTACATGTCACTGGTACCCGACAAAAACACTGGAACCCCACAAAAACAGCCTCAGTATACTTCATGTCACTGGTACCCTACAAAAACACTGGAACCCCACAAAAACAGCCTCAGTATACTTCATGTCACTGGTACCCGACAAAAACACTGGAACCCCACAAAAACAGCCTCAGTATACTTCATGTCACTGGTACCCGACAAAAACACTGGAACCCCATGAAAACACTGGAACCCCACAAAAAACACCCTCAGTATACTACATGTCGCTGGAACCCCACATAAACAACCTCAGCATAATGCATAGCACTTGAATCAAATAATAAACCTGCCTCAGTATAATACACATCAGTTGAGTCAAACAATACACCAGCCTCAGTGTATTGCCAACTTCTGTGCACACAAGTCAGAAGGAAGCAAATTCCTTACTCTCTGTGCATTGGACACACATTGCCAGACCCATATTTGCACCCCCCCAATCAGAACTCGGTTTGTGAGGTGGTCAACGCCAGGATGGCTACATGTACTTCTCAGGGCTGGTTCCATCTAGGACACCAGGTCAATTTTACACATGTGAATCTGCTCCGATACAAACAGAACCCATGATTGCCAGCCTGGCAGGCGAGATGTCTGGCCACTAAGCTACTGTGGCTCCCGCAGGCCATTTGGACCCACAAAAATAATGCCGGTCATCTGCGATTTCCTGGTATTCCCACAACTACAGATGTAAGATTGACTTCAATACACTGGATTCTAACCCATAAGCTTGGTTTCTTTCCGCAGGGTGGCCTGTCAAAAGCATCGCACAAAGCATAAACTCCGCAGCTCCAGCGATTACCTCCAGGAGTCTCCGGAAAAATTGCACCCATAAACCAAATGACGGTTGCCACAACTGTTTCTTGCTAATATACCTACGGTAAAAGTGATTGAAGGCCTAAGTGACCACCATATAAGGCATGTTACTGATTCTGCACATTAACATCACAGGATCTAAAACAAACTGGTTAATGTGGTAACTTTGCGTGGATGTATGGGGAAGAGCGGCTTAAAAGTGAAGTGTCCACCTCTGACTCAAGTTGACTCAGTCTGATTGAGTAAATGGTGCTGGACCCATATTTTGAAAGACCATCTGGCATTCGAGGGGTGATGTGATCAATATCGCGCTGGCTGCCTGTACTTCCCAATAGCCATTTAGGCTAGGTCAACCTCCATATCAATTTAAAAATCCGCTTCGATGCGAATTCAAACCTATGAATACTTAGCCAGCAGACTATCTGTAGTGATCGCACTACTGTGGCTACCTGAATAGTGTTACATATCTCCAGTGGCCGCACTACTGCGGCAACCTAAATAGTGTTACCTATGTCTAGTGACCTCACTCCTGTGGCTACCTAAATGGTGTTACCTATGTCTAGTGACCTCACTACTGTGGCTACCTAAATGGTGTTACCTATGTCTAGTGACCTCACTCCTGTGGCTACCTAAATGGTGTTATCTGTCTAGTGACCTCACTCCTGTGGCTACCTAAATGGTGTTATCTGTCTAGTGACCTCACTACTGTGGCTACCTAAATGGTGTTACCTATGTATAGTGACCTCACTCCTGTGGCTACCTAAATGGTGTTACCTATGTCTAGTGACCTCACTACTGTGGCTATCTAAATGGTGTTACCTATGTCTAGTGACCTCACTCCTGTGGCTATCTAAATGGTGTTACCTATGTCTAGTGACCTCACTCCTGTGGCTATCTAAATGGTGTTACCTATGTCTAGTGACCTCACTACTGCGGCAACCTAAATGGTGTTACATATCTCTAGTGGCCGAACTACTGCGGCAACCTAAATGGTGTTACCTATGTCTAGTGACCTCACTCCTGTGGCTACCTAAATGGTGTTACCTATGTCTAGTGACCTCACTACTGTGGCTACCTAAATGGTGTTACATATCTCTAGTGGCCACACTATTGCGGCTACCTAAATGGTGTTACCTATGTCTAGTGACCTCACTACTGAGGCTACCTAAATGGTGTTACCTATCTCTAGTGGCCACACTACTGAGGCTACCTAAATGGTGTTACATATCTCTAGTGGCCACACTACTGTGGCTACCTAAATGGTGTTACATATCTCTAGTAGCCACACTACTGAGGCTACCTAAATGGTGTTACATATCTCTAGTAGCCACACTACTGAGGCTACCTAAATGGTGTTACATATCTCTAGTGGCCTCACTACTGTGACTACCTAAATGGTATTACCTATCTCTAGTGGCCACACTACTGTGGCTACCTAAATGGTGTTACATATCTCTAGTAGCCACACTACTGTGGCTACCTAAATGGTGTTACATATCTCTAGTAGCCACACTACTGTGGCTACCTAAATGGTGTTACATATCTCTAGTGGCCACACTACTGTGGCTACCTAAATGGTGTTACATATCTCTAGTGGCCACACTACTGAGGCTACCTAAATGGTGTTACATATCTCTAGTGGCCACACTACTGAGGCTACCTAAATGGTGTTACCTATCTCTAGTGGCCACACTACTGCGGCTACCTAAATGGTGTTACCTATCTCTAGTGGCCACACTACTGTGGCTACCTAAATGGTGTTACATATCTCTAGTGGCCACACTATTGCGGCTACCTAAATGGTGTTACATATCTCTAGTGGCCACACTACTGCGGCTACCTAAATGGTGTTACCTATCTCTAGTGGCCACACTACTGAGGCTACCTAAATGATGTTACATATCTCTAGTGGCCACACTACTGCGGCTACCTAAATGGTGTTACCTATCTCTAGTGGCCACACTATTGCGGCTACCTAAATGGTGTTACATATCTCTAGTGGCCACACTACTGCGGCTACCTAAATGGTGTTACCTATCTCTAGTGGCCACACTACTGTGGCTACCTAAATGGTATTACCTATCTCTAGTGGCCACACTACTGTGGCTACCTAAATGGTGTTACATATCTCTAGTAGCCACACTACTGAGGCTACCTAAATGGTGTTACATATCTCTAGTGGCCACACTACTGTGGCTACCTAAATGGTGTTACCTATCTCTAGTGGCCACACTACTGTGGCTACCTAAATGGTGTTACCTATCTCTAGTGGCCACACTATTGCGGCTACTTAAATGGTGTTACCTATCTCTAGTGGCCACACTACTGTGGCTACCTAAATAGTGTTACCTATTCTCTAATGCAGACTGCGGCAATTCTTACCTGTCTCTTTCTATGTCCTCTTTGACTCTTTTTCGTGCAAGTTTCTCTTCATCTCTATCCTTCTTTAATTCCATCTTCGCCTCCAATATTTCCATATCTCTTTGCTGTTGATGCAATTTTTGGACACTACGCCCAGTGGTTCTCCGTTCCATCTCCCGCTGTCGCTCCTCCTGCAAACAGACCCACACAAAATAACACCACAGAGCAAAAAGCTGCAGTGTTCATTACAATACATTCATTCTTAGCAGTGAGGAAAGAGACAGACAGACAGGTAGACAGACAGACAGATAGATCTTTTGTGTGTATGATAGAGAAAGAATGTGTGTGTATGTGCAGCAATACCTTTTTAAAACCAATCATAAGTATATAAGAAACAACTAAATAAGGATAAACCTACGACAGGTCCAGCAAACCGGTAGGGAATTTACTTGTTCAAGTCACACTTTCGCAAAATCAACACCTGCGAGATGAGATGCCTGAGGAGAGCTGCCAACTTAATTATCTGAGATCAAGTAAGAAATGCTGTTATCAGACAGACAGTGGGATCAACACCTTGTGCCACATTTATTGAAAGACGGAAGATCAAGTGGTTTGGCCATGTCGTTAGAATGCAACATCAGCAACTACCATCACTGGCCTTACATTAAAGATCATCTGCGACGAGACCACGAGGATGTCCAAGCAGAAAATGGATTGACGACATCAAAGACATTGTACAGTCACACGGAATGACACTATCCAGTGCCGCCCATCGAACGCTGGAGCGTAAATTATTCCTCCCCACGATGCTTGACGGCAGAAGTGGAAGATGATGATGATGATTATGGCTAAATAATAACTTCTCATACACTACATGATAACTTCTCACACTATATAACTTCTCATACACTACTTGATAACTTCTTGTACACATGATAACTTCTCATACACTACTTGATAACTTATTGTACACATGATAACTTCTCATACACTACTTGATAACTTCTTGTACACATGATAACTTCTCATACACTACTTGATAACTTATTGTACACATGATAACTTCTCATACACTACTTGATAACTTCTTGTACACATGATAACTTCTCATACACTACTTGATAACTTATTGTACACATGATAACTTCTCATACACTACATGATAACTTCTCACACTATATAACTTCTCATACACTACTTGATAACTTCTTGTACACATGATAACTTATTGTACACTAGAAGATAACTTTTCATACACTACAAAAAAAAAGTCGCTTAAAAGTCGGCAGGGTCGACTTCATTGCACCGGGTTTTATCACATATGGCTCGGTCTCTTTCCGCAGCACGGAAAGCGTCGCAGAAAGCATGAACTCCGTAGCTTTTAGCGACGACCCACAGGAGTCTCCGAAACATTTAACTCGTAAACCGAAGGGTGCGGCCCGGAATCGAACCCACAACCTTCGGAGCACGAGTCAAGTGGCTTGACCACTTCGCCACAGAGACTCCCACTCCTACACTACATGATAACTTCTTGTACACATAACTTCTCATACACTACTTGATAACATATTACACACTAGAAGATAACTTCTCATACACTACTTGATAACTTATTGCACACTAGAAGATAATTTCTCATATACTACATGAATAACTTCTTGTACACATGATAACTTCTCATACACTACTTGATAACTTATTGCACACTAGAAGATAACTTCTCATACACTACTTGATAACTTATTGTACACTAGAAGATATCTTCTCATACACTACATGATAACTTCTTGTACACATGATAACTTCTCATACACTACTTGATAACATTGTACACTAGAAGATAACTTCTAATACACTACTTGATAACATTGTACACTAGAAGATAACTTCTCATACACTACTTGATAACTTATTGCACACTAGAAGATAACTTCTCATACACTACTTGATAACATTGTACACTAGAAGATAACTTCTCATACACTACTTGATAACTTATTGCACACTAGAAGATAACTTCTCATACACTACTTGATAACTTATTGTACACTAGAAGATATCTTCTCATACACTACATGATAACTTCTTGTACACATGATAACTTCTCATACACTACTTGATAACATTGTACACTAGAAGATAACTTCTAATACACTACTTGATAACATTTTACACTAGAAGATCACTTCTCATACACTACTTGATAACTTATTGCACACTAGAAGATAACTTCTCATACACTAATTGATAACTTATTGCCCACTAGAAGATAACTTCTCATACACTACTTGATAACATTGTACACTAGAAGATAACTTCTCATACACTACTTGATAACTTATTGTACACTAGAAGATAACTTCTCATACACTACTTGATAACTTATTGCACACATGATAACTTCTCATACACTACATGATAACTTATTGTACACTAGAAGATAACTTCTCATACACTACTTGATAACTTATTGTACACTAGAAGATAACTTCTCATACACTACTTGATAACTTATTGTACACTAGAAGATAACTTCTCATACACTACTTGATAACTTATTGTACACTAGAAGATAACTTCTCATACACTATATAACTTCCTGTGCACTATATGATAACTTATTGTAAACTACATGCTAATTTCTTGTACACTACATGATTACTTCTTGCCACTGTCTGATCAATGAATATACACTGTATGATAACCTGTTATACACTACATAACAACTATTTGTACACTACATAACTATTTGTACACTACATAACAACTATTTGTACACTACATAACTATTTGTACACTACATGACAACTATTTGTACACTACATGACAACTATTTGTACACTACATGACAACTATTTGTACACTACATAACTATTTGTACACTACATAACAACTATTTGTACACTACATAACTATTTGTACATTACATGACAACTATTTTTACACTACATAACTATTTGTACACTACATAACAACTATTTGTACACTACATAACAACTATTTGTACACTACATAACAACTATTTGTACACTACATAACAACTATTTGTACACTACATAACAACTATTTGTACACTACATGATAACCATTTGTACACTACATAACAACTATTTGTACACTACATGATAACCATTTGTACACTACATAACAACTATTTGTACACTACATAACAACTATTTGTACACTACATAACAACTATTTGTACACTACATAACAACTATTTGTACACTACATGATAACCATTTGTACACTACATAACAACTATTTGTACACTACATAACAACTATTTGTACACTACATGATAACTGCCTGTATACTACATGATAATTGAATGTACACTGTATGATAGTTTGCAAACCACAAGCAGATTTATTCCTTAATTCAGACATTAACAACAGTATAAAAATCATACAATGAAGCAGGTATGGTTATATGACAGAAAAGGTATGTTACAGTTATATAACAAAACAGTCAAAGGATTAATTATCATTAGAAGGAATGGAGATCGGAGTGGCCGAGATTTAACACGCATAAAATTTCTCTTTTGACCACAGCGCAGTGGGTCCGTTTCACAAGCTGGTCAGCTCGACTCAAATGTTGACTTCTTGTCCTTGACTTGGGGACGTAAATTACAAGTACCTCAGAAGTTGGAGAGAAAATCAGAACTCACAGAAAAATCAGTGCAGTGCTCTTACTAATAGTTGCGACTACTAGTGATTGTGTAGACTACGCTTGCGCTCAAAGTAAGTGAACAGAAAACAAAAAGATGAGAGAGGATCTTTACATTTAAAAACTATCATAAACATATAGAGGAGCATAAGAAGAGTTAATGAAAATGTTTGTTGCAGGTAAAATATCCAAGACAAAGTCTGCAGTGATGTCCACAACACAGCACTGGTCAGGTAGTTTTAGAGCAGTAGTTCTCAACCTTTTTTGGCCCGTGCCCCCCTTCACCATATTTTCAGAACGTCATTCCCCCCCCCCCCTTCATATTTCCTATCTAAAAATCCCCCCACCCCTACACAGTATACGTAAAAATGGAAGGTAAATTTAATAGCATATACTAAAACAAGTCTAGACATCCACATAAAACATGATTTGTGGGTCTACTTACTTTATAAAATGAATTTTAGAAGGATGAGACGTGCATAACATCAAAGTATGAAGGGAAAAACAATATCAAGTAATCGGTTCTTGTATTAACGCGATCTTGAAATGGTCTTCATTCCCCCCCCCCCCCCCCCAACCTAAAATTCCCCCCTGGGGGGGGGGGGGAAATTTCCCACCGGTTGAGAACCACTGTTTTAGAGGATTTTAAAAAAAGGATGACTGCATAAACAACAATTTAAAGTTCTCTAGCTACCTCAGCCTCCTTTTTAATCTTATCTTCTCGCTTCTTTTCTACCAGCTGCTTGGCTCTGTGAAGACAAGAGAAAGACAAATTTGTTTAATAACATACCAAATAAAAAAAATGCACAAGAAAAATGCACATTGATTACAAAGCTACAATAGAATTAACTAAGAAACAATTAGGTAATTCCAGCCTATGTTGAGCAAACAAAAAGATTTCATTTTAAATTGATGATTACTTTAGGGATAACTAATGCTCCACAAGTGAACAATATCAGTGATGATGTGTTTTAAGTATTTCCGCATAAGTATAATTAATTAATTTAATTCATATGCAGCGAAATATGCCAGGCAACTAATAATGCAATATATTGTTTGTGGCTTCTGTGCTTAAATTCATGAAGAGAATACATTGTTTTGAACTATGAAACAATCTCATAATATCTGGATCACACCTCTATTTTATACACTGGACTGACTTGGTGGATTTATACAATTTGTTTGTAAAGTCTCACTATACTTTGTCTGTAGAACAAATTTGAAAAATGAAGTACATGACGTCATAAAAAAATGTGCTCCACAGTCCATCGTGAAGCAATATGCAGTGAATGGCTGTCGTCTGCTGGAGTAATTCTTTGCACTCCAAATAGAATGGTGTTATCAACGAAAGAAAGTCATTTTTTGGCTGAACAAATGTTTCGAAGCAGTGGTCGATACACACGGAAATAACAACAGACATGTTGCAGAAGGTATTTGACAATATGAAGAGACGTGTACAGTCATGTCTTGAAGCCCGTGGTGGACATTTCCAACACCTGTTATAATGAATACTTCATTGGTACTTTCCAGCTTGCCCAAAACAGTGTTAGACCATAGCAGTGACTACTGTTAACTAGTTTAATGAATTGTTTAGCACATTTTTTAATGACGTAATTCATTTTTCAAATTTGACCTACATACAAAGTGTAGTGAGACTTTACAAACACCCGGTATATCCACTTCACTGGTAACTGGTGCTGGGACATTCGTCTACCACATATTGTTCCAATGATCACACACACTGGACCAAGTGCCCGCAGTTTGCTGAATCTTCATTGGGCAGCCATGACAATCACATGACTGAAGAGAACCCTGGTTTTTCTTGACATTTTGCAACATACTTGGGATTGAAGAGGCCAACAGATTGGGAAAGGAAGCCTTATATACATAACCTATGATGAGGACAAGAGATTTATCAGAAGCAATTATAGAATCAAGTGGAAATCAGAGCCATCTAGGTCATCAGAAAGATGATGCCTATTACCAACTTCACCAAAGAGAACAAGTAATAACCTTCAGACTCAGTACAGAACACAAAAGATAGAAATACCACATGTTCAATAAACTAAATATAGGAGACACTGTTGAACTGGTAAAATTATAGCTAAACATTTCTAGCAGGAGAGTCCAACATCTAGAACAGAGCAGACTATTTTTGCCTAAAATGTGAAGAAAAATTATATGGAGCTGATAGCAAGCTCAGTGTGAATGATGCTTTCTTTGCATTTATTCATTCTGATACCTGAGGTGTATGAAGATGAAGAAGAAGCCCAGTTAATGGCTTACAAACACTGTTTGTCTTTACATTATCCATCTGGCTAAGACACAGCCTGATCTGGCATTGGTCTTTTTGCCAAAAATGAAATAAACATAAAACCAGAAAGTGAAATGTCCAGAATTTTATATCACAGCAAAGGGGAATAATAACTCAAATGTTCTTCATGCTAGCGTGGAACTCATTTATGTCTAGAAGTTTTCACTAAATTAATCTTAGGGGGTATTCTAGCAGTAGTTTGGTTTCATATTTTGTCAACAGAATGTCTTTATTTTCAAAGGGTTAAGAATTGGGCACACAGGCCCGTCTTAACCCTTTGAAAATAAAGACATAAAGACATTGGGAAGGAGAAGGAGGAAGCAAAGAAGGAGTTAATAGACTAAGGCCACCTGGCACAATAGTAATACAAATAAAATTGTAAAAAGGACACTAGGATGTAGATTAGAGCGCAACAGGCAGCAGCTCAAAACAATTTAGCAACCTACAAGCAAACTCTAGTAGTTAACTGCATGTTCTTTTACAGGAAGTCACAATTAACCCTTACATTTATCTACAAATGACAAAATCATACATTCACTCACTCACTATCTCTCACTTAACTGGCTCACTCACTCTCTCACACACACAAATACATCACAATGATAAAAACAAAAAAAACTTAAAATGAACAGAACTGACCTTTCCACCCTGTCTTCCAAACTTTCTTCTGCCATAGCTGTGTCTTCAGGGATGTCATCATCACCACTCCCTGCCGCTGCTGCAACAGCACCACCAACATCTTCACTCACAGCTGGAAACAGTCAACACATCAGTCATGACATTTCTTCTCTCTCCCTCCTTCCTCCCAAGACATTTCATTAAAACAAAACACACAACTAAATGACATAGGAACAGATGAAAAACAAGTGGCAATAAAAACAATGCCATGTCATTGTGAATGAGGCATACTATATCATTTAGCAAATATGGGAAACCATAAACTAAAACAACGAACAAGTCGGTTGTTGTCAGTCACTTCACATTATCATGATTGCACTCTGCATGCTGTAGTAATAGCAGGGCCCAAAGGGAAGCCAGGAATAGTAACACGGTAACCTACCAAGCATGTCATAAGATATGGCTCAGGAGGGTTGGTGTGAGACTGGCCACCTCATCCTATAGAAAACTTGTGTTGCAAAATCCAATCAATCATGAACAAGTCTACAAAGGGTTTGGTGTGAGATAGATGACGACCTGTGTTCCACTAGGAGATGGCAGGCAGAAGAAGGAGAAGAGACTCGACAAGCAGTAGCCTCATGATCCTATTTGTAGCCAAGTTACGATATTATACATATAGATTCTACAACTTGAGGATGTTTATACCTTGGTTACTGTCAATTTACATGACAAAACTTGGGCTCATATATTATAAATATAGATTCAACAACTTGAGGATGTTTATACCTTGGTTACTGTCAGTTACAGTGACAAAACTTGGGCTCATATATTATAAATATAGATTCAACAACTTGAGGATGTTTATACCTTGGTTACTGTCAATTTACATGACAAAACTTGGGCTCATATATTATAAATATAGATTCAACAACTTGAGGATGTTTATACCTTGGTTACTGTCAGTTACAGTGACAAAACTTGGGCTCATATATTATAAATATAGATTCAACAACTTGAGGATGTTTATACCTTGGTTACTGTCAGTTACAGTGACAAAACTTGGGCTCATATATTATACATATAGATTCTACAACTTGAGGATGTTTATACCTTGGTTACTGTCAGTTACAGTGACAAAACTTGGGCTCACATATTATAAATATAGATTCAACAACTTGAGGATGTTTATACCTTGGTTACTGTCAGTTACAGTGACAAAACTTGGGCTCATATATTATAAATATAGATTCAACAACTTGAGGATGTTTATATCGTGGTTACTGTCAGTTACAGTGACAAAACTTGGGCTCATATATTATAAATATAGATTCAACAACTTGAGGATGTTTATACCTTGGTTACTGTCAGTTACAGTGACAAAACTTGGGCTCATATATTATAAATATAGATTCAACAACTTGAGGATGTTTATACCTTGGTTACTGTCAGTTACAGTGACAAAACTTGGGCTCATATATTATAAATATAGATTCAACAACTTGAGGATGTTTATATCGTGGTTACTGTCAATTTACATGACAAAACTTGGGCTCATATATTATAAATATAGATTCTACAACTTGAGGATGTTTATACCTTGGTTACTGTCAATTTACGTGACAAAACTTGGGCTCACATATTATAAATATAGATTCAACAACTTGAGGATGTTTATATCGTGGTTACTGTCAATTTACATGACAAAACTTGGGCTCATATATTATAAATATAGATTCAACAACTTGAGGATGTTTATACCTTGGTTACTGTCAGTTACAGTGACAAAACTTGGGCTCATATATTATACATATAGATTCTACAACTTGAGGATGTTTATACCTTGGTTACTGTCAGTTACAGTGACAAAACTTGGGCTCATATATTATACATATAGATTCTACAACTTGAGGATGTTTATACCTTGGTTACTGTCAGTTACAGTGACAAAACTTGGGCTCATATATTATACATATAGATTCTACAACTTGAGGATGTTTATACCTTGGTTACTGTCAGTTACAGTGACAAAACTTGGGCTCACATATTATAAATATAGATTCTACAACTTGAGGATGTTTATACCTTGGTTACTGTCAATTTACATGACAAAACTTGGGCTCATATATTATAAATATAGATTCAACAACTTGAGGATGTTTATACCTTGGTTACTGTCAGTTACAGTGACAAAACTTGGGCTCACATATTATAAATATAGATTCTACAACTTGAGGATGTTTATACCTTGGTTACTGTCAATTTACATGACAAAACTTGGGCTCATATATTATAAATATAGATTCAACAACTTGAGGATGTTTATACCTTGGTTACTGTCAGTTACAGTGACAAAACTTGGGCTCATATATTATACATATAGATTCTACAACTTGAGGATGTTTATACCTTGGTTACTGTCAGTTACAGTGACAAAACTTGGGCTCATATATTATACATATAGATTCTACAACTTGAGGATGTTTATACCTTGGTTACTGTCAGTTACAGTGACAAAACTTGGGCTCATATATTATACATATAGATTCTACAACTTGAGGATGTTTATACCTTGGTTACTGTCAGTTACAGTGACAAAACTTGGGCTCATATATTATACATATAGATTCTACAACTTGAGGATGTTTATACCTTGGTTACTGTCAATTTACGTGACAAAACTTGGGCTCACATATTATAAATATAGATTCTACAACTTGAGGATGTTTATACCTTGGTTACTGTCAGTTACAGTGACAAAACTTGGGCTCACATATTATAAATATAGATTCTACAACTTGAGGATGTTTATACCTTGGTTACTGTCAGTTACAGTGACAAAACTTGGGCTCACATATTATAAATATAGATTCTACAACTTGAGGATGTTTATACCTTGGTTACTGTCAGTTACAGTGACAAAACGTGGGCTCATATATTATACATATAGATTCTACAACTTGAGGATGTTTATACCTTGGTTACTGTCAGTTACAGTGACAAAACTTGGGCTCATATATTATACATATAGATTCTACAACTTGAGGATGTTTATACCTTGGTTACTGTCAGTTACAGTGACAAAACTTGGGCTCATATATTATACATATAGATTCTACAACTTGAGGATGTTTATACCTTGGTTACTGTCAATTTACGTGACAAAACTTGGGCTCACATATTATAAATATAGATTCTACAACTTGAGGATGTTTATACCTTGGTTACTGTCAGTTACAGTGACAAAACTTGGGCTCATATATTATACATATAGATTCTACAACTTGAGGATGTTTATACCTTGGTTACTGTCAGTTACAGTGACAAAACTTGGGCTCATATATTATACATATAGATTCTACAACTTGAGGATGTTTATACCTTGGTTACTGTCAGTTACAGTGACAAAACTTGGGCTCATATATTATACATATAGATTCTACAACTTGAGGATGTTTATACCTTGGTTACTGTCAGTTACAGTGACAAAACTTGGGCTCATATATTATACATATAGATTCTACAACTTGAGGATGTTTATACCTTGGTTACTGTCAATTTACGTGACAAAACTTGGGCTCACATATTATAAATATAGATTCTACAACTTGAGGATGTTTATACCTTGGTTACTGTCAGTTACAGTGACAAAACTTGGGCTCATATATTATACATATAGATTCTACAACTTGAGGATGTTTATACCTTGGTTACTGTCAATTACAGTGACAAAACTTGGGCTCATATATTATACATATAGATTCTACAACTTGAGGATGTTTATACCTTGGTTACTGTCAGTTACAGTGACAAAACTTGGGCTCACATATTATAAATATAGATTCTACAACTTGAGGATGTTTATACCTTGGTTACTGTCAGTTACAGTGACAAAACTTGGGCTCATATATTATACATATAGATTCTACAACTTGAGGATGTTTATACCTTGGTTACTGTCAATTTACGTGACAAAACTTGGGCTCACATATTATAAATATAGATTCTACAACTTGAGGATGTTTATATCTTGGTTACTGTCAGTTACAGTGACAAAACTTGGGCTCATATATTATACATATAGATTCTACAACTTGAGGATGTTCATACCTTGGTTACTGTCAATTTACGTGACAAAACTTGGGCTCACATATTATAAATATAGATTCTACAACTTGAGGATGTTTATATCTTGGTTACTGTCAGTTACAGTGACAAAACTTGGGCTCACATATTATAAATATAGATTCTACAACTTGAGGATGTTTATACCTTGGTTACTGTCAGTTACAGTGACAAAACTTGGGCTCATATATTATAAATATAGATTCCACAACTTGAGGATGTTTATACCTTGGTTACTGTCAATTACAGTGACAAAACTTGGGCTCACATATTATAAATATAGATTCTACAACTTGAGGATGTTTATACCTTGGTTACTGTCAGTTACAGTGACAAAACTTGGGCTCACATATTATAAATATAGATTCAACAACTTGAGGATGTTTATACCTTGTTTATTTTCAATTGATATAAGACAATTTTCCTCACACATTGGACACATAAATTCTAAAACTTGAAGATATTCACACCATTGTTATTGTCAATTTATATGACAAAACTTGACACACATATTATGAACAAAATGCTACAACTTAAGGATGTTCATACCCTGGTCTGTGTTAACAGCTGAAGCTACCACTGGAGATTCTGAAGTGCTTGCTTGCTGCTCTTGCTGTGCTGGTGACTGAGATGAAGCCTGGGATCCAGATGCCCTGTTCTGCATCTGTGTTAATGAGAACCATACTTCAGTTTAATAAAACGTGGTTTCAGTCAGTATTTACTATCAAGGTAACAAGATTGTACATGTTCAGTGACTCCCAAAAGTCCCACCAGACCATGACCAGACTCTGGGGTTGTGGTTACAACTGAAAATAATCAGACTTGAGAGTGGTCGGACACAGAAGTTAAGACTTTTGAGGGTCTATTTATAGACATGCTTATGATGATGATGATGATGAAGAATAGATGTAATTGAACTCAGAACAAGCCAATAAGTTTTCAGTCTCTTCCAGCAAAAGTTGAAGGGTGTGAATGCTGATTGTTCTTGTGGTGAGCTGGTGAGCAACATATCAGAACTCCTCTCCTGGCACATCTTAAGTTAAGCCACTTTAAATTCAAAGGTTATGAATCTTGCAAACTGCTACCATCCACAATGTTTCTGTACAACTTTGGAGTTATGATTGTTCAGCAGCACTGAGAAACACCCAATAAGTTTGCTTTTGAATATGGCTCATTTTGCATCTGTTTATGTTATTAATTAGGCAAAGGGGTTATGGACGCAATTCGTAATCCCACATATCACGTTTGAAACACAGCTGCTGGCGATTTCACAGCAGACTGCCTTGCATTTGTTTTTATTAAATGGTATGAGTTCCGGTCATTCAGAAAGCAATGGCAAACTACTGAATTTAAACTTGTCAAGAAGTCAAAAACAGCCAAAAAATGCTGGGGCTAATTGCGACTATCCTGTAAAGGAGTTACTTAGTTTAGTTAGTTAGTTAGTTAGTTTAGTTAGTTAGTTTAGTTAGTTAGGTAGTTAGTTAGGCAGTTAGTTAGTTAGGTAGTTAGTTAGTTAGGTAGTTAGTTAGTTAGGTAGGTAGGTAGTTAGGTAGTTAGTTAGGTAGTTAGTTAGTTAGTTAGTTTAGTTAGGTAGTTAGTTAGTTAGGTAGTTAGTTAGTTAGTTAGTTAGGTAGTTAGTTAGTTTAGTTAGTTAGTTTAGTTAGTTAGTTTAGTTAGTTTAGTTAGTTAGTTAGTTAGTTTAGTTAGTTAGTTAGTTTAGTTAGTTAGGTAGTTAGTTAGTTAGTTAGTTTAGTTAGTTTAGTTAGTTAGTTAGTTAGTTAGTTTAGTTGGTTAGTTTAGTTAGTTAGGTAGCTAGTTAGTTAGATAGTTAGTTAGTTAGGTAGTTAGTTAGTTAGATAGTTAGTTAGTTAGATAGTTAGTTAGTTAGGTAGTTAGTTAGGCAGTTAGTTAGTTAGGTAGTTAGTTAGTTAGGTAGTTAGTTAGTTAGTTAGGTAGTTAGTTAGGTAGGTAGGTAGTTAGGTAGTTAGTTAGTTAGGTAGTTAGTTAGTTAGTTAGTTAGTTAGTTAGTTAGTTAGTTAGTTAGTTAGTCGAGGTTTCAACTTCACGACAACGGGTCATCCCCATTATGCTCCGTTCCTGTGCCAGTGAATATCACACAAAATGCTCTTCACTGTCCAATGTGAAAAGTGGAACAGACAGGAGTCTCGGCAATCCAACAGCCCGCACAGGTAGACTGTGCATAATGCCGCCGCCAGAATGCCAACACAAAAGTCCTCCACGAAAAGTACAGTTCATCGTCGATGAATCGGCAGTCACCAGAAAGACCTCATTGACCCGGGTTTTCTCACATGGCTCTGTCTCTTTCCGCAGGGCGACCCGCCGAAAGCGCAGCACAAAGCACGAACTCCAAGCTCCAGCGTCGACTCCCAGGATCTCCTGAAAAATGCACTCGTGAACCGAAAAGGCAAATCAGTCAATTCAGCAACAGCCGGTAGCCATTATTCCGAAACGTGCAGTTCACAGTGCAAACAAAATCGGACAGATGTAAAAGCACTCCTCATGAATTTCACAGCTCACAGAGTCGCGCCACACACTCACTCAGTAGCAGGGTGACAGAACCATATACTAACAGTCTAACATGAGGAAAATGCGAATGCAAACTGCAGCCACAAGGATAAATACTCCAGAGGCCGTATTGGTTCAATGCCTAACCGCCATGCTGGGGACTGGAAGTTCAGCAAAGATTATGCAACTAACTCTTTTTTTTTTTTAAATGTTACTCTGTGTTATACTTTCTTTCTTCAATTTCTATGAATGTTCAATACCTGTGATTTATTTCTTATGCTATACTCCGTGATTAGCCTAGCCCTATGTGAATTTAACATGTTGATATCATTTTTATTTTACTCTTTCTGTTATGATCAACCCAATGACCTACTTCTTCCGTAGCTGCTTTAAGGAACAGCTTTCAAGCATTCAGCAAAGAATGAGTTTTTAAGGCCTCAATGATTCAACTGATGATGTAGAATATAAACCCACTCCTCCAGACTTCCTTAAAAAACTGGCTCTATATTTTATTTACATATATAAATAATCTATGATATGCAGATGAAACCAGTATTGATAGCAGAACATTCAAAAGATCTACAACTGCTAGACATTATAGTAATAGAGTGGGGGAAAAAACTTCCATTAAATATCAAGAAAACAGAAACAATTGTTATATCAAAGAAGATAACACCAAAATATGACATAATAATAGATTTCCCATCTATTGTTAATAACTTCAAATACCCGAGGGCAATCATAACATCAGATGGCAGAGATTAAACGTAAGCCAAGAAAAAACTGAATTTAAGAAAATGAAATGCTTCATATGCAGTAAGTCACTATCACTGAATGGCAGAAACAGAATATTGAAATGTTATATAGAACCTACCCTGCTGTATGGCAGTAAATCGTGGAATGTGAATGAACAAATTAGGAAGAACTTGGAGGCAACGGACACATTGTTTCTGTGATGTATTTTGTGAATATCTTACACTGCAAGAGTAACTAACAATTGCCTGAAAAAGGCCAATGAACGTAGAGTATTATATGCATGATCAAATGGATAAGAGCGCTCATTCTTAAACATCAGGTGTGCTGATGCTGAGATAGAGGGTTCAACCCCTACACCGGACAGCTAGAGTAAAATGCTGACTTCTCGTCCTTGACTTTGGGACGTAAATTACAAGTACCTCTGAAGTCGGAGTGGGTTCCCCTGATGGTGAGGACACTGGTAACAGGGAAAGCTAATCCACAAGTAAATTTCAGTCCAGTGCTACTAGAAGCGTAAATGGATTATGTGTTCAAAGCGAGCAAGCGTATATGCAATATATATATATATATATATATATATATATATATATATATATATATATATATATATATATATATATATATATATATATATATATATATGAAGGCGAGAAACAATGTTCATAGGTCACGTAAAACATCGTGACAACTGGAAAGATCTGTGGCAGAAGAGGCAGGGGCTACTGAGAAACAATGCTGGACAGACTGAGACGGTGGCATGGAGGAATATCACCAACAGAGTTGATCCAGAAAACCAAGGATCGTGATCTGTGAAGATACAAGAATACCTATGCAGCTGGCAGAGCACATGGTGATGATGATGATGATTTTACATATGAACAATAATAAGAAAAAGATGACGATGTTAAAAATGAGCAAGGTTAAAAGATATAGTAAAGGTAACTACATAAAGATGAGTACAGGTAACTACTTAATGAACTCATAAAGTACTGATTAGAATAATTATCTTCCTTTTTGTAAAATAAGGCCTAAAGTGTTTCTTCTGAATACCTATATTTCACTTATGTCAAGTACGCAAGTCTATAATGACTGCTGTGCTATCTCCATTGTTAAGTGAAAAATGGCATTGGTAATGGATATGTTTGAGTAACCTCACAGTTTGGAACCCAAAGTGATGCAAATATGAAATATGCCTACATTCTATTTGCACCAACTGAAAGACAATAACAACAGACAATAATAAAAAAATAAATTTTTCAAATTTCTCATTTTTAAATTTTCAACAGACCATGCCAGAGTAACTAGCTATGTAACTATACATTTCCGGTATGCACTCCAAAGCAGACATTGTTCTCACCCTATGAAAGAAAGCATCAGCTCATCAAATACCATACACTTTCAGACACCAGTGACAGCCAATTACAGCCGACTTCAGCTATAGGGATCTGAACCAGCTACCAAACACCATTCTTCATATAGCAGGTCCTTTCTGTGAGTCACTCTCATCACTGTCTGATAACAAGTGTTCCTGCCTCATGATCAAACTGCCTGCGTCCTGTGTCCATCTTCATGCTGTTAGTTTCCGAAACATGACACTGCTTATGGGACAGTTTTCTTTTATGGTCAGTCCTTTTCTTGTTTTGGTCTATTGTATTCTAAGAATTTTTCTGTAATAATTAAATTCAAAAGCCTTGATTTTCTTCCTTGTGACTATGTATGGTTCTTGACTCACATCTGTATGCTACCACAGGAAAGATGCATGTTGTCAAAAAAAAAACTTTAATTTGTTTGCAGGTATTGTGTCATACTTGAAAATATTGTGACTGTTGGCAAACTTCATGGGAAGAGAGCAAGAGGAAGACAAAGAGATAAATACCTGGATGGTTTGACAGCATGGCATAGTCGGGACAAGAACACAGACCTGATTTGAGACTCTGGTGACCGTGTGAGATGGCGAACTATGACCACCCACTCCTATCGGTATAGCACTTGATGATGATGATTGTGCCATAGGCTCTTAACATTGTTTAACCTCTGCATTGTTATGGTCAGTCTACATAATACACCAGAACCGTAATCAAATGGAACTGTGCTCCAAAAGTAGGTAACTCAGCAAGAAAAACAAAAGAACGTATAAGGTACAGACAGCTTACTGACCTCCACAGCATTCTTGACCTTGGCCAGGAAGTCTTCATGAGACTTGCATTCGGCAATCACTTCCAGGGGAAGACCTGTGTCTGCTATGAAAAATGTCGATGGAATCACCACGACAGGATCTAAGTACAGCATAAGGAAACTCACGCAACAAACTTGCCACAATGCCAGGCAGGGATAGGGCATGTGGTATCAAAACAATTTCAATAAGCAGATGTTTGTGTTGGTGGGCTGGGAATCCTCAGGAGATGTGAGTTTTAACTGTTGAGTTCCATGCATTGATGGCCTGGTCGTCTAAAACCTGAAAAAAGATTCCACCTATTGAAGTGAGACCACTGCACAGACTTTTCTCCCGAACCGGTACCAAAGTACCATCTCTATGGGGGATTGTGTTGCAGGGTTTTCCTTCACTTCTCCAAGCTCAGAAACCAGCCTAGTGTGAATGGTACTGCTACTTCACATTTGTGAAGAGGTACGGCAATCCTTGGGATATTAATGGAATGGGAAGTGGACAGGCCAAATGTGATGAGGTGCTCCAAGGTTTTGATCAGTGTGAGATGTGATTCTAGTCTTGTGACCTGGGAGCCAACATGGCACAGTGGCTAGCATGCTCACCTGCCAGCCCAGTTATCACTGGTTCAAATCCCCATTGAGGCAGATTTTCTCAAACTGACACAGGTTCGCAGGTCAACCCAGCCTAAAATGGGTACCTGGAAATAACCTGGGAAGCAGACACTGGCATCACCCACTGAGTCTCAGCTGCTCTACACAAATATGGTCCTGGGAACCAGATACTGGCATCACCCACTGAATCTCAGCTGCTCTACACAAATATGGTCCTGGGAACCAGATACTGGCATCACCCACTGAATCTCAGCTGCTCTATAAAAAATATGGTCCAGGGAAGCAGACACTGGCACCACCTACTGTCTCAACTGCACTACACAAATATGGTCCTGGGAACAAGACACTGGCATCACCCACTGAGTCTCTGCTGCTCTATAAAGATATGGTCTTGGGAAGCAGATACTGGCACCACCCACTGAGTCTCAGCTGCTCTATAAAGGTATGGTCCTGGGAAGCAGATACTGGCATCACCCACTGAGTCTCAGCTGCTCTACACAAATATGGTCCTGGGAACAAGATACTGGCATCACCCACTGAATCTCAGCTGCTCTACACAAATATGGTCCTGGGAACAAGATACTGGCATCACCCACTGAATCTCAGCTGCTCTACACAAATATGGTCCTGGGAACAAGATACTGGCATCACCCACTGAATCTCAGCTGCTCTATAAAAAATATGCCCTGGGAAGCAGACGCTGGCATCACCTACTGAGTCCCAGCTGCTCTACAAAAATATGGTCCTGGGAAGCAGACACTGGCATCACCCACTGAATCTAAGCTGCTCTATAAAGATATGGTCTTGGGAAGCAGATACTGGCACCACCCACTGAGTCTCAGCTGCTCTACACAAATATGGTCCTAACACCATACACCCCAACATGCCTCAAGCCGGCTAAAACTGTCATCTAGTTTACTTTCTTGCGACCTCATTTGTTAACAAAGTCTTGAACGTTAAAGGCAACTGCATCAAATTAATCACACTGGGTTTTACCCAATCTGGCCTGGTCTCTCTCCACCAAAAATACAAGCTGTCTACCAAGAGCACTGCACAAACTCTTCAGCTCCAGTGATGACCCCCAGGCGTTTCTGGAAACATTTTCACTTATGGTCTGTACGGCTCAATCCTTAGGGCACGAGTCAGACAATTTGACCACTTTGCAGCGGAGACGCCCTTTGCGTAAATACACAACTGACTGCATGGGGCTTGGAGTTGACACTAGGTATGACACAAGCCTGCATGATGACTGTGGCAGTGTACTCTTGTAGTCAACCATCACTTGTATCCGTTGAGTTGACTTGAGTCAAGAACCGACATCACAGCACTTGGAATATTCTTACACATGGTCTGTCCTCATCTTCAACAGCCAGCAAAGAGTCCCAATACTAATGGTACCAGTACAACACTTCTATCTGTTGGAGGTGAAATAATAATCCTAGCCTGTACATTTGTGGAGCCACTGCCAGATAAAGTAGCTTTTTTTTTATCTTGGCCCTCAACAAAATTCTCCTGGTAGGCCCCAGAATTACAAAATGGTGTAGTAAGTTTTTAATAACATGTTATCATGTTTGTGGAGTTAGTTAAAATTATTAAAATTCTACTAGTGGAACTAGTGAAAAGTTAAGAAAATTCTCCTAACAGAATTCTAACAGGCAACTGCAGGTATAAACAGGGCAGTGTAGCTTTATAGATGTGTATAATTCCATCCATGAATACAACATCTTACCAAATGATACTGCCACATATAACAAAAATATGACTCAATAATTCCTAATATTCGTAGAGGGGAAAAGGATACAAATTTGTGAAAAGAACTTGCATTCATTGCTGAAAAGAGAAAAAAAAAGATTTCATTAAAATGCACTGTATTGGTAACCATCAGCATGAGAATATTTTATTTTTATAGAGCTAAAAAACAATAAAAGTAAAGTGGCTGTTTGCTTGCTTGCTTACAGATGCGGTTGTCTGGTTTACCAATAGGGCCCTAGATAGTCTGACCCCAACAAATGAAGACAAAGAGAGGGGTAAAAGTCTGTTATAAAGGTGGACATGGTAAGATAGAGGTTCTAGAAAGGTGGAAAACAGAAGAACAGATCAAATTCCAGGGAAACAAAAGCAAACAGCTGCAGACATTCTAGCAGCGGTTGCCTAGAGGCTAGACGGTCACCTACTGTATTGGTGGTCTTGGGTTCGATCCACAACAGGACAGTTCAAATTTGTCAAAACTGACCAGGAGTTCCCAGGTCATCTATACCTAACATGGGTACCAAGACATGTCATGGGCAGTAAAAGTGGCCAGTCTGATAATGACCACATCAGCCACATAGTGCCCTTTGATCTATAATAATATTTGAAAGCAGACCACCTTCTGAGAATGAAACTGTTACCCTCTGAGCCTGAGCCGGGCACTACAAACTCTCAACCATGACTTCCCTTTCTTTACAAGTTGAGAAGTATACCATTCATACAATGGTATCAGCGTCGGTCGTTCAGAAAGCCATGGCAAACTCTGAATGTAAACTTGCCAAGAAATCACAAACAGCCAAAAAATGCTGGGGTTAACTGTGACGTCTTGTAAAGGATATGCAACTAACATAACAGCAGTACAGTAGAGGAACATCTGGCTGAGTGGCTAGAACACCAGGCTCCTATTTGGGAGACAGGTTCGAAACCTCTATAAGGTCATTGTTTTTTTTTTTTCCTGCCGGGGGGAAAAATGAAAACCCAAACAATTTGACAGCAATGCCTTACTCATCTAGTTATGCACCTCCAGGGTCAGGGTGCCTGGACTTCGGCATACATGTGTCAGGTCTGCTTCCTCCCAACAGATTCCATCCAAGGTCATGGGCTGTACCTAGCCGTGGCTAGGTTTTCTTTCCTGACAATTTTGCCAGGGCAGTATTTAGGCCTACTCTTTGCAATTTCCAACTGTCGTGGGGTTTTTCATGTGCATAACTTGCACACAGGATCTCCTGTTTTCTTTCACCATTATCTGAGAAGGCTAGATATCTCACTACCCAAGAGATCAGGGGGGCGTGTGATATCATTAGGTATCAGTGTTTCTTGGAATATTTTCCAGCCCTATGCTGAGAATGAAACTGTTACCCCCTGAGCCTGAGTCGGGCACTACAAACTCTCAACCATGACTTCCCTTTCTTTACAAGTTGACAACCAAGTATGAGGGGGCTTCAACTGAAAAAGTTAAGAACAAATGTATCATTTTTCGATGTAGTCACCACTGTGTTCGATGCAAGTTCCTACTCCACTCACACACTTGCTGGACTGACAGGCATGCAACACCATACTGGACCTTCATTTGCCAGTTAATTTCTATATGTTTCACCCCTTTACTGATAAAAAAAAAACATAACAGAACGCTGCTCCTTTTTGGTGCATGTCAAAAGCGGGGCGGCCATATTTAAACTGTCCTTATGACATTAGAGTGTTCGTCTGCATGTGATATCATATGCTTAGCACTCTTTATATCCTTAACAATATTGACAGGTTACAAGACAATGGCATGGTTATTGTAATTTCTATCACACTTTTATGGTTTTCATTTGACGCCCCCTCATACTAACAAAATCACCAAACACTGGGAATATGTTACCACAGTGGTTCTCAACCTTTTTCGGCCCATGCTCCCCTTTACCATATGTTCAGAACGTCATTCCCCCCCTTTCAAATTTCCTCACTATTACCCCCCCCCCCCCTTTACACAGTATACATACAAATGGAAGCTTAATTTAATAACACAAACTAGAACAAGTCTAGACATCTACACAAAACGTGATTTGCGGGTCTACTTACATTATAAAACGAATTTCATTAGGGCGAGAAGTACAGAACCGTAAAATTTAGAGGGAAAAACAATATCAAGTAACTCGTTGTATTAATGCGATCTTGACATAATCTTGATTCCCCCCCCCCCCCCCCCCCCTGGAAACCCTAAAATTCTCCCTTGGGGGGGGGGGGAATTCCCCACCGGTTGAGAACCACTGTGTTACCACACGACCACCAAACAGACACAAGTGTAACTTCACCAACCTATTTGCTGACAATCTGACTGCCACACCATTGTTTGCTTCCACCACGCCCGTGACATCGTCTTTATGCAAATATGACTCCATCTCAGCAGAGCTGGCATCATCACCTGAATTGAGAAAATTAAAACATCAAACTGGAATTATACATTTCTTCTTCTTTCTTACTTTTCTCAGGCAGGGAGACTCTTGACTGCATTCACAATCTGTTTCCATTGTCTGCTCTACTTTCAACATCAAGATCTTTCAGAGCTAGTTAGATACAACAGAGGTCTTTCATATATAGCTGAGATTCTTCAAACCCACACGGGATCCCTTAGATCCAGTTAAAGTCCTTTGTATATCGCTGAGATCATTTAGATTTAGGGAGAGCTGTAGTGGTGTAGGGGCTATTTAGATACAACAGAGGTCCTTCATATATAGCTGAGATACTTCAAACCTACATGGGATCCTTTAGATCCAGTTAACGTCCTTTGTATATAGCTGAGATCATTTAGATTTAGGGAGAGCCGTAGTGGTGTAGGGGCTAGACGTCCACCAGCTGAACTAATGGCCATGAATTGATCTGCAGCTGGGAGGATTTGGATGTTTAAAAATTAACTTAGGCTCCCAGGCCTTGATCCAGCCTTAAATGGACACCAAGAATGTCTTGGAAAGTAGGGCGACCGGCGTGATACTGACCACATCACTCAGTGAGTACCGACAGGTCAGAAAAATATGGGTCTAGCACCATGTCCGATGTGACCTAAGCATGTAAACAGATCCTTTTTTTTTTTACAGGTTCTTCATATAGTTTATATCCATCAGATCCAATTGGAATCTGTTCGTTCCAGCACAGATCCTATTTCCACGACTGTGATTCTTTAGACCTAGTTTATTCCTTTCAATCCAGCACAGATCCTTATTACAAACTTGTAATTCTTTAGACCAGTTTGAAATCCTTTTGATCCAGCATAGATCCTTATTACACAGTTGTGACTCTTTAGACCAGTTTGAAATCCTATTGATCCAGCACACATCCTTATTACACAATTGTGACTCTTTAGAACAGTTTGAAATCCTTTTGATCCAGCACAGATCCTTATTCACAGTTATGAATGAATCTGTACATTTACGTACATTCTTCCATATCTAGTAAGATCTTTCAAATTCAATACAAATCCTTCAACTTCCACCCATCTTCTTCTTACTTTAAATTTCTTTGCCCATATAACAAACCTCTGATTTAAAGGTGATGCTTCCCTGCATTTTAACACATAATTTGCTCATAACATAATGTCCTCTGCAATGTTAGGACACATGTAAACTGTAAACCAGTTCCATAGTTAAATGTACTAATCGTGAGTAAAACTGGGTATATTACTTCTTCTGCGTTCATCTGGAGACTTTTTTCGGACGTGACTGCATTGTGCCTGTTTACAGCACAGCTGCGTTCTTGCGCTGTTAGGCCAACACATCCGACTTCTGCGGGCATTTGTTGACCGGGTTAACCTCCCCGGGGGGTATATTACAATTTTCAGAGAACTGTCTTGGAAGGAGAGACAATGAGGAATTGAACTGGTCACCCCACCTCATTACATAATGGCCTAGAGTATGGGAGGCCTAACATCTCACACCCCAAAGCAGTGTCTGATATGGAAATAACTTTATCTTGACTATAAACTATCCTTACCTGATATGAAAACGATGAACACTGATTTGTTGAGTTTGGCTTGCTGGATAGCTCTTGGAATGTCTCCTTCGAACCACTTCATTCTTGAAATTAGTCAATATAGACCGATCTATCTGCTTAAATAGTTTGCCTCTGCATATGTCTCTAAATACTAAGTATATCTAGATTTGTTAGTTGCATCCAAAGTTTACTGTTACTTGTAGTCTTAGTCTAAGTCTTGTACCTGTAAAAAAATTAACATAGTCTTGAAATGTTACAATGTCTGCTGTACTTAAAATTTCTTACAATACAAGGTATCATCAATGGTTTAGGTCAGTCTTTTGGAGATTACTCTGTGCCCCATTGCAGTGGTTTGGTGGTTAGTGTGCTTACCTGTTGAGACAACAGTCCGGGTTCAATCGCCAGCAGAGGTAGGATAATGTTTTTATGATCAGTATGGCTCTAGGGTGTAACAAGTCTCACAAAAATGTTACCAGACAATTTTCAGAACACTCTAGGAATTTACAGGGGTGGAAAGATGATGAGGAAGGAAAGTGTTCACCTCACATCATATATATTGGCCTAGAATATGTGAAGGCCCAACACGTCTCAACCCAAATGTAGTATCTGCTATGGGATACTGTTACCTTTTCACCGCTGTGCTCAATATTTGCTGACAGATATAATTCTTCACATGTTTGAGCCTATTTATAGAAGATTCCTGAAAATTCTCTGGAAATTCAAAATGAGCAATCTGGACATTATGAAGGAGGTTAAGTCACAAAGACAACTTGTCACAAAACAACTTATCACAAAGATCAGAAAGAGGCACTTTTCAATTTATTTGGCCACATTATGAGAAGACAAAAGCGAACATGTGACAACAAGAAAGATTTGAGGAAAGAGAGATAATTCTTGATAGACTCGTGTCATGGCATGGCACATGAACTGATACATGCAGTTGGAGATGCAAGATGTTGAGAAGCGTGATCACCTACACCAGCCCGCAAAGCACTTGATAATGACATCTGGGCCTCTGTAGTTCTAGAACTCAGCTGGAAGATTTTCTAAGCTGTGAATTTCTCCTACTTTCACTTGAAAGGATGGAAGATGAGTAACTCTTCTTTCCACTTTGTTGGGTGGACATAAGTCACGATCAGGACGGTTTGTCTTGACTGGTCCCACAGAGATTGTCTCACAGGGTCACACCCATGGGCCAGATTTCCTCTTGCTGGTGAATCAGTACTGTCTTATAGGACATGAATCAGTCTGTAATTAATCTGATTGAATGTTTTCTTATCAGGGTTTTTCTATGTGCACAGTTATTGCTTATGCTGCATTAACCAGATGTTTTCAATAAACATATGTATTTGTGCTAATTTTATCAGTTTTCACCTCTTTCGTTTCTTATTTCAAAACAATAGTCATCAACTACATCTTCCATTCTCTCCTTTCCTACTTTTAATTTCAAATCTCCAAGTATTATTTTGACTTCTTGTGATTTGTTTCAAGATCGCCATGTTTATTTCATCATAAAATCTTTGCGTATGTACTGAATACTACTTGTTGGTGCATATACTTGTATAATATGTATATTACAAGATGATATGTATTGGTCTGCCTATGATTTTAACCATGTTAACCTGGTATTTAATACTCCAATAACCACCATCTGTTTTAATTGTTTCCTCACCAAACAGCAGTCCTACTCCTTATTCCTGATGACTGCTTCCTGAATATATTATTGTATGTTTGTCTGTTATAATTTGTACTAGATCCTCTCTATATTAATTGTCATCTTTTCCATTTCTTGTACTATATTATCTAACTTTCCTTCTTCTGACATTGTCCTGACATTCCAAGCAATGTTTTCCTGTTGCAAATTTCAATAACAAAAACACAAAGAATAGACTACATGATTTATTGCCTGGCATATATCACTGCATCTCGTCAGGTACATACTGTAGAAATCACACAACATAAAGTAATCGGATAAATTATACTTTAGTTTAGGTTGTGTGTCTTCGTTATTCAAATGTCCTGACATGTCTCAAATGTCTACTTTATTGGTTTTGACACCAGCAGGTTTATGACAGTCTGGTGCCATCTGTGGCTTGTGATAGTCTATGCAGATGTCCTAATACAGCCATTTCATTAACCTTGTTCTGTTGTTTTGATTTATAAAATTTTAGGAAGATAATTGTGTGCGTAGAACCATCATTAGAGAAGGCTCATTCAATGGCCAAGTAAATATCCAAGATCTACAACAGGTAGCAGCGAACCGCCAAGCACGGAGAGTCAGGACTTCTGCCCTATGCGCCGCCTTAGGCTCAAGAGGAAAGACTAACTAACTAATGTAGTATTGTCCCCACAAGGGGGTATGTTGCCTCTGTCTCTGACAGAAACTTCTGACTGTCGGGACAAGTGAGTGCCTTGATCTTCTTTGTCAGTTGCAGACTTATGATCACTTATCCACTTGTACACTTAGACCTCAGTGCTGTACTTCCCCCCCCCCCCCCCATTTCCATTCTGAACTTTCAACGTCGGTGGCCTTGGGGCAGTAAACAGTTTCACAATCCCACAAACCAGGTTCGAAAGTCCGCATGAAATTTATTTTAAGAGCAGATCGCTTTGCGTTGATTTTCACAAAAATTTGTGGGTGGTTCGTTCAGCAACAATGGTCTGAACGTAAAATTTTGCCTAGAAAATCAGTGAAATCACAAACAGCCAATAAAATGCTGTGGTTAAATATTATAACGCCAGTAAAGGAAATTAACTAACAAACTAACATCCTTTATTTATATTTCTGTTTTCAATATCCTGTTCAACCTTCCTTGGTTAAAGTTAAAGAAAATAGAACTAGTGAGTAGTGTACTAGTTGAGTTCCACTAACTTAAACTACGTCCTCTTTTGGACATTCGATTTTCCAACTAAACTAAAATAATAATATTAATAAGTAATAATAATTAATAGATTCTATGCTGCGTGTTATCTGAACTATCTTATTTATTTCTTCATCCATTTCCCCCAAGGCTTGTGTTGCCAGAAATGTATATATTCACACATAAACAGGCAGGTTCAAGTTCTACCAGACATACGCTGTAGCCCTGTAGTCCTGTGCTAGATGACAGCCAGTCAGTCAACGTCTGCTCCTACATACAACAATGACGCGACATTATCGATAACATGTAGCTTGTCCTTGCAAAATGTGGCGCTGGAAAGGAAACAGAACAATGTTTGTTATCGTATGTGTATTTGTATTGATTGGAATAAGTGGAACTGCAGTAGAGTTGTTAACATGATGCAATGAGTGAATCGCGTAAAAACGTGAAGTGGCTTTACTAGAATATGATCACAAATGAGATAATGGTCGTTACGGCTAAAGCGTTCGTCAGCACACAATCAAAAAACATAAGAATTAGAGACACATTTCGCCGAGACAGGATTCAGCTGGGTAACCTCTGTATTGTCTATGTAGTGATTGTTTTATTAGTTTGGTGTCTGTGTTGTTTTGTTCTGTGCTGACGAAGGCTTTGGCCGCAACGTTCATTTTGTTTCTTGTAATCGTGTTCTAGTACCTAAAGCTCACAATCTACTTATCGTATTTTGGTAATTCAATCAAAAAACATGTAGACTTGTAGTTGATGTAGCATGTACTGTAGTTTGTACATTGTACTGATTGATACAACAGCATGGAAAACTACATGAACGTTTAAATAGATACGATTGTTACTCATCCGTTTCCTTCTCATGGATTGTTCACGTATGTATCGCAACGATTCGTATGTCGTTGAGATGGACACGTGTCAAGTCACTTGTGGTCGTGTTCTAGTAAAGCTTACTGGTGATACTTAACTTCTAGTTGTTGATTCATTCGGTGTATTTGTATTGACTACTGCTTGTTGTTGTTGCAAGTACTTGTATAATATATATAATAAACATACACCAGTGGCATATTGACGCTGTCGCGTTAGCGAAGTTAATAGTGAACTGCGCTGATAAAGAAATGACAGTTACATAAATAAACACACATAGTATTTTTTGGAGCTCACAGAAGGAGAAGAAGTAGAGACTACAGAACGCACCAGATAACTGTCTGAGTGGCCTCAACGGGTTCCCCGATTGATTTTCCTGATAATGAAATGAGCACGGTCGGACTCGAGCTGGTCGTTTGCGAAATGAGGGAAAGAATGACCACCTATTTCCCCGTGCATTTAAACCTACAAAATGTGATGGTCCCATAACATCACAGACCAATGGCAGGAAACTGCTTCCGGCCATTAATATATATATATATATATATATATATATATATATATATATATATATATATATATATATATATATATATATATATATATATTGCCATAAAGAATTAACAATATCAGAAATATTACATCTACACAAACCCGTTAATTTGAATGTTGTTTCGGGCCTAAGAATGGATCGTCGTACAGTGAGGCTAGTTAGTTAGTTAGTTAGTTAGTTAGTTAGTCGACAGATCAACCTTATTGCACATCGAACCATTCAGTCCATAAGTGCCATGATCCCCTCCTCAGCAAATCCCGCATCGTGTAGCGGCTAACGACACCAGTTCTGTGTTGGTTTATCAATCTTCTATGGCTTCCTGCGTAATGTTCTTGTTTGGCCACACCTCTTGTAATTTGCTGTTTACTGTATTATGACGACTAACTGGTTCTTCTATATGAATGCGAATGTTGGATAATAGATAATGAAATGGTGGAGAAATATGAAATGAAGACTCAGGTCATTGCACTGAGGAACTCCTACACGTGCCCTGTCCCCTTATATAGGAGCCCACGACGAATTTCCATGCTGATGGTACCAGTGACAGCCTGACTGGACGTCCGCTGCTGATGGTACCAGTGACAGCCTGACTGGACGTCCGCTGCTGATGGTACCAGTGGCAGCCTGACTGGACGTCCGCTGCTGATGGTACCAGTGGCAGCCTGACTGGACGTCCGCTGCTGATGGTACCAGTGGCAGCCTGACTGGACGTCCGCTGCTGATGGTACCAGTGGCAGCCTGACTGGACGTCCGCTGCTGATGGTACCAGTGGCAGCCTGACTGGACGTCCGCCTACATTTCCCTCCTCGCGTTCAGTGTCTTCCAAACCACCTGCCCACCCCCACCCGGCCTCTGCAGATGTGGATCCTTTTCCGAATAAACCATTACCTCTACCCAGTTCAGCCTCAAAGGAAAGTTATAGTAGGGTCCATCCCTGGCTCAGACTAATAATCCTGTGACTGAGTGTCGTGTCCTCCTTTACAGTGTCGTCCCTGGAGTGAAGAGAGCCGACACCCACATTATAATATTTTTTCCCTCTCAATATTCTGGAGAATCCACCAGCTTCCGTCCAACACACTCCATCAGCCTATGGACACCTTTTCCTATCACTCTCTCACTGTCGTACTATGCCCCCTTCTCATACTTCCCCAACGTAACATACTCAACAACTCTTGCTTCTAAAAATTAATAAAGAGTAATTTATTAAAATAAAAGTGTAACGTATATGAGACGTGTATGTGAAGAAAATGTGTGACGTGTTCTATAAAGTGTGTAGAATCGGACTCTCAGACAGCAACCCAGTCAGCTGATCCCAGCAAAGATAGACCACAGCACGTTACGTCAGAACATGTACTTCTCACCCGTTGCCGAAACCATCTTGCCGGATACTGCTTTGCCTCTGTAGACCTCTGGTAATCCAATTTCATGAACATCCGAAATAGACACCGGTGGTATTAACAGTTAATCATGGACCGGTGGCACTCTACACAATGTCCGTTCCTAACGTTCCTTAACAAACTGCACAAGTCTTTTGTAGTGTGTACGCAGTTAGTTAGTTAGTTAGTCGACAGATCATCCTCGTTGCACATCGAACCATTCAGTCCATAAGTGCTAATTTCTAATGTTAATTGTTGCTGTACTAACACTAGGTACTCTTAGCCGGTTCTCGGTTCGTTACTACTGTCTAATGCGGTGTGGTGCATCAGTATGCATCACTCTCTTTGATGAATCAATTTCCTTCTAGCGTAAGTTACGTTCTGTATGCAACTCTAGTGACTCTTGAACTGGTGTTCTTCCTAATTGGATTGGATTCTTTCCCAAAAACTTGTTGAGTTTCCTTGGATCTGGTAGGGAACCTGGGATAGAAACAACACATCTGGTGATAGTACTAGTCACTGATCCTTTCGGCTGAGTGTAAGCCTATCACCTTGCTTAATGATCTTTAGCTAACTAGAATTAGTCATAGAGCAGATTAGCTACCCACCTAGAGCCGAATCAGGCTATGACAACGAAAAAATCAGCAAACAGAATGCGGAACCCCGCCCACCAGGGACACCTACGGGAAGATCCCAATTACCCCTCATTACTCAATTCTCAACTAGTAAAGCTTATCAACACTTCACTAATCTATTCTAGCTAACAGAGCCAAGTATCACTTCACTACTCTAGCTAGTTTCCACTAACAGTGCTAATCATCACACTATAGTTTAACAAGGCCACAGTCTATAGTAATTATAACGAATATATTATAATAAGTTATACCTTAAATGGCACTACTGCAGTCCTATAAATCATATCTACATCTGCCATATAGGCACGTGTAAAATTAAGTCACTAATTAACACACGGTAGATATTATTTCCACTGGCACTGCAGTGCCCTGCACTCTGTCTAGAGCATTATTCAAGTCTACCCTAGTTGATCTCAACTCGAGTTTATATGGCAAACTACCAAAGTTGTCCACGTGACGTTATCCTTTACTCCCCCACACAGGTGGCACAGTGGCAAATCATCCCCTGTCAAGAACTATTTTCCTGGCTTAAATCCTGTCAAAGTTGTCAGTAATTGCCTAGATTCTCAAAACAAGCCAGCTAGTTTCTGTAAACTCCCAACAAAGAGTTTCGATACCAAGCTGCCAATCATCTTGATGTTCCGGAAACCAAGAATTGACAGATGCACTGTTTTCCGTACTAGGAACTTCCGTTTTACATCTGCCCCTGTGATCTCACGGCTTCCATCTGCATTCAAATGTTGACAAACTTGTCACTCTTCTGTTCCGTGGTGACAATCCCAGCAGCCATTTCCGTCTGATGTCCGGCAGTATAGATGACAAACGGAACCATTCCATATCCTTCTCCCTCACCACCAAATGTGTTTATGGGCTGACACGATGTAACCTGTACAACTGTGTTTACTCTGTTAGTACAAATAGATGTCGCTGGTCGATCGTCCGCTTAATCCGAAAATCCTCTATAATAATCAACCTGTTAAACACACGGTTTTATTTTGTGACACTGAGTCAGCCACAAATAGCAGGTGCTCACCTTTTCACCCCCACAGGATATTAATTTGAAGGTGATTGTTGTTCATAGGGAGCAATGGCTGGTGTGTAAGCGACGCCAATCCCCTAATTTGCTGTACTGTTTCACTGGATCTCAGAGAGCCGTCACCACCTCATTCTTTGCCATAATCTGTCTCGTTGCCTAAAGGAGCGCAGCAGCCAGTCTATTAACCTGTTCGTTTCCTGGCTCACCCGCTGGCTTACGTAGAAAATCCACGATATGAATATGATCTTGACCATCGTCGTGTCGATCGATGCAAGCCCCTTCACGGCGAAGACACCATTTTCCCAAAACAAATGATGTTCTGTAATAATCTTCAGCCATCGGAGGCAGTGGAGAGGTGCTCTTGAGAAAACAGACCTAGAATGCTATGAGCCAAACAACATAAACCACTTCCTATTAAACTGCCAACAATTTAATGAAGAAAAAGAGGATCTAATGAGATACATTAAACTACTATATGTATTTCTGTATATACCCATATAAAGAACGCACATATTGCAATCTAGCAAACTAGAAGAGCATAACGACAAGCAATATATTGGGAGGTGGGGAGTCCCGAGGTGTCCGCCTCAAGTGTTGGAGGTCCCGGGTTCAAGCTTGTCAAAAGTGGGGGTGCCGCTGCCAAGTTAAATGTACTATCGCTGGTGGGCCACCCCAAATAGTCAGAAATTGACTCGGGACAAAATCTACATGGCTGAAATAAAGATTCTGCCTCTGAATATTCAAGAGTACAGCTACAAGTGGCTCGTTAAATTAGCTGGCCTTGATATTCTCCAAGGAGTGGGAAGGAGAAAGTTAGATGGGCTAGATTTAAGTCTATGAATTGACTACTAGCGCAGTGCAGGTTTACCCCCTGATGTTTCCCTCTCTGGTGTCTAAGTAAACCCTCATCAATGTACACACACAAACACGTATGCACAATTGGAAAATAACAGATAACTGTGAGTTTAAAACAAACTACAAATCATTTAGTTACTCTCAATCAATTACATATGGTGGTTTACTAGATGATGATGGTGAACTACAATCATATAAAGATAGTGATGAAAATCTTAAACATAACTTTAAGGTTGTTTGTATCCTGTCTGGATCTGTGTCCGGGTTACAAGTGAGATAAGCGCAAGAATAGGGTTCTACTTAGGTCCAGTAAACACCCACTCCCCAGTCGAAACAGCTCGTCGGTTTTCTGGACGCCTGCCAGTCCTGGTGCTACCTGGTCGTCCTTCAGTCTTTGGATCTATACCTAGGCGCTCTTGTTGAGAGCTGTTCAAATGTCTGACTTAGTCTGATTTGAACAGCCGAGCCTCCTAGCATTTATACTGTTTGCTAATTGCTCTTATCTCCACCCCCCCCCCCCCCCCCCGGCGTTTATTTCAATTCTCACATTCCTGTGGTTTTAATTGCCTTATTCAATCTGCTGGTCTGGTTCCCACCATTGACGGCGGTATTCTCCTGCCGGTCGCGACCAGTCTCCAGTCTGTGCAATTTCAATTCATACATTTCTGTGGTTTTACTCGCCTCCATCAGACAACCAACACCCTCTGGCGTGCCTTATTCAGCCCACCCTACACCTCTTTCACGGTGGAGACTGAACTATCTGGCCCCAGTCACGGTTGAACGGTTTTTCTAGCCCCGAGTAGCAAGTTGTGTCACTCTACACATTGAATTGCTGGACTGGCATGTTTATCAGCTTTATGGCCCTAGGCCGACTATTGCCTCCTCCTGAGCGCCTCGCGTCTGCCTGAGCCATACCATACCCGTGACCACAGTGGTTGTATTTTCTTGCCAAGACTATGTAAGCAATCTTACGTCACGGCTCAGTGGTCTTGCACAATGCTTGTAATAACCTTGCCCCAGCTTCTTTATTATAGATAATGCCGTTCCTTCTTCTGTAATTCATCCCCTTTGTTTGTGGAACTAGAGGTAGTCTGGTGCAAATCGCCGCAAAGCTCCTGTGAGGGCTGGGACTTTTTCACGTGGACTTCTAGTAACAAAATTTTCCCGGTTCTTTGGGTAGTGAGATCGGACGCTCGTGTGTATTATTGCACACGTAAAAAAAAAAATCCATTGGCAGTTGGAAATCGAAAAAAAAAGTAGCCTATCGCGCTGCCCGGGCAAAATTTAGAGTTAAAAATCTACCCAAAGTATTTCAGGTTCCTCGCCGGTGCTACGGAGTTCATGCACTGAGCTGAGATTCTCAGAACTAAGGATTGAGTTGGGAGTAGAACGGAGCACTTATTGGTTACACCCGTGTACCGTGATGCTGATCCATCGACTAAACTAAACTAAACTAAAATTCACTTGCCTACAGCAGGTACCACCTACAGGACTTGTGTCTCTGTGTGCGTGTTTGTGTTTTAAATACACAGGCACGTTCACTTCACTGTAACAATATTTTAAACCATGTCACATCAGTGATGTCTATCTTCTGTCACATCAGTGATGTCTATCTTCTGTCACATCAGTGATGTCTATCTTGTCACTCTAGTGTAATATTCCAAACTATGCCACATCAGTGATGTTTATATTCTGTCACTCTAGCTAGACTCTTGTCGGAGCGATCCTGTCTAAACCGGCTCTTACAATCAGCCGCCCACCATTCAACAGGGCTTCACTTCTAAAACTAAACCGCTGTTGCAGTCAATGATCATTCGTCGCATCATATGTCGGCGAAACGAACAGTGCGAAACTGTATGTTTGTAATATACGTCTTTATTATCTTCAGAACAAAGAAAAAAAAAAGGGGGGGGGGGAGGGGGTAATTTACAGTCTTGTTTCATAACAAGGAAACATGTTAGTACGAGGGGGTTTCAAATGAAAACCTCGAAAGTGTGATGGAGATTACAATAACCATGGCATTGTCTTGTAACCTGTCAATATTGTTGTGATAAGGATGTCAAGAGAGCTAAGCACGTGATACCACGGTGCAACGAACACGGTGACGTCATAAGGACAGTTTAATGATGACCGCACCACTTTGGCAGGTTACAAGACAATGTTAAGGTTATTGTGATTTCTCTCACACTTTTAATGTTTTCGTTTGAAGCCCCCTCGTACATGAATTGATAATCATCATCTTGTCCTTTTTTGTCAACTTTAATCCCCCCACTGGGACATAGCGTCCGACCAACTCACAATTCGCCCTCATATCCCTATCTTATGCAGCTATGTGTATACAAGCAAGATTGCAAACCTAGAAGCACCAGGGCAGTGGCGTCACTGGGGTTGGTGTCACCCAGTGCGGTAAACTCTTGGTGTCACCCCTCTAGACTTTCACCATGGTCTTCTTCCGAGTGTTCCTGTACCATATATAATCGCATATAGTAATGTTTGTAAAATAAGTCAAAAAGTTAATAAGGACATAAGAAAGAAAACAAATTGAACAATATAACTTCAATACTTCAGGTAAAACATAAATAAAGAACTTCGACAAACTCGGACAAAGTTAAATTTGTGTTATTTTGCTATGTCTGCTTTGTCAAATTTGCAATTTTTTTTATTTTGGTGTCACCCCTTGATGGTGTCACCCGGTGCGGCCCGCACCCCCCGCACCCCCCTAGTGACGCCCCTGCACCAGGGGTTGGAAGGATACTAACATCTGCAGATGATATTCTTGCATATAGGCAGGGGAGAGATAGGGAGCAAACAGCCCTGGAGCTACAGGCAACAGTAGACAATGTGATTGATAGGTGCACTGAAATGAGTGCTGTCATCCACCACAGCTGTTTTGTGGTGCTCTCTGGACAACAGGATTGTGAGAGCTGATGTCCCAAGCCTCACGATAGATGGTAGAAACGTCAACAGAGAGAACAAACTGAAGTATCTGGGAATCACATTTAGTTAGTTAGTTAGTTAGTTAGTCGACAGATCATCCTCGTTGCACATCGAACCATTCAGTCCATAAGTGCTTGGATCCCCTCCTCAGCAAATCCCGCAGCGTGTAGCGGCTAACGACGCCAGTTCTGTGTTGGTTTATCAATCTTCTTTGGCTTCCTGTGTAGTGTTCTTGTTTGGCCACCCCTCTTTTAATTTGCTGCTCTCGCAGTCTGGCCATTGTTGTAGATTCACAGTCATCACTTGGTTCTCGCAAAAGTCTCACTTCTCGTAGAGCATTCAGAATGTCAGCCTGGTCCATGGCGCGTCCGCCCTCCACAGTAGCCTCACCTGCGAGCTTGTCAGCCCGCTCATTTCCTTGTACTCCCGCATGCCCTGGCACGAAGATGAAACTAATCTTTGCCAGCCGAGACCGCTCCAGAGGCAGCAACCATTCTCTTCGGATCGACCCCTCCTCTATCCTTTTGATCATGTTCATTGAGTCGCTAAGGAAACAAGCCCTAGTGAATGTCTGTGTCTCGAGCCATGTTATTGCTTTACTTACTGCCATGACTTCCATGGTCAGGCTACTTGTGGTTTCAGTGAAAGCACCAGAGTCCTCCTTCACAATTCTCCCTCCGGCCCGAGCCGTAAAGGCCCATAAGCTTCTCACATGTCGGACGACCGACCCATCTGTGTAGATGAACGCGTCACCGTCTAGCGAATTCTCGAAAATCAACGCTTGTACTTCAGCCTCAACAGCAGCCGGATTTTCTTGTCTGCATTTTCTATCTAGTTGGATGCAAACTGAAAAGGATGTGCAGAAGTCTGTTGGCACTTGCACCTACTCCTCGCCAGGTTCTAAGTCCTCAAGTGAACACACCTGTTGAAGAATGTCTTCGGCTTGACCCATCCACGACCGTCCTCTTTTTAACCTGCTGCCCTTCACCTTCCTAATTTCACTATGCAGTGGATGTTGTGTGTTTGCGTTAATTCTGAGGTAGGCGCGTGCCCTGCAAACTTGTATTCTCTCTTCAATGGTTGGAAAATCAAGAAGGTAGCGCATCGCCCTGCATGCTGTATCTCTTGTACATCCAAGAATAATGCGCATAGCTTCATTCTGTATCCTTTCTATCCTTTCTATCTGCTTATGGCTGAGAGTCAGGATTGCCATTGCATACTCCAAAACAGACATGACCAGCCCCTCGTACAGAAGACATAGATGGCGCTGCTCACAGTTTGCTGCCGCCATCACCCGCATCGCTGCCAAACCCCGCTTGGCCTTTGTTATCACCTGGTCTATGTGCACATTATAAGCAAGGCTTCGATCAAACCGTATCCCCAGGTAATTCATTGCCTGCGTTCTTTCCACCGTCTCTGAACACAGCATTACAGTTGGTGTTGGATTGTTGACAATATGATTATTCAACTAGAACCAAGTCACTGTTGCCTTTGTTGGGTTGACCATTGCCCCAGCTTCATCACACCAAGTACTTATGCGATTGAGTTCGGTTTGTAGTTCCACAGCAACCTCCTCTCTATCCTTACCCTGACGATACACTAAAACATCATCGGCATATGACCATGTCCTGCCAGGTCCAGTGATCTGCTCACTGGCGATTCTCACTGTGTAGGCGTTGAACAGTACCGGAGATAATGGTGATCCCTGTGGTAGGCCAGGATATATTGTTGTTGGTTCCGAAGTCCAACTGCCACATCTAAAAACTACTTTCCGTTGGAAGAGGGCTGCAGCGATCCAACTAAGGAGGAATGGACTTACGTTTAGTTCAAGAAGCTGAAACATTAAAAAATCCAGTGGTACTCTGTTGTATGCGTCCTCAAGATCAATCGCTGCAGCAACGGTTTCAGTGCCTGAGTGGAGACCTTCATAGACATCATGGGCAAAGACTGCTGCATTGGTCCAGGTTTCTCTTTTTGGACGGTACCCACCCAGGGTAGGTGGGAAAACACCTTGCCTCTCTAGTTGGCTTGATATTTTCCTGGCAATTACCTTCTCCAGCAGCTTGCCTATTGTATTCTGCATGGTTATAATTCGATATCCCTGAATTTGTGTGTGGTCTTTGTCAGGCTTCGGCAAGGGAATCAGATAGCTGTGTAACCATTCCTCCTTGATGCTAGCACTCCCTATACTGTTGTTGTACATGTCTGCTAGTTTCTCTAGCTCATTGTCGGTACACCTATTTATGTCGTCGTATCTTATGCCATCAGGACCTGGAGCACTGTTTTTTGATCGTCGAAGCCCAGCCTTGATTTCTTTCACTGTCGAATGGGAATCACATTTGATAGGAGCCTGTCCTTCAAGGACCACGTGGAGACGGTTGTGACAAGGTCTCAAAAGGGACGCAATGCACTTAAAACTATGGCTGCAATGGACACAGAGCAGAGAATGCTTTTCACACTATACCAGCACTTGATCCTCTCAGTGATTGATTATGGACTAGGACTGCTCACTGTCTCAAAGAGTCAGCTGGTGAAATTAGAGCGCATACAGAACGAAGCGATGCGAGTCATTCTGGGATGCACCAGAGACACCCCAGTTGTGTGTATGCGTTACATCCTTGGTTTTCCGACTGTTGCAGGTAGGCTCAAGGTGATGCGGGCGAACACATACCTCAGAGTAGCTGCAGACACAGATCACCCGTTGCATGAGGCGCTGGACGCCGTTAAGGGTCAGCGACTGATAAGAGGGAAATCATGGATGGCTCAGGCGGAAGATACGATCAGGCAGGTGTGCCCCTTGGAGAACATTAGGAGAGGAGAAGAGTGGGCAGAGTGACAGCGGAGCAGTTAGACTTGTGCAGAGTTATAATCACATTGAGCAGGGAGTGGCCAGCAGGGGCCAAGGAAGTGGAAATCCAGCAACTAATTTAGGATAATTCTCGCTCAGGTGATGTGATTATCTACACAGATGGGTCGGTGTTGAGAGGTAGTAGAAGTGCCTGGGGGTTCTTAGCAAAAGCGAATGGTCGACGTTTGGTGCAGGAGAGCCTGTCATATGATACCACAACATCAAGCTTAAGAATGGAGGTGGAGGCGGTCAGTGCAGCTTTCCGCTGGATGGAGAATACGATACATACACATCGTGATAGTAACTGACTCAGAAAGCATGCTGAGTAGGGTGAAGACAGGCAACCTTCGTACAGAGTGGCTTGCTTCGCTTCGGAAGTCACGAGTGACAAACATCGTCTGGATCTTTTCTCCGGGGCATGCTGGTGTTCTGGGGAATGAACAGGCGGACAGATTGGCTGGCTCAGCAAAACTTGGTGGAGTATTGATGCATGACAAAGCAGACGTGGTTGCGGCCTTGTGGGAGCATGTGTACACCTCGGAGGAGCAAATGGATTACCATGGTCTGGCAAGAATGAGACAGCGTGGAGTGACGAGGGGATCTGGCCGACGATCGACGCTCAGAGGAAAGGCGAGACGGACATATAATCAGATTGCTACTGGCACTATTAGTGTTGGAATTCTTCGCTGGCTGCTAAGTATGGGGACGGAGCGCTTATGGGAATGCCCCGAATGCTGTGATGTCCGTTCCTAAATCAATCAATCAATCAATCAATCAATCTTATGCAGCTGTAACCCTGGTCTCCTCATATTATTAATTTCTGTTTCTACTTCTACTTCACTGTATATTTATGTCTTCCTTTGTTTCTTGTGCCCTGTGTTTTCCAGATAAGCAAAAACTGCATTCTGTCAAATGAGGAACATTTTGTGCAACAAGCCATTGTCCTAGACATTTAGAAAAAGAGTTCTTGTATATTACACAGAAACAGTTTTAACATAGTAAACAGGAGGACAAAATCCTCGAAAGCCTTGGAGATGTGGTTTTATAGACAAATGCTGAAAGTTAATTGAGCAGTCAAAACGAGCAATCAGGGCGTTGTAAGGGAAGCTGAGTTGCAAAGACAACTTATCACAAATATCTGAAAGAGACAGTCATCGTTTTGTGGCCAGGTTATGACCTTCCGCTGTCTCTTTTCCCGAACAACGGTGCCGGTTGTCTCTGAGTTTTCTAGTTTATTTCTCTTCATAACGTGTGAAAAATTCCTGACTGTTTACATATGGTTTCTCTAATCAGTTGACCTTTTTCATTTGTTTCTTGAAGAACTGTCGCATCCTTTGCTCTGTGTAAGAAAGGTAGAAGAAGAAGAAGAAGAAGAAGAAGAAGAAGAAGAAGAAGAAGAAGAAGAAGAAGAAGAAGAAGAAGAAGAAGAAGAAGAAGAAGAAGACGTTAAGGGTAAATTTGACGTCAAAATCAACTTCTAATTATCGACATTCATCAATGAACCATTGCCCTTGACGATCTCACATTAAGTCTTGATATCCTTTGCCATCTCTTCAAGAACCAATTCTGATGTACGGAAGCCAGTCATGGACAGTTTGAGCACAAGTGAGGAATAATGTGGAAGTAACGGAGATGTGCTTGTAAAGAATAACAATGAAAAAACAATGGATTAATAAGAAAAATAAAGTAATGAAGATATCTAGAAAGACATTAACTCAGAAATAGAATTGGATCAATTTCACATTGTTTGGGTAGTTCATGGACTGGCGAGAACTGGAGTACGTCATGACACGGCAAGTTGGAGGCAAAGAGAGGCGGGCGGGAGGAGGGAGTGAACTAAAAGAGAAGATGCTGGACAGTCTGACATCATGGCGTTGAGGAATATCAGTATTAGAAATGTTTTGGCAGTACAAGAGACAGCAGGCTGTGCACAGATCTGATCACAAGTGTCATACTGTGTTGACCATAGAAAGATTTAATGAAACGTCTAATTTCTTGGACATCCGCACACACACAATTTATTGAGAACAATTAGGGTTATAGCAGCGGCCAAGCGCTAACTACACCCCTTTCAAGACAAAATCTAATTCTGAAGACACAGCTTGATTTTTACACTTGTATCAAATGTGTCTTCTGCAAAGCTATTGATGAAAAACTGCTTTCGCCTGTCCAGTACCCTGCAGACAAACTTGCACTGCTTATTGCACCTTTGTTCCTGACTTCAGTATTTCCTTATCCAGTTACTTGAGTTGTACTGTGAAAGATTATTGTACTTCCTCATTGGCATTTACTTTGACAATAAAGTCGTCTCCTTTAGCAGAGCAGAATATTTATAAATAAGAAGGTTACCTCCCTTACCAGAAGCATCCACTTGGAAAGTCGTAACCTGTTTCCCAAAGGTCTTGGGAGTAAAACGGCTTGGGAAGGACACCTGGGCCATTGTGGCAATATTTGCATTTGATGTCTATGAGGGCTTCCAGGATAAACAAGAAACAGTGGCGGTGGCACCAGACCCGGAGGATGCTTACAACAGAGTCAGGTATGATCGGTTGATATTACACTCTGTGGACATGGAGGTCTGCCCTTGGATTGTCAAATGGATTACTACAGCCCTTTATGAGCGTAAAATTGCTCTGCGCATGGGTTCCTGGACTTCTGACCCCTGTACTATTACATCTGGCTGCCACATGGATCTGCCACGTCCCCATTGCTCTTTAATGTCTACACTAGCAAAGTCGCAGCTATTGAGACACCAGGAATTGGTAGAATCTAGATATTTGCAGATGATGTGCTGGTGTGCAGACAGGGAAGAGGCAGGGGAAGTTTGGATGCAGACTTACAGACGATAGTAAATAGCGTGGCGGAGTGATAATTATTCTTTTAGGTATGATCGGTTGATATTACACTCTGTGGACATGGAGGTCTGCCCTTGGATTGTCAAATGGATTGCTACAGTCCTTTATGAGCGTAAAATTGCTCTGCGCATGGGTTCATGGACTTCTGACCCCTGTACTATTACATCTGGCTGCCACATGGATCTGCCACGTCCCCATTGCTCTTTAATGTCTACACTAGCAAAGTCGCAGCTATTGAGACACCAGGAATTGGTAGAATCTAGACATTTGCAGATGATGTGCTGGTGTGCAGACAGGGAAGAGGCAGGGGAAGTTTGGATGCAGACTTACAGACGATAGTAAATAGCGTGGCGGAGTGATAATTATTCTTTTAGTGATGCGCTCCGTGGCGAAGGTGTTACGGACGTGGTTCGTGATCCCGCATACCCGTGTTTGAAACACAGCTACGCGCGATTTGGCAGCAGACCGCGTTGCGCTGTTTGTTTTATTTACAACAACAACAGCAAAAAATGCAAACGTCCTGAAATGGATATGCAACTAACTTTATTTTAGTGTGCCTTCATGGCACAGAATATATTGCATTTATCTATTAATTATGTCCTAAATAACTAACTACCTAACTAACTAACTAACTAACTAACTAACTAACTAACTAACTAACTAACTAACTAACTAACTAACGAATGAACTAACTAACTAATTAACTAACTAACTAACTAACTAACTATTAATCCTATCCTACATATTTTTGTACCACAAAATAGCAAGTAGGGCTGCAGTAACAATAGTACAAGTTACAGCTTATGCCTTACATTGTAATGATATTAAATACATAAAGATTTATATGTAAATGTGGTCACACAAGTAGTCTTCTGTAACAGTACAGGTACAGAGGATCAATAACCAAGCCCTTCAGTGTTTCTTTACAACGAATTTATTGAATCATAATAAACTGATAATCATGTAGAGGTCATGAGACCAGATGTTGTCTTCTCTTGAGTTTTGCTGTAACTAACCCAAAACAATCTACGTCACGGCTTGAGCATCTTTACTAGCGTTCTTATAGGATGCTCAACCGTGCCCCTAAGTTTACGCATCAACCTATTGACATAGATGTTACTCATTCCGTTACACTTCCCTTTCTTTAAAAAGACTTTTCTTCTTCAAAAGTCTTAACTCCTAACCCCTTTATCCTACACCCTCTCTCCTTCCTCCGGTCCCAAACTAACTCTATCTTAAGTAATACTTTCTTCTATTTGTACCTTATCCCCGTGCCACATAGCAAACCACTATGGAGTTATATTTCTTCTTCGTTTCTGGCCTGGCTCTTCAAAAAAACATAACATAACATATATTATTTACATATCCTATCACAAAAACCCCTTCTTGTATAGGTATCTATTATACCTCAATAATATTTACATCTTAGTTTTATACAATACATCATAACACATATGGGTACCTTTTTGAAATACTTCTTCTTCTCTTCATAAGCAATCCGCTTACCCCTTCTTATCACGAACTCAAAAAATTCAAAACGCTTTACTCTTCTGATACTACCTCAACTCTCTATTGTCATCACTAACCGTATTACCTCCACATTACTGCTTTTCCACTTTCAACCAACCTGAAATCACTTGCACACGATAGGAAGACAAAGAATCGGTGCGCACCGGAGATTCAAAGAAGTAGAACTCTTCCTCACAAAAACCACACTCACCTAAATTACACACACCTTTACCCCCTATGTCATCTGAGACTTTATGTAATAAAGTCTAAAACAATTATATCTTCTACCGTTCACTTATACCACTTATTATGGCAACAGTTTACGCTGCTATCTACAGCATCAAGCACCAACCATCAAAATATTTTATTCACTCCCAAATGTCTATATATTACAGACAGTACACAAATCAAAAAGGTCCATCATCCCTCAAGACCTCTTCCCCCATTATACACATCACCTCACATAACTAATCTTCTCCTATACCTCACTCAGAATTCCCTCTTAATCTTGCCGAAAACTTCAGCAACCCACTAATGTCCATTTATTATGGGCATTTCTTCTAAACCTCAATTTATGCCGTTATCAACAGCAACAATATACCGCCACTGAACTCATGTCTGTGACTGCTTGCAATCAACGTTATTCTTTCTCAGTCCCTATATTACGGACCCCCAAAAACCCCATGTCATTTAATCTATTTTCTCTGTGACCACAGCACTCCACACTGACAATTGTTTATTTCTCACTAACGTACTTACCCTCCTTTTCTATTGGACTGATATCCACAGTATATAGTTATTCTTCGGAGTAAAACATGGCATTCAATTCATGTTTTACTATTTGTCTTCACACTGTCTGGCGTAGCACGTTACCCATTTCTTCTTCTATAAGCCAGCAATCTCGTGTTTCTTATGAAATTTCTATTACATCATGGCTCTAAATCCATGTTAACTTGCGATCCCGTGGAGACCATGTTATAAACTTTCCCCACATTTACCCCACTGCTATATACGTTAGTCACGATAATCTTTTCTTCCCCAATATGGCATCCAATCCATATATATTCAATCAATGCTGACTTAATGCAGCTCCTATTTTTAACTCCCGCAGAACCCCTTTTCTTGAGTAGTAACCCCATTTAAGTATGGCATATGTTTCCACAACTTCGCAGCCACTATATCATTAACCTCTCAACGCTGATTATCACAGCACTCTTGCTAACAGAATATACCCACGAACTTATTATTCACAAAGAGAATGTGTCTCTCTTCTAGTCCTCAGCAGTCTATTAACCATTTTTTTAACGAAGGGTCCTAAATAAAGCCCCATGTATTGCCTTTATTCTAGACAAAACCATAACTGTTTGTGAAGTAAACTTAACTTAAACAATTTATAAACAGAATAACTACTATTCAACAGACAAGACAATTCAACCTAAATCAAGATTTAAACGAAATAAAATTATAACAGAATATCATACCCCCCCCCCCCCCCCAAGTTTTTACACATCATTTATCTTTCCCCTCATATCAAATAAAGGTATCAAGTCATTCAAAGAAAAACATATTTCAGAATAATATAACATACATCTGTAGCAGTATGTGTATATGGGGTGGGCAAAACTACAGCACGCTTGAGCATCAGGGTGGAATGGGAAGAAGGATGCTCAAGTCGTGACGTAGTTTGTTGTTAGGAACCAGTCAACATCGGGGCCTGGAGGAGAGAAGACGCCATGTTGTATGAAGGCTGTAGAAGTTGTCATCAAGATGAAATAAATCTCTATTTATACTAAAACAAAGAACTCGTTAGTCCTATTTATCTGTACGCTGTTATAAAGGACTTAATTGGTGCCCATGACACAGGATACGAACTTGGAGTGTCGTCGCGGAATCACAATATGCTGTCCAGGTCGAACCTCGAACTAAAGTCAAAGTTTTGAAGATCTCGTTCTGTTTACATCAAATACCCAGAGACAGAATTATGGCACGATTCTATACTTATGTTGAACGAAAAAGCGAAGTTGAAAAATGGCCACTAAGTCGTCTGTGAGAATTACAGCAGCCAAAAGCCCGGCTAGGGGTGGTTGTCTGTGATTATTTTTCAGAGTTCTCGTTGCTATCAAGAATCCTAGATGTATAGACAGTCGTTGTCATCTGAGTTATGAAAGCCGGCTTCCCAGGGTGAGTTACTGTACAGTGGTGATCATCTCGCCGAGCTGAAGAGAGAGAAAGTCCAGTACGTTTTTTCTGGATCGTTTGAAATAAGAGGCTCAGGAAAAAGAAACCTTCAAGGCAAGTCGAATCAAGTAGAAACATTTTACTAACAGAGCAGTTGTCTACTTCTCGTTAAGATAGATTGCCTGGAGCGAACTAAAAGCCGCAGAATCCTGACCTTGAGATTTTTTTGAGGAATAAGAAGAAATGGAAAGCTCGTTAACAGCAGAAATACCGCTAAAGAACTCTCGGAAGTGGGAGAGGCAGACTGGGCAGCCGACCTACTGAAATTATCGCTTTCCTGAATTGCACCGATTCTCAAGACGTCGCTTGATGTGCCCTATCCGGGGTGAAAAGAAGCCAGAAGACTGGTAGGGGCTCAACCAAGGGCTGAAGTTACTGAGGCATCCGAAGAAGAAACTCCCTGAAGTGCGTGATCGGTTGGAGGAGCATTTCAACAAACACAGACTCCTATCGTTTGAGTTCTATCTGACCAGAAAACTTTCAGCGAAAATAGAAGAATCCGTCTTTCTTGGATCGGGAGCAAATTAGGGTAATTGGTGAACTTTAAATATTATTTTACGTACAATTGACTAGTTGAACAATTCTGTTGTGTAATGTAAATACGATCATATTGTTAAATTAGATAGTTATAATTGTGAATTTGATTTTATTGGTATATACAGAAATATTTCAGCATGACGGAACAAGATTCATTGGCACAAGTTTTGACGGGGGTAGAAACAGTGATGGATAGACTTAACACAGCAAAAGAAACAACAGGATATGACAACAGGCAGACCGTCACAACACAGTAGAGAAACAGTTTTCTTTTCTTCTTATTCCAGCTGAGCTCAGGACGAGTTTTTTTTCAGGTACCAAGGAATATACAGAAGAAGAAGTTAATATGAATTACCTACATGTAGAATTACAACGTATTAGTACATGGTTGGGAGAATTAAAAGAGGCAGTTAGTGAGGTAGAAATTTTGTAGAAACATTGCAGAACAGAACTACTAGACAAGACCCTTATAGATTTAAGGTAGACTGTAATAGAGTAGGAAAGAATAACAGGAGACAGCCATTGATTAATAAAGACAGAAGACAATACGGTTATGATGAACCAAAGCTTGATGTATATAGGGTAAAAGACGGTGAGAACAGACGTAATGGTGAAAAGTTGGACTGGTATAACTGTTATAGATACAAGAATGGTCCTGAGAGAGACTTTTCCAATAAGTTATGGAAGTGGCCATCCCATGGCAAGACTGCTAGGAAAAGACGTAACGAATGGTTTGAAAAAAGACAAAGACAATATCTAAACTCAGGTGTAAGAGACAGAGTTGAACCTGTAAATAAAATACAAACTAATCCTAAAATGGTTGCAAATGTGACTAGTAGACAGGAAAATAAAACGACGGTAGTGATAAAGAGAATAGACCGAGAGACACAGACACATATTGATACTGTAGAGAAGACAACCCAGGTAAAGTCAATTAAGAAAATAGAAAAGGGAACGCAAACTATTAAGATGGTGGAAATTGCGGAACCACCTCAGGTGAAATTAGAAAAAGAAGACACAGTTGAAGTTAAGAAAGATAGACAGACGAGAACCAAAGACGAAAGGAAACCAAAGAGGAAAAGTATTGAAGAAAGAAATAGTAGTATGATAGTTAATAGAGGTACTGCCATGTCAAGTTCCTCAGGTATAGACATTAAGTTAATCCCTAAATGGTGTAGAGATATTAGGTGTGAGAGTTCAGGTTACGGAGAAGATGTTTCTGCCGCCGCATGTTATAGTACGTGCCGTGATGCTGAGACAACTGTGAATACTGATGATTCGGAGAATGAGAGAGTTGCACTACGAGCAGATCCTGAATCGAAGCGTGATGTTCCCTCATACGGTATAGTTGCTGGTGGACAGACGGACAGAGTTTTGGTTGGTGACTCTTTAGAACTAGATACCAGTTTATATGACAAGAAAGTAGGGAAGGCTAAGAGACGAATACCAAGAAAGAGAAAGAAAGTCAGACGTTCTAAAGCTGACTATGGGAATAGGGTCGAGGTGTCGGCAGTAAACTATTATGAATCTGATGAGGGAACTATTATTAGTGTGTCATCTGAAGATGAGATGGGGAAATATAAACGTTATGTAATGTTGACAGGAAACAGTGAGCAGACCGACGCAAAGAAAGGAAATAGGAAGAAAGCATTTAAGAAGAAGAATAGTAATAAACAGATAGCGGAAGTTTACTCGACGACAGAAAGTGAATAGAAGAATATATGACCTTAAGACCTGCGTACTTTAACAACAGGTTAACAACAGATAGTGAAGATGACATAGTTGAAGAAAGACATACTAAAGTATTAAGAGACAACGAAATATTTGGCTTGGATGCGCTTTATGGCTGTTAAAATTCTAAGGGTGACGAAGGACATATGGCATTGTTTTGGCTTATGAGAAGAATTGCGGTTTGAGCAAATACATATGAGCTGTCTAAAATAGGCAGATGAATTTTTTTTTGGTGTAGCATCATATGGTACAGGGTAGGCAATAGTGTTGTTGAGGATAGAGAGTTACGGCAAATGATATTCTACGTGGATACGTAATACAGGATATCTTGTGTTTAGTTGCGATGTAGGGAGAGTAAACAAGGTGAGGGGGATTAGGCAATTGAGGAGAAAGAAGAGCTGATTAAATCTGAGAAACTTGTTGTGTGGAAAAGTATAGAACGATAGTTACGAGGTTAGTGGCTCGTCGGAGTGAAGTTTGTTCTGAGAGATCGTTGATAGTGCTGGTTAGTGTGTAAGAGAGATATAGTTTGCGAGAGATAATATATAGATTCTGACCTTTGAAAACGAGAGAATGATTGAGAAAAGTAGAAATAAGTCAAACATATGTGCGTCGAGAAAGGATAGGAAGATGACAAGTGATAAGTATAATATGCATGTACGAGACGTTTAGCCCGTGCGTGAGTATAAGTGTAGATAAACGGGTGTTCGTCGCGCTAAGTGAAGCAGGAGTGAGGTTTTAAAAACGTCGTCAAGTGTCAATGTGGGTGAAAATGATCGACACACTTAAGCTTGGTAGTTGTTGATACATGGTTGTCCTATTGTTCAGAGTGTTGAATAGCCTTATTACAACTGTTGTCAATATCATCTTCTAGTTTGCCATTTGATGATATTATACTTCCTGGGAACGTGAGATTCTTTACTTGTTGCGAGAAATGTTCGTTTAGCTGAATGGTTGTTGTTTGTTTTGTTTGTGCTAAATTGTTAAAGTAGGTAATTAGAAAGGTGTGATGTCCTTTGTTTGGAATGTGTGACCTTGGACGGAATTTATGGAAGTTGTATGACAGCTTGACAGAAAGAGAGTTAACATTCTGAATGACGTTTTATAAAATATGTTTAGTATTGTTGACAGGGACATGTTGAAGTATGAATGCCTAATACTGAGAAATGAGGAAAGTGAGGTCCGTTGTCAGTTATATGTGGTGTGGTTTGCTGTTTCTGAAAGAATCTCGATAAATAGGAAGAGGAGTGAAAGATACGGAGGTAAACAAGATTAGTTAAATGAATGTTGGAGAATGTGTTCCGATAAGTGTGACTAGTATCATCGCGGTGCAAGAACGATAGGAGAGACTTGAGGATAGTTTAGAGTAGTTGTGGTGAGATGTTAAGAAAGTACTGATACAGGAGAATGAAATATTAATTGCGTCGGGTAGACGAGAAACTTAAAAGTAGAATTAGTTGTATTGGTGAGAGGTCTATAGTAAATAGACAAAGTTTTGTTGGACGTAGGAGGGTGGAGATACCGTAGATAACGTTAATAATGATTAAGTAGTTGTAGTAATACTTGGAACAAGGGAAACAAGTAGTGTGTCGAGGTACGGTTTCCTTTAGTAGAGAAATGAGTTGTAGTGTGCTGAGATAGCCGCCACAATACTAGTAAGTGAAGGGATTTGAGCTGCAGTTTACAGCGGTTGGTTAGGGTGATATTCCAGATATTGGGAGATGTATTAGGAGTTAGTTTGGTAAAAGGTAGAATATTGTGAGGGGAGAGAATCAATGATTGACGGTCATTTATTGATTGATGACTTTTGTTGAGAGAACAGATATTGTTCTAAGTTAAGAATTGGTCTGTAGATAACAGATATATATATATAGAGAGATATTTTGAGGTTAATGCTTAGCATTGAGTTGTTTTGTTTTATCTGTTAACGGAATAGGCATGACTTGTGTGAATAGATATGTGTTACATTGGTTCGTATAGGAGGCCAAGGTTGCTGGGTCACTTTACGTAGTTAATTCTAAGTGAATTATATTTTTTTTGAAAACCTTCTCTTTAGCGAGAAGACAGTTGTTGTTTTTTTTATTGAATTTGAGTTTTTAATGCCTCATATATAATATGTTTTTTTTTGCTTGATTTGGTCCTGTAAAATGATTGTTATTATTTGATTCTAGAATAGGGTTATTGTGTTCTTGGACTTTTGCGTACAAACTATTGGTCCGTAAAAGAGACCAGTAGTATTAGGTAACAATAGATTAGGATGTATGTTGTATTATTTTAATATATGTTTTTCTTTGAATGAGTTAATACCTTTAATTGATATGAGGGGAAACATAAATGATGTTATAAAAAATTTGGGGGGGGGGGGTATGATATCCTGTTGTGATTTTATTTCGCTTCACTCATAAGTTACGTGAATTGTCTTGTGTGTTTATATATATGTTGGAAATTAATTAAGTTAAGTTTAATTTACATGGTTTTGTCTAGAATAAAGACAATACATGGGGCTTTATTTAAGACCCTTCGTTCAGAAAATAGTAATAAACTACTGAGGACTAGAAGAGAGACACATTCTCCTCGTGAATAACAAGTTTATGTATATTCTACTAGCAAGATTGCTGTGATAATCAGCGTTGAGAGGTTAAGTTGTGGAAACATACTTAACTGACGGGGTTATTACACAAGTAAAATGGTTATGGGGAATTTAAGGGAGCATTAATTGAAGATATATGGATTAGACGCCATATGGGGAAGAAAAGATTAATGTGAATAACGTATATAGCAGTGGGGTAAATGAGGGGAAAGTTTTGAACATAGTTTCCATGGGGTCAGAAGAACCATGGTGCACTTTCATAAGAGACACGAGATTGCTGGCTTATAGAAGAAGAAGTGGGTAACGTGCTACGCCAGGCAATTACCAAAACATGAATTGAATCCATGTTTGGTTCCGAAGAATGATTAGATACTGTGGATAACAGTACAATAGTAAAGGGTTGTAAGTGTGTTAATGAGAAATGAACATTGTGGAGACATAATGACATGGGGATTTTGAGGGTCCGTAATATATGGACTGAGATAGAATATTGTTGCTGTTGATAACGGCATAAGTAGAGGTTTTAGTAGAGATGCCCATAATAAATGGACATTAAGGGGTCGCTGAAATTTTCGGCGAAATTAAGAGAGAATTCTGAGTGAGGTATGAGAGAAGATTAGTTATGTGAGGTGATGTGTATAAAGGTAGAAGAGGTCTAAAGGGATGATGGACCTTGTTAATTGTGTACTGTCTGTAATATATAGACATTTGGGAGTGAAAAATATTTTTGATGGTTGGTACTTGAGGCTGTAGATAGCAGCGTAAACTGTTACCATAATAAGTGGTACTGTAGAAGAGATAATTGTTTTAGACTTTATTACATACAGTCTCAAATGACATAGGGGGGTAAAGGTGTGTGTGATTTAGTTAAGTGTGGTTCTTTTAGAGAGAAAGAGTTCTACTTCTTTGAATCTACGGTGCGCACCGATTCCTTGTCTTTCTATCATGTGCGAGTGTTCTCAGGTTGATTGAAAGTAGAGAATTAGTAAGTAATGTTGGTGATGACAATAGGGAGTTGGTATCAGAAGAGTACAGCGTTTGAAATTGCTTATAAAGAGAAGAAGGAGTGTTTATTTTCAAAAGGTAACCATATGTGTTATGATGTATTGTATAAAGTTGAGATTTAAAGGTTATTGATGATATGTAATTAATATGTGTTATGTTATGAAGAGTCAGAAACGAAGAAGAAGTTCATAGTGGTTTACTATATGACAGGGAGAAGAGTTACAGAATAGAATAATTACTTAAAATAGAGTTGGTTTGGGGACAGATTAGAGGGGTGTGAAAGGAAAGAGAGGGTATAGAGTAAGGGGATTGGGAGTAAAGACTTTTTAAAGGAAAAAGTCTTTCGAAAACATAGGAAGGTGTAGCAGTATGTGTATATGGGGTGGGAAAAACTACAGCACGCTTGAGCATCAGGGTGGAATGGGAAGAAGGATGCTCAAGTCGTGACGTAGTTTGTTGTTAGGAACCAGTCAACATCGGGGCCTGGAGGAGAGAAGACGCCATGTTGTATGAAGGCTGTAGAAGTTGTCATCAAGATGAAATAAATCTCTATTTATACTAAAACAAAGAACTCGTTAGTCCTATTTATCTGTACGCTGTTATACATCCTATCCATTGTTAGTCTCTTTTATGGACTAACAATAACTTATTTATCTATTTTAAAAAACTCAAGAAGTCAAATCATAAAATCAATTGGGAATAAAATTACAGTAAAAATATACCACACTCGAATTTACATCCATATTAGCTATCTTAACACCTAAATATATAGTGTCATGTCTACTCCTCAAGACAACTCATTATAAGTATCAATAAAACCATTTTCTATAACAACTGTGTCATATACAGCTAATGTATTTCATCAACTATCACTTTCCTTTTTAAATCACAAAATTTTTATCTTGCTATCTGCAGCATTTTCTATCAATTTATCTCCCCTGTTTCCATTTCCTCAATAACTCCAAGTTTCTTTGAATAAGTGCTATCTCCACATCAATATCTTCTTCCTCATGTAAAGAAATATTTTCTTCCATGCTACTATCTCTATTAGATTCTGAATTTTCATCCATTTCTTCTATGTCTTTTCACTACAACGGCTACTCTTATAACCGTAATAAAAACACTCAATGCTAGGCCAATTAACCTGCATTAATCCCCCCCCCCCAATATATATATATATATATATATATATATATATATATATATATATATATATATATATATATCTGTTACCTACAGACTATATTCTCAACCTAACGTAGAACAATATCTGTTCTCTTAACAAAAGTCATTAATCAACAAATGACTGTACTTTTTCTGGAAGTCAATCATTGATTATCTCCCCTCACAACATTCTATCTTTTACAAAACTAACTCCTAACACATCACACTATTTAGAATATAAATCTAAACAACCACTGTAAACTACAGGTCAAATCATTTTATCTATTACCAGTGTGACGACAATACTACATCTGTTTTATGAAATGTTAACTCTCTCTCTCTCTCTGTCAGCCTGTCATAAAATTTCCATAAATTCCGTCCAAGATCACACATTCCAAACAAAAGACATCACACCTTTCTAATCACCTACTTTAACAATTTAGCACAAGCAAAACAGAGGCAACGACTATAACCAAAGAAGAACAAACAACAACAATTCAGCTAAACGAACATTTCTCGAAACAAGTAAAGAGTCTCAAGTGCCTAGGAAGTATAATATCATCAAATGGCAAACCAGAAGATGAGATTGAGAACAGGTGCAATAAGGCTAATCAACTCTCTGGACAAATGTAGCAATAACTACCAAGCCTAAGCGTGTCGATCACTTCCACCCACATTGACACCAGATATACTAAACGCCTTGTACATGCATGCGCTACTACTACTAATCATCTGACACGACGCACATATGTTTGTCTACATTTTTACACATACAAGAACAACGCATTACCAGACGAATTACTTCAACACTCATCAGAACTTTCACAATTCAACTGTTTTCTTATTTCTACCTTTCTCAATCATTCACTCCTTTTCAAAGGTCAGAACCTATATTTTATCTCTCGCAAACTATATCTCTTTTACACACTAACCAGTAGGCCTATTATCAACGATCTCTCAGAACCAACCTCATTCCGCTGAGCCACTAACCTCGTAACCATCATTCTCTACTTCTCCACACAACAACTTTCTCAGATTTAATCACCTCTTCTTTCTTCGCAAGCATGACGTAATTACTTCATCCCCCTCACCAAGAACTCGTATTCTTCAAGCATCAGTTTCCACAGTCTTTTACTCTTAATACTCTCGCGCTCAACTGGCTATTTTACACAGGATACTCAATTCTTCCTCAATTTATATCTCCTCATCAGACACTCTCGGTTCATCTACCAATGCTACTATACCTACCAAGCGAAACTATCTCAGACATCACGTCATATCCCTGCGTCGAACCAATTCTAGTACGAGCATTCATACTTAGTTTATCTCTCTCTCTGCTAATTCTGTCCTGAATCTACCCTACTTTAATCACACCAGTTATACATCACTCAACGTGATCAGCTCTCTCTATCTAACCATTCCGGACAAGAGACATTTCAATTTCTACCTTGTTTACTCTCCCCACACCAAAACCAAACACAAGATATTCGTTATAACGTATCCACGTAGAATATTCTATTAGTTGCTATGACTCTCTATCCCCAACAACACTATTACCTACCCTGTACCATGTGATGCTCCACCAAAAAAATTCATCTGCCTATTTTAGACAGTTCATAAGTATATGCTCAAACCGCAATACCATCTGTCATTCCTCACCCTCGAAATTCTAACAGTTATAAAGTGCATCTAAGCCAAATATTTCATTGTCTCCCAGTACTAATGTGCGTCTCTCTTCAATTATGTCATCTTCAATATCGTCATCTTCAATATCCGTACTTGTTAATCCGTTGTTAAAGTACTCAGGTCTTAATTCTCTGAGTTTTCTTATGTTATTTTCTGTCGTCGAGTAAATTTCCGCTATCTGTCTATTACTATTGTTCTTATTATACAACCAGTATTATACAACCAGTCTGTCATTTCTGCAGTACTATACAACCAGTCTGTCATTTATGCTGTACTATACAACCAGTCTTTCATTTCTGCGGTATTAAACAATCAGTCTGTCATTTCTGCAGTACTATACAATCAGTCTGTCATTTCTGCAGTACTATACAAGTCTGTCATTTCTATAGTACTATACAACCAGTCTTTTATTTCTGCAGTACTATACAACCAGTCTGTCATTTCTGCAGTACTATACAAGTCTGTCATTTCTATAGTACTATACAATCAGTCTGTCATTTCTGCTGTACTATACAATAAGTCTAGCAACACTGCAGCCTACCACGCATGTCGTAAGAGGCGACTAAGGAGGCTTGATGGTTCCGTCGCCCTGCTACTGAGTGAGTGCATGGCGCGACACTGTGAGCTGTGAGTTTCGTGTGAAATGCTTTTGAATCTGCCCAAGGTCTTTTGGAACGTGACTGCATGTTCTGAGCGATGGCAGATGGCTATGTCCCAGAGTTGACCGGTTTTTGCCTTATGCAGAAATGCGTGGCTGCTGGGCTTCTGGTTGACTGCCACTGCCATTGACGATGAACTGTATTTCGTGGACTGTGTGGGTGAACATCTAGGAAACATCCAGATGGGAAAATGACTGCTGATTCCATCAGAAATGAACTGAGTGCTTTGTGGGGGACTATTATTTGACATTCTGGTGGCGGCATTATGCACAGTGTATCTGTGCGGGCTGTTATTTGTCGAGACTCCTGTCTTTTCCACTTTTCACATTGGGCAGTGGGGAGCGTTTTGTGTGATATTCACTGGCACAGGAATGGAGCATAATGGGGACGACCCGTTGCTGTGAAGTTGGAACTGCGACTAACTAACTAACTAACTAACTACTATTCTTCTTCTTAAATGCTTTCTTTCTATTTCCTTTATTTGCGTCGGTCTGCTCACTGTTTCCTGTATACCTTACATAACGTTTACATTTCCCCATCTCGTCTTCAGATGACACACTGATAATAGTTCCCTCATCAGACTCATAGTAGTTTACTGCAGACACGTCGATTCTATTCCCATAGTCGGCTTTAGAACGTCTGACTTTCTTCTTACCTCCATTCCCCCTGCTCCGCTTCGGGACAACTTCAATATCTTTAGCTGAGGAAACTGACATCTCAGTTGTACCTTTATTGACCATCAGACTTTTTATATTTCTTTCCCCAATACTTTTCCTCTTTGGTCTCTTTTCGTCTTTGGTTCTCGTCTGTTTATCTTTCTTAATTTCAACCGTGTCTCCCTTAGTCAAGTGAGTTGATTTTGATTGAGTCTCTACTAACTCAGTTTGACTTCCCTTCGTTATCTTGCTAGCTGGTTGTTTCTGGGTTTCCTTTTCTATTGTATCAACCTGTGTCTGTGTATTCCGTTCTACTACTTCAACCACCTGCGTCTGAGTCTGTTGATCTATTTTCTTTATTAACACCGTCATCTTCTTTTCCTGTTTAACAGTCAAATTCGTAACCATCTTAGGAGTAATTGAATTCTTACTTACATTTCCTACCCTGTTCTTTGACCCTGACCTCAGATACTGTCTCCGTCTTTGTTCAAACCAGTCGTCACGTTTTTTCCTAGCAGTCTTGCTATGGGATGGCCAATTCCATAATTTCTTGGAAAGGTCTCTCTCAGGACATTTATACCGGTCCGACTTTTCACTATTACGTCTACTCTCACCGTCTTTTATCCTATATACATCATGCCTTGGTTCGTCATAACCAACCGCATAATCAAAACCATATTGTCTTCTGTCTTTATTAAGTAGTGGCTGTCTCCTGTTATTCTTTCCTACTCTATTGCAGTCTACCTTAAATCTATAAGGGTCTTGTCTTGTCGTTCTGTTCTGCAACGTTTCCGCAAAATTTTCTACTTCACTAACTGCTACTTTTAACTCTCCCAACCATGTACTGATACGTTTTAGTTCTATGTGTAGGTAGTTCATATTAACTTCTTTGTAATTTATATCAAGCCAAAACCCCTATATATTTCTTGGTGCCTGTAGAGGAAAAAAAACTCGTCTTGTGCTTTGCTGAAATAATTTCCAATTATTCCTGTTTCTCTACTGTGCTGTGTTGAGTTATCCTGTTGCTATACCTACTTCTTCTGCCACTTTGCAATGTGCTGAAATATCAATTTATATAAGCAACTCACAGTTATAATAATTTGGATATATGATCGTATTTAAATTACGTAATTCCTAATTGTTAAATGTTCAATCAGTCAATGGTATCTAAAATGACGTTTAAACTTTAACTAATTACCGTTAGCTATTTCTTTTCTTGATCTACGATGAAGGTGAATCCTCGTACGGCAGCCGAGAATCTATTTGTCAAGGGTCACGTATAAACCAATTCTGGAGTTTGCGTTATCCGAAGGTGTCTGTATTTCTCCAACCGACGACGCAATTTCAGGTATCCACATCAGACTTCTCCAGCGGAAAAAATGGAAGAAGAATGCCCAAGCTTTCACCCTTGGATGGGCCCGACCAGCTTTGCGCTTTCTTTTCACCCTAACAGGGCTCTTCAAGGCGTCGACTTGAAAACGGCTCTAGCTCAATAAAGCGATTTAGTTTGGCATTGAGATTTCCGCTTTAACTCAAAAACATTCTGATATGCTAGAGTTCAGGACCGCTGGAGTGATGAGCAAACACGATTGGCACTTTTCTCGAAATTTCCAAACGAAGGAGCAATTGGCCCGTCTCAATATAAGCTCTCGTAATTCTTCAGGTACTCAAAGTCAAGGTTCAATTAGTACAACGGCTTTTGAGTTTGCCCTAGGTGATCTTGATATACAGAAGATAACAGCTCCTTCAAAACGAGTTCTCCATTTAATTCGAGTTGTTTATATCTGTCTTGAGATTTCTTTGCTTCTGGACCTAGACAGTCCTAGTATATAAGTGGCTGACCTTCAAACGCAAGGTTAACTAACGGCTGTAATAATGGCAGGTCAAACTTCATAGTATTTGGACAGCATTTTGGCAAAAATCACGTTACTTCAAGTAGTTATGATGAGAAACAGCTTACTTACTCTATTGGCAACCATGTTATGAAGATGGCTCCATCTAGAAATCTTGATGCATATTACTTAAATTTAGCCAGTCCGAAAAAATGCTTCAATTTGACTTTGACTCCATTAAAAGTGGTCCGGTTTTGCACTTTTTGTTTAACGAATTTCTTAAAAATTTATTGATTCATACCTCAGTAAGTTGGTAAAATTTCTCATGAAAATCCGCTGTGGCATGTTGGTTTCGGTACTTCACGCTATACATGTCCGCGACATCCAAACCAAAATCGGCATCCTGGTGTGCGGCGCCATAAATCCATCTGTAACAGTACAGGTACAGAGGATCAATAACCAAGCCCTTCAGTGTTTCTTTACAACGAATTTATTGAATCATAATAAACTGATAATCATGTAGAGGTCATGAGACCAGATGTTGTCTTTTGAGTTTTGCTGTAACTAACCCAAAACAATCTACGTCACGGCTTGAGCATCTCTAGTAGCGTTCTTATAGGATGCTCAACCGTGCCCCTAAGTTTACGCATCAACCTATTGACATAGATGTTACTCATTCCGTTACACTTAATTTTTTGCCTACGGCTGTCAATTTTTGTATTATCTCTTGTGTCATCTGATTTCCACCTCTGTGATTTGTAATAATTTTGCATACAAGTATGATATATCATAGTAAGAATACAAGTAGTAAGAGCTGCTTTATACAGCGTTTGAGAATTTGCAGAATTCAAAGGAAATTAATCTTAATAGCAAACTTAGAATCTTAAAACTCTAAATCTACTGTATGTCTCAGAAACATGGAGAAAAACTAACACAGTTACTAATATACTAAAAGCATTCATTAATTGGTGCCTGCAGAGATTCGAAGGACTAACGTGGTATGACAGAACCACCAGTGTGGAGCTCATGAAGATAACCAAACAAATACTAGTGAATCAAGAAGTGAACGGGCATTGAGAAAACCTGATAAATATATAACTAGAAAGTTCCATGTCTATACGCCACAGAACCAGCGGAATAGAGAGATACACTAAAACACAAGGAGAAGAGAATTAGAGACAGAACTGAATAATATGAGGTGGACATTGAGGGAGCTGAAATAGATAGCACAAGACAGGGTGGCTTGGTTGAGGTCCTATGCTTTAGTGAGAGAATAAGGCAGGAGAAGAAGAAGACATATATAGGATGCACAAACCCGAGAAGGTTAACCCGGTCAACAAATGCCCACAGAAGTCGGATGTGTCGGCCTAACGGCGCAAAAACGCAGGTCTGCTTTAAACAGGCACAAAGCAATCACGTCCGGGAAAAAATAAAAACTCCGGACGAACGCAGCAGAAGAAGAAGAAGTATGCACAAACAGCATAGACCACAAAATTATTATGGAATATACAAGCAGCAGAGGATACACACATATCACCGAATTGAGTTGAATCAAGAACTGACACCATGGCACCTGGGACGTTCTCATACGTGCTCCATCCTCATCTTCAACAAACAACCAGAGAAGAGTCCCAGTACTGTACTAATGGTACCAGCTGCAATCTGATTGTGTCCATCTGGCCTGTCCTCGGATCCTGAGTATCGGCCAGCTCCTCTGGCCACTCCCTGCTGCACCATTCTCTCCAGATGATGATGATGTTTCTGTCCGTCCACACTATACAGATGACCCCAAAGAGCATTGAACACATCGTGCACCAATACCACACTCACAGCTGCAGACATAGCCCATTTGTCCGCCCGCCTACTTGTTTCCCTTCAGACCTGCATGCGCTGGGGAAAAGATCAAACGGATGCTCCTATCTTTGAATTTATGATTGAAACTTGACACTCTGCTCAAAGCACGCATATCATAGAACACACATAGAGTACAGAATACACAATATAAAATAACACAAAGTAATGCAGCTTTATAATACAGAACATAATTACAAAAATGACACGACATTGTGGCGACTAGCCTTCATGAGCAAACACATACATACACAAAATAGATTATGTGGTTGTTTCGGGATTTGAAATTTAAATATTGAGCACAACCCACTACTGGCAACGCCGATCGCATTGTGGTATGAACCTAAGGCCTATCCACGTCAATATGGAAGCACTATACTCGAGTTTCGCCCTCGTTTGAGCTCGTCAGTAGTGCATATCCCTGACCGGATCCGGAAACAGTCCCAGATCACGCGTGTGAAGCGGGTGTGTAACCACGCGGCACACACTGGACACACCAAATTATCACAACAGAACATCACAACGCTACCCACCGTAGGCTATGCTCAAGATTGCCCAATCGCCGCGACCGACGTCCGTCAATCGATGGGACCCGAACGATCAGGTCTTCTCACTGGCAAGGAACACCAGGCCTCCTAACTCCAGTGAGCAATAATAAATTGATTATGTGGTTGTTTCGGGATTTGAAATTTAAATATTGAGCACAACCCACTACTGACAACGCCGATCGCATTCTGGTATGAACCTAAGGCCTATCCACGTCAATATGGAAGCACTATACTCGAGTTTCGCCCTCGTTTGAGCTCGTCAGTAGTGCATATCCCTGACTGGATCCGGAAACAGTCCCGGATCACGCGTGTGAAGCGGGTGTGTAACCACGCGGCACACACTGGACACACCTGGGACTGTTTCCGGATCCGGTCAGGGATATGCACTACTGACGAGCTCAAACGAGGGCGAAACTCGAGTATAGTGCTTCCATATTGACGTGGATAGGCCTTAGGTTCATACCAGAATGCGATCGGCGTTGCCAGTAGTGGGTTGTGCTCAATATTTAAATTTCAAATCCCGAAACAACCACATAATCAATTTATTATTGCTCACTGGAGTTAGGAGGCCTGGTGTTCCTTGCCAGTGAGAAGACCTGATCGTTCGGGTCCCATCGATTGACGGACGTCGGTCGCGGCGATTGGGCAATCTTGAGCATAGCCTACGATGGGTAGCGTTGTGATGTTCTGTTGTGATAATTTGGTGTCCAGTGTGTGCCGCGTGGTTACACACCCGCTTCACACGCGTGATCCGGGACTGTTTCCGGATCCGGTCAGGGATATGCACTACTGACGAGCTCAAACGAGGGCGAAACTCGAGTATAGTGCTTCCATATTGACGTGGATAGGCCTTAGGTTCATACCAGAATGCGATCGGCGTTGCCAGTAGTGGGTTGTGCTCAATATTTAAATTTCAAATCCCGAAACAACCACATAATCAATTTATTATTGCTCACTGGAGTTAGGAGGCCTGGTGTTCCTTGCCAGTGAGAAGACCTGATCGTTCGGGTCCCATCGATTGACGGACGTCGGTCGCGGCGATTGGGCAATCTTGAGCATAGCCTACGATGGGTAGCTTTGTGATGTTCTGTTGTGATAATTTGGTGTGTCCAGTGTGTGCCGCGTGGTTACACACCCGCTTCACACGCGTGATCCGGGACTGTTTCCGGATCCGGTCAGGGATATGCACTACTGACGAGCTCAAACGAGGGCGAAACTCGAGTATAGTGCTTCTATATTGACGTGGATAGGCCGTAGGTTCATACCAGAATGCGATCGGCGTTGCCAGTAGTGGGTTGTGCTCAATATTTAAATACACAAAATACAACATATAATCACGGAGAAGACCCTCCAGTGACTACATTAAGGTATAAGAACGGGATGAGAAGAATAACAAGATGAAACAATGAGAACAATGAAGAGAAAATAAAAATTTGAAAATTTTGTTTGCTACATATCTCAGAATCCTAGGCTGTGATACTAGCATGAATTTCACCTTGATACTCTTACAGAATACACAATCAGTTTAGAATACACAAAGAGCAAGCACACTAGATATAAACAATGACAAAATGAATACGAACTCTTTTAAGTGCCCTGGCTATACATGTTACATCAACCCAACTGGGCAGGGAAGACATGGGTAGGCTCTGGTGGTCAAGTGTCACTTGTTTTCCCGGAAGGAATGTGGAATCAACAAGCACATCTTCAAACTTATTATCTGTTGGGATTATTGACTGACTTCTGTCTACACTCCTCCCTTCTGTCTTCCCTTCCATATATCTATTTCTTTCACTCTCTCGGTTATTCCCTCAACACATACTCCGACAACAGTTCCTTTCAACGATAAATAAAAGATTTATTAATAAAAAAAACTATGTCTGGTGTATGTATGGACTGTGTATATGTAGTTGGTATTGTCTGCTAGTGTGAATGCAAGATAGGCCGGTGGACTTCGTATGTGCCGTAGTTCTTCTCGCCTTTTCTGTCGGCCAAAACACAGGACAGCACACACAGAAATGGAGTGATCTCACCCTGAATGATCTCCTCCTGCTTGAGTCTGGACTTAATCCAATTCTTGAAGAAAACAACTGTTCAATGTCTTATCACCAGAAAATAATCCGATTTGGTAAGTCACTGAAGTTCATATATTTCCCGTTTTGGAAGGTATTATAATCCACCTCTGAATACACACCGCCACTATCCAACATTGTCTAGAGTTACTATGAATGTTCTACACCATGTCTATTGTTAATAAAGTTTAATGTTTCGGCACAGTGCAATTGCATGCAGTTTTAAGTATCCCTGCTTGCCACAGGTTAACGTCTTTTCCGTTTAAGGGTTTTAGTTGTATATTCGTTTGAGCATACAGTGTTCTGTATTTGACGTTAAGTTATCACTTCTTCATATTAAAACATGTCTATGTTCTTGTTGGTTCTAAGTAGGTACTTTATTTGCTCAAGTGCAGTAACCTTCATTTCTTCTCTGATTTCTATAGGGGGATTTGAACCTGTGGAGAAGATAGGTAATCTGGTGATATGAGTCTGCTTCATATTATTTTCTTATGTGAGAGTCCTTCTCTAGCCATACTGAAAAGCCTCCGAAAAACATACGGACATACGATTTCTGAGTGCACTAAAGTTTACACGACTAGATAAACGAATGCAATTTCACACGTTAAGAACAAACACCTATATCCCTATGCTACTATTACACTAAGATATTAATACCTTATATATGCACTTATCCTACTGGAATCGAAATACACTAGCGAATAACACACTAATATCCCCTCTTCTTTAAACCATTAGGGACGTGTATTTCTTTCCCCACTCAGGAGGCACATATCATTCAGCCCAGTTTGGAACACACACTAAAACTGAAAACCCAGTGTCTACTATTTATATTGGGTCTCCCGTTCTTCCGTGATTGTTGGATGTCCATACATCAACAGTCGCATCTTGACGTATCCTGTACATCACAAGGCGGTGAATTCACGTAGTGATTAGTTGCTCGTTTCATTCGCTGTTACGCTGTTCCCTGAGTTTCCCCGTACGCGAATACTTCAAAGCAACTTCACTCGTTGATCGTTTTCTCCGGTCGTGTGTCCCCAGCGCGATCGTCCCGTTTCTCCGTGTCCATTCCGATCGTCAGGCAATGACTCTGCGAACACCTGTATCCTATTTTCATATCTGTGTCGGTCAATGATCTTTTATTCGTCCTCCTCTCAGAATGAAGTACACGATTGTTAACCCTTCTCCTTCCTTGTATTTTAATATGTAAGTTATCAAGGAATCATTAAACTGCAGTTTTTTCCTTGACATCAAGGACGGTTTACAGCATTCAATACTGGATATGAGTGTTTGGGGTCAGGAGAGTAAAGAGGTGCAAGGAATGCGGACACAAATCGGCCGATACAGATGGAACCTGATAAATATAAATGTAAGTGGGGAATCTTGCATAAGCAGAAAGAGTTGGGACTGGTTGAAATGTTCAGTGGACACCCCAGGTACCAGGTATCTGATATGTGGTGATTTCAACGCCCGCGCCAAGGAATGGGACAGGTCGGGAGAGAACAGACAGGGTACTGCTCTTGCTGAGGCCTTGCTTGAGACGGATGTTGTATGTCTAAATGACGGGACACCCACTAGGCTAGCATTGAGACCCGGGGACCATAACACGGCCATCGACCTGGCGCTTGTATCCCAAGAAGCGGCATTAGATATAAAATGGAGCGTCCTTGAAGACAATGGAAATGACCACCTCTCCCGTTCTGTGCTGATACCTAAGTCCAGCACAGTTAGGACTATAAGAGCTCGCAGGGCATTCAGTTATGATCGCGACCACTCTTCGCTGTTGGGGCGTCTTCGATCACAGGGAAGATCTAAACCAACAAGAAGAATCTTTATCCAACCACCATGGTGGACACCAGAGGTGGAGAATTCATGGAGGGAAAAGAGGGCGGCCATAAGGAATTGGCAGAGGGTGCGAAGAACAACCAATTCAGTTGACACAGAATTGGAAGAGGCTGAAAGGTATACAAAAGTAAAGATGCAGGATTTTTAACTCCAGGCAGCTGAGGCAAAGAGGATTAAGTGGGAACAGTTTATCAATGAAGACGGTGGGGATGTGACATAGGGAAAATTCTGGAGGCTGCACCGGCAGATGAAGAGACAGGTTATGCCTGATACATATGGCACCGTTTATGATGATAACAACCGACCTATGACAACTGACAAGGACAAAGTGGAGGCTTTTCTTGCGCGATTTTTAAAACAGACGGATCAACAAGATAGGGCTATTAGAGATAACGTCAGAGAAGCCTTGTCACGGGTCACTATGAAGGAGGACAGTGAGATTAAAGTGGAGGATATTAGACGGGTACTGAAGCGAGCTAAAGACACAGCGCCAGGCCTGGATGGGATGAGGTACTCCCATATGAGGAACATAAATGATGGGGACTTGAAGGAGATGGCTCTTTGTTTCAACCTAAGCATCAATACGGCGGAAATACCCCACGATTGGCTGCATAGCTACCTGGTCCCACTCCCAAAGCCAGATAATGATCACTCCAGACTTAATGGATACCGAATCATAATCCTGCAAAACACGTATGGCAAAGTCCTCGAAAAAATAGTAGCACGCAGGCTCCAGCGACATTTGGAAAGTCGGAATCTGCTTCCCCAAGGACTCTGGAGCTACCGGCCAGGAAAGGACACCTGGACAAATGCTGCAACTTTTGCATTTGATGTCTACGAGGGCTTCCAGGATAACAGGAAATAGTGGCGATAGCTCTTGACCTGGAGGATGCGTACAGCAGGGTCAGGTATGATCGGTTAATACACATACTGTTGGGCATGGAGGTCTGCCCTTGCCTTGTTAGATGGGTTGTGGCAGTCCTTTATGAGTGTAAGGTTGCACTGCGCATGGGTTCCTGGACTTCTGACCCGTGTACTATTACACCTGGGTTGCCGCAGGGATCTGCCTTGTCCCCAGTATCCTTTAATGTCTACACCAGCAAAATTGCAGCTATTGAGACACTAGGTGTGGGTAGAATCGTGACATTTGCAGATGATGTGCTGGTCTACAGATAGGGCAGAGACAGGGCCAGTTTGGCGAAAGCCGTACAGGTGGCGGTTAACAGTGTGGCGAAGTGGTGCAAGGACGCAGGGGCCATTATACAACCAGACAAGGCATCGGTTGTGTGGTACTTCCTGGATAACCGGATCGTCAAGGCAGACGTCCCAGGTATTATGTTGAATGGATGTACTCTTAGTCGAGAGAGTAAATTGAAGTACTTGGGTATCACCTTTGACAGGTGTTTGTCTTTTAAGGATCATGTGGAGGCCTTGGTGGTGAAGGCTGGTAGGGGACTTAATGCATTGAGGGCTTTGGCAGCAACCGGGTTAGATCTGAGGATGCTGTACAGGCTCTTGCAGAAGTTAATAATTTCTGTCATTGAGTATGGTTTGGGGCTGCTGACAGTACAACAACAACAACAACAACAACAACAACAACAACAACAACAACAAAACTTTATTTTCAAAGGGTTAAGAATTGAGCACGCAGGCCCGTCTAACATTCTGCCCTTTTATCACTCTCTTTCATACATTATACCACTCACACATCATTCAAGGCTAACTGAAAACAGCAACAATATAAAAGATATGCATTATAAAGGCATATGGAAAATGAAAAATCAATACTACACGACTCAGTAATAGTAATAACTAGTGTGGCACTTATTATTAGCTATGTGGAATATACTGACATACCAAAAGGGGACTGGCTGTTATACTATGGTTTTATTATTATTATTATTTCTATTATTAAGGGGACAGGTAATCCGTACTGAGATAGTGTTTAAATAATTTGCGATTATTTGTATAGGGATTGGTGATGTCTTTTATTTTATGTGGAAGATTGTTCCACAGCTGAGCTGCAGAGTACGTTAAGCTTGTTTTGTATAAGTCTATCCTAGGTTTCGGAATTTGTAATATATTTAATCGTTTACTGTGTCTAGCATTATATTCAAACAATGGCCAAAGGTAATTTGGGGCATTCCGATGTAGGATTTTGTGAATTAGTTTGGCCTTATTGAAAAGCAGACGTTTGCGGAGTGGTAGTAACTGAAGGCGTTTATGCAGACTAGGATTGTCATTTAAATGTTTGCTATAAATTAAACTCATGGCCCGTTTCTGGAGGGAGTAAAAAGAAAGAGCCAGCTTGAAAGGTTGGAGCGCATACAGAATGCTGCCATGCGGTTAATCCTGGGGTGCACAAAGGACAAACTAATTATATGCATGAGGCATATCCTGGCTCTACCAACAATGACGTATAGGCATAGGGTCCTTCAGGCCAAATGGTACCTGAGAGTTGCCGCAGACAGGGATCACCCGCTGCATGCAGCAATGGATATGGTTAACGGCCATAGACTAAGACGAGGCAGGTCCTGGATGGCACAGGCAGAACTTTCTATAAGTCAGGTGTGTGATCTAGAGACCATCAATCGTGAAAGAGAGTGGGTTGAAGTTCCGGAAGACATGACGGACTGGCACAATGTAATAATAACACTGGGTCGTGAGTGCAGAGAATGGACAGCGGGCCGCACTGAGTTTGAAGTGAAACAGCTGATCCAGAGCAACACACATAGAGGTGACATAGTCATCTACACCGATGGGTCAGTGGTGAGAAACGGACGTAGTGGCTGGGGCTTTATTGCAAAGGCTAATGGGCGAGTCTGGAAAAAGGAGAGTCTGGCATATGAGACTACGACATCCAGCATGAGAATGGAGGTGGAGGCAGTAACAGCGGAATTCCGGTGGCTAGAGGAGACTACTGCAACACATGTTGTATTCATTATGGGATTCAATGAGTATGCTTAGCAAGGTGGTGAAAGGAATGTTTCGTGTGGAATGGCTCTCGCCGCTTCAGAGGTCACAGATCGTGAGAATTGTATGGATATTTTGCCCTGGCCATGCGGGTGTACGGGGGAATGAACAGGCTGATAGGCTAGCAGGGAATGCACCTCTTGGTGGAATTTTGCCTATGGACAAGGGGGAGGTGGTCGTGCGCTTATGGGACCAGGTGGAGAAGGAGGAGGAACAGATTGAGAACCCATATGTGGAAAGAATGAGATTGCGGGGGATCGGCAGGGGTTCTGGAAGAATCTCAAAACTGATAGGGCAGACCAGGAGAACTTTTAATCCGATAGCGGTGGGAACGATTAGTAGTATGACTCTTCGCTGGCTGTTGAACGAGGGGACGGAGCACGTATGGGAATGTCCTGAGTGCAGTGATGTCGGTTCTGAACTCAACTCAACTCAGCTCAACTCAACTCAACTCAACTCAACTCAACTCAACTCAACTCAATGACATAATGATAAATACACACCCACAGCACTAATGTTTATAAGAAAACACACAAATGCAAATTAATTGTCCATAAAATTTTAATCTGTGATTGAAGCACAATAAATATGACAACAATATCACACTAGAAAACAGCTAGAACTGGACCAGGATGCCAAAACGGAGCCAATCTGCGAATTAATCTTCTGCTCTCTCTCTCTGTCCTCATCCTTCACGCAATTTCACAGTCAATATGTATTTAACAGATAATGTATGTACATTTAAACATAAATAAATACAAGAATAAATTATCAAACGGAATCAACAAAAGTAAACAGCTAAACAAGCAAATATTGTTCGTATTTTGAATGTGGCATATAGCCTTTTTAAAAGGCTTATTTTTCAATTCTTTGGCTTAATATTCCCAAAAGCTGATCCTCGATGTCGGAAAATATGCTTTTAAACTTGCAATATGGCAAAACACTGAAAAGGGTAAAGATAATCCTCACCTGGCTATGACTCCAGTATTGTCAAGTATTAGCCAATGATGTATCCTAGCTATGGAGAAATAGCTGAGCTGACCAGCTCCCTTTCTTATCCAATGCCTTTCAAGACGCTATAGAAAATCATCTGATGTCTAATTTATTAATTAGGATAAATCGACGACCCCCATAAATGTACTGATCAGGGAAATAATCCAACCTTGTTACTAATAAGTATGTTATTACTGAGTATCGAACCACAGACCCCAGGATCAGTTAATGAGTGCACTAAGCCTGTTGCTACCACAGCTGCAGATTACATAAAATAACTGAATTATACTAACCCAAATCTTGAAGACTTACAAAAAGCATTATTGAATTCACACTCATAAACAATTAGAAAATGATTTGTGCAGATAAGGGTTGAAAAAGCAAGTAAATATTCATAAATGTAAATTTAAAAACAAATCAAGGAAAATGCACAACTACTGTAAAGCATCAGAGAATCTCTGCGGAATTCTTTTGTCATGGTAAACCAAACACAGCCACCACTCGTCGCTCTTACACATTCTTATGTATTGAGAATTTGAACTAACATGATGGAAACATCTGGCCAGAAGTAGTTATAACCAAATCAGCACGTTACCAGAGAAATTGAAATTTGTTTCATGCTTTTCTAACATAACAATATAGAAGTATCACATAAATTTTCTAGCTCAGGCACAATCTCAAACTGTCAGGGAGAAAGGAAAATGCAAAGAATACCATGGACAGCCAGAAAGACCAATGAACAAGTCCTGCAAGAAACAAACGAAGATCGTAAACTGATTAGAGACATTAGACGCAGACAGTCAAAATTTTTTGGGCATGTTATGAGAAGAAATGAATTGGAGAACTTGGTGACAACTGGTAAGATCGAAGGGAACAGAACAAGAGGAAGACCTAGAAGCAAGTACCTGGATGGCTTGGCCTCGTGGCATGGTCGAGACAGAAACACAGAGCTGATCCACGACTCTGGTGATTGAGTGAGATGGCAAAACATGACCGCCCACGCTTACCGGCATGGCACATGATGGATGAATGGATGGAGTATCACATAATGCGTGTTTAGAATTTTGATAAAAATACACAAAATTATTCAGATATCCCTGAAACATCCACCTTGACTTTCAACTCTGTCTCATCCATCCAGTTGTCAACGTAACCTACCCTGTCCTGGTTATTACTTTTATTCCTCCTGTCACGGACACTTCTCATTTTAACTTACTCTATAGCTTTTGTCACTTAAGCTCTTGACCCAGACAGTTATTGCTACAACTACTGCTGTCCCAAACAGTTACTGTCTCAGACAGTTATTGCTACAACTACTGCTGTCCTAAACAGTTACTGTCCCAGACAATTACTATCCAACTACTGCCACAGTCAGTTATTGCTGCAAATACTCATGTCACAGACAGTTACTGCTGAAACTACTGCTGTCACAGGATATTATTGTTGCAACTACCGCTGTCCCAGTTTTTATCTTAAATTAACAACTGACTAAAACATTAAAAGTCAGGTTACAAAAATGACACAAAGTGACAAATGGTAGCACCTGGAAAAAAAAAAACAATAGTCTGACAAATATTGATTGGATGTACATTAACTCATTGCAAATCTGAGGGAGTCACCATAAGCTGAACAATAAACACTAAAGACACTTGTACACTTTCTTGACTCATAATATAGGAAGCGATTGGCCAAATGTATCAGTTGCTCCCTGCGAGAAATTTGGCTTCCCCCAGAGCAGTATCTCTGATGGATGGAGAACCCAGTCAATGCAGGTTGAGGTGTTTGGTGTAGAATTAGCTAAAGTGATAACAGTGGATAAGTCATAAGCAAAATGAAAAACACAAGATATATTGGAACATGCAGGAAAGGAACATTGGTAAGAAAAAAGAGAGTAGTAAAAACGTGGAAACAATAAAAAAACAATTAGTTCTCAATAAAAAAAAAATCTCATGTATGGAATCACTTCCCTACTCTCATCACTAGTGGGGGGTGAACCTGATCAAGCATGTAAATGCTATTATTGAGGTCAAGAGGGGAGATATCATCACGAACTCTTCACGTGACCAGTCAGCAGAAATACTTTGGGATGGCTACTGTGTTGGAGCATTGAGTATGCATGGGAATGTCCAATATGCAGTGATGTCATTTGGCATAGCATAACATAATAATCTCTTAAGCGTTCTTTTGTCATACTTCTGTAGCTGCTTCACAACATTTCTTGATCACATTTTTGTAGCTGCTTCACAACATATTCTTGACAACATTTCTGTAGCTGCTAGTCCGCCTCGTACAAGAATTGATAATCATCATCTTGTCCTCTTCTGTCACCTCTAATCCCCCATCGTACATGAATTGATAATCATCATTTTGTCCTCTTCTGTCACCTCTAATCCTCTATCGTACAAGAATTGATAATTGTCAAAGTCTCGACCGCATCCCCTCCGCCAGGGAGAGCGGTCAATCCTGGAGGGACCAAGAGGAGATACGGTGCCCGAGGCAAGAGCAGGGGAGATGAGGGAATAAGAGAAGGTTAGCCACTCCCTCATGAGGCACGCAGGCGGTGTTCAGAGAGTTAGCACTCTAATCACGATAGTACCACACCTCGTGAAGCCATAGCACAGTTGAGTAGACACTCAACAGGCCACGTTTGCCAGCAGCGTGCGATGTGAGGTAACACGCACGAAGGTGAAGGTCACCCCGCGTGGTGTGTAACCACGGGAGAGATGTTAGGCAGACGGGAGACTGGACTTGAGGCGTTCACATCGTTTAGAATAGCGTTAGGAGTTTTGTGTTCACTAATAGATAGAACTAGCATAGGGTTAGCAGTTTGTGTTAGATAATTCTGTGGCTGTATATTGTGTATTGCATTAGCGACTGTTTACCGCTTGTAAGCGAGCCAACGGCAATAAAATGGACCATGCATTTTGCCTCCCACACGACTTGCAAGTTGTCTTGTATGGGTGTGTGAGAAGTACCCGATGATGCCTGTCAGTTAAGTTGTTGACAATAATCATCATCTTGTCCTCTTCTGTCACCTCTAATCCTCCATCATACAAGAATTGACAATCATCATCTTGTCCTCTTCTGTCACCTCTAATCCCCCATCGTACATGAATTGATAATCATCATCTTGTCCTCTTCTGTCACCTCTAATCCCCCATCGTACATGAATTGATAATCATCATCTTGTCCTCTTCTGTCACCTCTAATCCCCCATCTTACATGAATTGATAATCATCATCTTGTCTTCTTCTGTCACCTCTAATCCACAATTTTGACACATAACTTCAAACAACTCACACTATACCCTCATATCTCTATCTTATGCAGCTGTAACCCTGGTCTCCTCATATTATTAATTTTTGTTTCTACTTCTCTTCTTCGTGTATATTTATGACTTCCTTTGTTTGTTGTGCCCTGTGTTTTCCAGACAAGCATAAACTGCATTCTGTCAAATGAGGAACATTTTGTGCAACAAGCCATTGTCCTTGACAGTTAGAAAAAAAGTTCTTGCATATTACACAGAAACAGTTTTAACATAGTAAACAGGAAGACAAAATCCTCGAAAGCCTTGGAGATGTGGTTTTATAGACAAATGCTGAAAGTTAATTGAGCAGTCAAAACAAGCAATCAGGGCGTTGTAATGGAAGCTGAGTTGCAAAGACAACTTATCACAAATATCTGAAAGAGGCAGTCATCGTTTTGTGGCCAGGTATTGACCTTCCGCTGTCTCTTTTCCCGGACAACGGTGCCGGTTGTCTCTGAGTTTTCTAGTTTATTTCTTTTCATAACGTGTGAAAAATTCCTGACTGTTTACATATGGTTTCTCTAATCAGTTGAACTTTTTCACTTGTTTCTTGAAGAACTGTCGTATCCTTTGTTCTGTGTAAGAAAGGTAGAAGAAGAAGAAGAAGAAGAAGAAGAAGAAGAAGAAGAAGAAGAAGAAGAAGAAGAAGAAGAAGAAGAACGAACGAACGAACAAACTTTATTTTCAAAGGGTTAAGAATTGGGCACGCAGGCCCGTCTAACATTCTGCCCTTCTATCACTCTCTTTCATACATTATTTCATTCACACATCATTCAAGGCTAACAAAGAACAGCAACACTATAAAAGATATGCATTATAAAGGCATGGGCAAAATGCGAACATCAAAACTACACGACACAGTAATATTAGATAATGGTCTGACACTTGTTATTAGTCATGTGGAATATACTGGCCTACGAAAAGGGGACTGGCTGTTATACTAGGGTTTTGTTATTATTATTATTATCTCTATTATTAAGGGGGAAGGTAATCCGTATTGAGATAGTGTTCGAATAATTAGCGATTATATGAATAGGGATTGATGATGTCTTTGATTTCTTGTGGGAGATTCTTCCACAGCTGAGCTGCAGAGTACGTTAAGCTTGTTTTGTATAAGTCAATCCTAGGCTTCGGAATGTGTAATATATTTAAACGTTTACTGTGTCTAGCATTATATTTAAACAATGGCCAAAGGTAATTTGGGACATTCCGATGCAGGATTTTGTGAATTAGTTTAGCTTTATTGAAAAGCAGGCGTTTGCGGAATGGTAGTAACTGAAGGCGTTTATACAGGCTAGGATTGTCAGATAGATGTTTGCTATAAATTAGACTCATGGCCCGTTTCTGGAGTAAGTAAAGTCGCTTGGTGTTTGAATTAGAACAACCGTCCCAGATTGTAGAGCAGTAGTCAAAGTGTGTCTGTATATGAGAAGTATAGAACAGTTTCCTTGTGTCCTCTTCAAGGAAGTTTTTAATTTTGTCGAGTTGGTAGACTTTTTTCGCTGTTTGTTTAATGAGCGCTTGAACGTGGGAATTAAAGGTTAGGTTTCTATCAATGATTAGGCCTAATGTTTTGTGCTCAATTACACTTTCTACTGGCATGTTATCGATGTGAAGTTGAAGAGATGTGTGTGAGCTTAGAGTTTGAAGTCTTTGTCTGGTTGTTAATAACATTGCTTTGGTTTTAGTGATGTTAATGTGCATACGGTTTGAATAGCTCCACCTAACTACATTATTTAATTCTTGTTGTAAAGACGACTCCAGTAAAATACAGTTTTCAGCGTTTGTATACACTGTATAGTCATCTGCAAATAGATCGCAGGACGACGAAAGATGCAAAGGTAGATCGTTAATATATATGGCAAATAATAGAGGGCCAAGAATAGAGCCTTGCGGTACTCCAATATTGAAGGTAGTGGTTTGAGACAGAGATTTATTATGTGATACTACTTGCTTTCTGGTTGATAGAAAAGATGATATTAGAGTGACTACATTAGGGCCAATTTTCATTGTCTCAAGTTTTTTAAAATTAAAATAACATGGTCTGTCATATCAAATGCTTTCTTGAAATCAATAAACTCAGTTCCACATAGGCTGTTGTTGTTTATATTCTGGTGCCAATTTTCTATCATGTTTGTTTGGGCCGTATGGCAAGAATATTTTGGTCGAAATCCTGATTGGCTGTCAACAATAAGCTTGTTGCGAACTAAACACTGTAATGTTACTTTATGGATGTGTTTTTCTGGTGGCTTAGATAGTGATGATATTAAGGAAATGGGTCTGTAATTGTTCGGGAGACCATTGTCCAATGAACCAGATTTAAGCGATTTTGAGAGCTGATGGAATGTGACCTTTGGTGAGACACTGATTATATACATAGATTAGTGATGTACAGATCACTGGCGCAGCATAACGGAGAATCCGGTTGCTGATTACATCTAACCCAGATGAGGTTGTGTTTTTTAGGTTACTGAGGTAAGTGAATACTTCAGTGATTGTCATTAGCGGTATGTCGGAAAGAATATCGCCGGAGCATCTTTTCTCGCAAAACGATGACAATAAAGATAAGTTGCAAGGAGAATTAGGTATTGAAGCCTTCAACTGGTCTATGTCAGTTTGAAAAAAATTACTGAATTGGTCGCATGTAATATGATTTGATGGTAAAGAATTTCGGAAGTTATACTTGTTTGTCAAGGTGTTAATTGCCTTCCATATATCCTTACTATTTGTTTTATCCATTACTAAGTTCTTAAAGTAATTTTTCTTTTCCCGTCGTATGTTATATTGAACTTTGTTTCTAAGAGTACGGTATGCACTGAGATCCCGCTTTTTATGTGCTTTATCTCTGTCTCATAATTTCAAGTATTTCCTGGGTGATCCAAGGTGGCTTGACGTGGTGTTTTACTCGAACTTCCTTGACTGGCACATGTCTATCAAAAACATCATTAAAGGTTTTCATCCAGAATTCCAGAGCATCACCCGGGTCAGGAAGATGATAAACATTGTCTAGAGGTGAACTGAGCAAGTCCTGTAAAAATGCGTTTTGGTTTAAATGTTTGTAACTTCTATATTTTACACTTATGTGTTTATGTTTAGGAGTTTTAATTCCTTTTTTAGACCACGTGCAGCATATTGGGTAGTGATCGCTCATTGCACAAATGGGTACGGTGCATTCTATGATGTTGTCTGAGCAAGTTACATAAATGTGATCTATGACTGTTGAAGATGACTTCGTTACTCTAGTAGCTTGTTGTACTATTTGTTGGAAATTGTATGATGCAATTATATTTCCCCATATTATGTTGGATTTGTTGGTGTCAATGTTAAAGTCTCCGAGTAGTATAATTTCCATACCGGAAGCGAAAACCACATCCATCATGGTAGTGAAGTTTTCGTACCAGACGTGTCCAGCACTGGGATTTCGATAGAGGTAGCCAATTATCAGGGGTGTGCGGTTTTGAAGTTTTAGCTCTAACCAAATACATTCTATTTCGCAAGTTTCAAAGTCTAGCCTACGGTGAGCATTTAGTAAATTAGAAACATAGGTTACTATGCCTGTCTCTTGTTTCCTACAGGGATCCCTTCTAAAAACTTTGTACCCTTTAATAGAGATGTTCTCATCTGAAATGTTATCATTAAGCCTACTTTCACTAAGGCCGAATAAA